>WBMW01002489.1:1398472-1455411 GCA_013396635.1 Penelope pileata | reverse complement strand
AAAAAAAAAAAAAAAAGCCTAAATTCATATGTGCATATATAAGTGTATATGCATGTACATATAGATATGTCTGCTGTACAACACACAACAGTATAGAATACAATCATATCAATATTTTACATATACACACATTCTTTTCATTTCCACAGGAAGGTTCACGTTTTTACATCTTATTTACAGGGAAGCCCCTCAGCAGTGTGGGGTGGAATAAGTGCATTCTGGACGGAATAAATCATTTTTCGGAATACGTAATTGCACTCCCCCCGCCCCCCCCAGACACATACCTATGAGCAAAGGGTCGCTTCGTGGCTGTGAAAACCCCCGGGGGTCTCACAGTTTAGTTCATTGCTGCACTCCATGTGCAGACAGGCACTCTGCAGAGGCAGCTTGGCTTTCTTTTGGGGTATATTTGCTATATTGCTCAAGGCAGCCGGTAAGAAAAAAAAAATAATGTTGTCTTCAAATAAGAACGGAGCTTCAAACACTTCCGTGCTTTACGTTATTATTATTTTTTCAAAGCCTAAATTCACCTTAAAGAATCTCAAAAGCGGCCGAGAGGGAAAGCTGCGTGCGTGTTCGCCGTGGGAAGCGGTAGCCTCTAGGGCCCAGAGGATATGCGGGAGGCATTTTCTCTTGCTGGTGCGGCTGAGAGCGAGCGGCGAGCGAGAGACCTGGAAATGAAAGTAAAGAGCTCAGGAGGCACATGGAGGGAGCTGCAGGGGCAGCCGATCCAGAAGCAGAATGCTCCCTTCTATAATTAAATAGCACTTACTATTATTATTACTTATAGTAATAATACGTTAATAATACCTCTAGTAATATAATACCATTTATCAAGGAAAGTTATACATAGTGTGGGGGGGAGAACCCAAGGAGAGGTGAGTCCTTTATTATTATTTTGGGGGGATATTTTTTGCTTAAACCTAACGTATATGTGTTGTGTATTTATGTATGTAGAAAGGGGTGGACTTGAGAAACGAGAAAATCTTGACGTTGCTTCATTAGAAAGTAAAGGTTTCCAATGCTAACTGCATAGATGAAACGTTGTGTAATTGCAAAAAAAAAAAAGTGGAGAAAAATAATATTGGCGAGATTTTGAAGCTAACCCCCCGCTTCCGCCAAAAATGTGGGGCTTGCAGAAAAAATAATTGTCAGGGATCCTAATCCCACCCCCCGGAAAAAATGTGGTGGTAGCCTAAAAGTGAATAGCTAGAGAAAAAGCCCCTGGGTTTATGTTAAAAACTTAGGGATAATTGTGCTTGTGGCTTGTAGCTTCCCGAGCTGTGTTTGGGTTCGTGTTTCGGCTGCATTCCCCCTCTTGTTTGGTATGAACCCCGTGAAGCAGCAGAGCAGCTCTGCTGGAATAGCTTTTCAGATGCACCTTCCTTAGGGGCTTGTAAAGTTTATCAAATAAGAAGGTTGTGGTTTTGTATTTATTTATTTCTTATTTCATTCTCAATGCCTCAGACCGTTTCCGGGTAACAGGGGAGGTTATCTTTTTTTCTTTTCTTTTCTTTTTTTTTTCTGTTTTCTTTTTTCTTTTTTTTTTTTTTGTAGAGTCGCCTCCCAGACTCCCGGAGATGTGTGATTTTTATTTAAGCGGATGGGGGGTGGGGGAGGAGGAAGAGTATGTTTGGGTTTGTTCTCCGTTTTCCGGGAAACCTGGCTGTCTCCTGCCGCGGGAGACCCCTCCCGGCAAGGCCGGGGGGGAGGTTGATGCTGGTGTGCTGGCACCCGGTGGAGCCGTGCGGGGCTGGGAATGCACCACCGGCCACTCTCAGCCTCCGCCGGCCGAGGTGGCGCTTCCGCCCGCGGTGGCCGCCAGGCGAGGCCGGGGATCGGCGGCCTAGTGCTGGGGGTGGGGGAGGAGAGCCAGAGCTCCCGCTTCGCCCTGTGGGAACCAGCCCCGACGTTTAGATTTTAAAATGAGGCAGGGGAGAACGAGCTGGGTGGGCAGGAAGCACTCAGCAAGCGGCAGAGGGACTGGCAGCGTTCTCCTGCTGCCCCAGCTGTGCTGCTGGGCCTCATGGGCTGGGGCAGGAGGAAGGTGGCCTGCAGTAAATGGAGCGTTAACTCGGGGTGTGAGGCTGGAGGGAGCAGACAGTGGGGTGATGAGGGCTTGAGAGTTCTTGTCTCACATTCACTGGGCTTGGTGCATGGACCTGGTCATCATACCTGGTCAGGGGACCCGAAAATTGTTGGTTGTGAGAAGTGTTAAGACTCAGGGAGCAGACCCCGGGAGGGAGCAGGAGTTTGTAGTGGGCTATGCAGCTTGTCCTGTTTTGCTGCACCAGTGAGGTGGCCAAATTGCAGCCAAGGACTCCATGTTTGCAGGTTAGCAGATCCTGGAGCCTTTTGCATGGCGGAGAGCACACAGAGTGGGGCTGAGCTCCTGTCTCAGCTCTACAACCTGCCACTTGCATCGCAGTGTACTCATTTCTGGCTGAAATGTTACAAAGCACAGAAGTCAGACAAGTGTGAACTCATTGCCATCCCAGAAATACATTACAAAAAACTTTGCCCAAATTTAGCTTTGGCAGGGTCCTTGATAAGGTAAATTAAAGTATTTCCGTTCATCTCATGTTGTCTCATTGAGTGAATCTACCCAGTCCGAGATTGAGTCACCCTGTTTACTGGGTCGTGCTTCCTTCTGAAAGCAAGAAAAACATTGTGCCAATCTGCAGTATTTTATTTCTGTCTGACAAATAGTTTGTAACTCATTGACAAACCATGAATAAAGTCCTCTGCAGGTGCTGGACCAGAGAGGATAAACATCTCGACAGAAACGATAAGAGCTTTGTGGTGGGGATATAAATATCCTGGATTCAAATTCTTGTGATTTGAGCAGAAGAGCCCGGACAGACAGATCTGGGGGGAAAAAAAGACACTTAGGCACACTGCTCGATGAAATGTTTTCCACTGTGTTTCTAAAAATATTTACAAGATCAAGAAAACAAAAGCTAAGCAGGCTCTGTGCTTAAAATTAATTATGCATTAACTGTGGTGTGGTGTGCAGCAGAACTGAAGTGTTGCGCGTGTTGGCTGGCTGTACTGTGGGGTTACAGGCATAGCAAGCGTGCAGTTTGGTCTGAGGGTAGAATGAGGCATGGTGAAGAGGATGGAATGACAAAGAAGTGACTGAGTGTGCCAGGGAAGCAGCAGGGGAGGCATGAAGAGCAAAAGAGGAGTCTCCAGCGGCAGTGGGGCAGGCAGAACGGGGAAGAACACATGGAGGAAGGCAGTGAAGTCCTACGAAATGGGAAGGGCAGTTGTTCCCAAGAGATATAAAATAGGTTGTTAGGGCAGCAGCATGTGGCGTGTGCATTTTGAGGGTGTTGTCATGAGAAGATGAGTCGTATGTGTAAAATTGTGACATAAATGTGAAGGTGTGAAGGAGAGAGGAATGTGGGACAGTACCAGGGTGCAACAGTGTAGATGGGAGATCAGGCCTGCGGTTTGTGTCTAAAAAAGACGCTGGGGAATCTCGTGTTGGGAAGCACTCACTGTAGAAGATGAGGCTAGGACTGCAGAGAAGAAACAGTGTGCAGGCAACAGAAATTCTTTATGAGAGTTTTGTAGCAAGGATCAAATCTGTAGCTGGGTATGGTGGGACTTAAAGATGGTCAAGCCATCTAAGTGAAGCAAGGATGGAGACGGGCTTGCTGGATATGGTGACAGTGGTGAGGAGGTTAAAAACAGAAGGGAAGCTCCACTATGCAAGAGCAGTGGGAGAACTGTAGGAAGGAGACGTTTTGGAGCCTTTCCCTGTAAGTCCTTTGGCCCTGCTCCAGCTTTTGGTCAGTAATGTTTGAATGCCATTCTCTGTAGGCAAGCAGCAGTGACCAGTTCTGGTTGTAGCACATGCCCACATCCTGTTGTGGAGAATGCTTAGCAGTGGATCGGGGTAGCCATGAGAACAGGTACCGATCTTCTCTTCCTCACTCCTTGCAGTAGTGTTTTGAGAAGAGCTGAGCTCAGCAGCAGAGGTTGAAGCAGGCTGTGCATATCAGAAGCTTTTTAAGGTGATGTATCTGTTGTGTGGATAAACACAATTGAGAAGGTGTGCCACAGCGTTTTTGGAGCGCAGCCATTGACTTTGTGATGAACAGCCAGTGTTTCACTGCCCTCCCCACAGTTGCCAGTAATCTCCCTTTCCATCAGATCTGTGGACCACAGCTTTGCTTCTGTTACATTTGTTCTCTCCAGCGTGTCTCATGTGGGGAGCAGCAAGAGCAAGGCTTCTCCTCCAAGGAGGACAAGCTGGGAGCCCAAGGTGATGGCAGCCACCAGCAGTGCCCTTGCTAACCATGGTACAGTCCCATTGCATCTGAACAGAGCAGGCAGAGCCTGTGTGTGGCTGGGGTTCAGGGTGAGGCTGGATAGGGCCCTTAAAGCTTGTTAGTGCACTGAGAGCACAAACAGCTAGAAGTTCCTCCATCCTTTCTCGGCTTTCTCTCATGAGCTTTTGTGAGGATCCCGTTGGCTCTTCTACTCCTCCCCCTCCTGCCCCAAATTTATCTCATCGTTTCCTTTGATGTCTTTTTCCCCAACAAAACATCTTTGGTGTCCCTCACAGTTCTTTCCTGCACTGCTCTGGGTTTGCTCTGTCTTCTTCCCTGGCTTTCACTGCTGTCTGTGTGCAAATAACTCCCACTGCTTCTCTTCATCCTGTCTGTTCTCTCTTCTTTCTTTTCAGAGTTTCTTGTGAGGAGAGATACCGAATGAGGTGACTCTGCCTCTTTTTCTACCACTCAAGCCTGTCTGCCTGTAGCTTGTGTGATCATATTAACCTCACAGTCTCCTTGTTAAATTGCTTTCTTTCTTCCTGATTGCTCATTATCCAGGTTATTTATAAATCATTCCAGGCCTTCTGATGGTGTTCTGCTGAGGTCTACCAGCTCTTCTTCGCTGCTTCTGTTAAAGACCTTTACGGAGATGCTGATCATCACTCACTCGGTGTACTGGCATTCTGGCTTTCCCCTTCTTGCTGTGCTGCTCATCCTATTCCACATACAGCTGCTTAAAATCTTCCACCTGCTGTTTGGGCCAGATTGCTCTCATTTTTAATGTCTGATGGCTTACAAACTGCACAGCGTCACTTTCAAGCCCTTGCTTACTTCTGCTGCCTTTATCCCATCTTTGTCTCACCCCTATCTTTTTTTGCCCAGCTGTCCTTCTTGGTAAAGGGCAGGTATCAGTTCTTCTGCATTTTGCTTAATGCAGAGCACAATCAATGAGGGCTTGCATAGCTGGCAGGATTGATTTTCACATGCCTTTAAGGTTCCTTCACGCTGCTCTGGACTGGTCGTGCTGTAGGTACCATAAGATACATTAGATTGGTAGATGGCTGTAATATAAAAGGGAGCCAGGTGTGAATGCTTTCCAAGGTGTCGTAGCATAAAGAAATTACTTGTGTTTTTCTCCTAATCTTTTCAGAGGCAATCCCAGGCTGTGAGGGCATGTCGTCTTCAGCTCCATCTCATCTCAGTGTTTCTGTGCTTGCTGTCTTGGTCCCCAAGTTACCATTCCTCCAGTGCTGAACGTTGTTTTTGATCACAGCTGCTTGATGGCAAGGCTGGGATATTATTACTATTTCTTTTTTTGACACAGAATGTGCCATCTCTTCTCTCCTTTTTTAGTCTTCTCTTGTGTGGCAGACCTTGGAGGGAGGTCAGGGAGGAGCCGTTCCTGTATTTACTCCCAAACTGCAGGGGATGAAGCTCACATATCTAATGGTGTGCTTTGAACCCATTTTAACTGAGGGAAAGGGGCATTACTTCGAAATGGCTCTAAAATACTCCTTTCTTGTCTGCACTTTGACCAGACCCAGACTGGCTCTGGGCAGACCCAGGCAAGTTACTGAGTCCATCAGTGTCCATGACTACGGGAAAACTCTGCCCTGAGTCTCCCTGAGGTGCTGCCCACTGCAGTCTAAAACACTGCAGAGTGGAGACCCCTCTCCCTGGAGCATCCTGGAGCCCTGTCCCTGCTCCAAGGAGCATTCCCAAATCTGTGCTGCACTTGTCAACTACTTTTCAACACAAAATGTCCATTGCTGAGATCCGTCACTGTCCTTTTATGTGTACCATGGTGAGAAATTCCATCTCCTTCCTAGTGTCTCTCTTTGTGATATGTTTCCAGATGCCTCACATGAATTACTCGTTTTGTATGCTACGATGTAAACCAGTTTAAATCTGGCCCAGTGGTCAGAATTGCTTATCATGGGAGGGTCCACGTACAAATTCCTGAAATCCCTGCCAGTGCAGGGGAAGTGTTTATCTTTTTCCCCCTTTCCTAGAAGGCAGTCGTGATTACAGTTTGTTCCCATTGCTTTGTTTACTGGCAGTCTATGCAGAGAGCTCGGATTGTAGCAATTCCTCTTTGCCTGTGTATCCTGGCAGTGGCATGTGAGAAAAAGCAGATACTGGGCAGTGAGCTGCTCACCGTCCTTTGTCTGCAGTGTGGATCAATCATGGACTTCGGTGCTCTGGGCATCTGGACTGTTACATTTTCTTAGTAGTAGGTTCAGGCACACACAAAATACTGTGCTGCTGAATTGCCAGCAAGACCTGTAATGACTCTTTTCTTCCTCCTTATTTTTTTATTATTCCTCTGCAGCGACTATAATGGAGAGACAGAAGAGAAAACAAGAAATAGAGAAAGGACTTCAGTTCATTCAGTAAGTGGACAACCTCATTGTTTCCTGTGGCGTGGGCGGTGGTTATCTTCGTACCACAGGCTGTAGGAATCAAGATCTTCCTACTCACCTTGCTTAGGAAGGAAGATAGCATTCCTGTTTTGTAGATGGGGAAAGCAGGGTAAATGCCAGGTGCCCCATGCTTCCATTAGCAGAAAGAGATGACCTGGACTCTTTTGCAGTTGCCAACCTGGTAGTTGCCTCAGGTCACTCTTCTGTGAATATCTTGTGGCCTTGGAGAGCTTGTCATCATTTCTGTGTGGTTGCTACGAGTCCAAGTACTTCCTTATGAAGTGTAGTAGTGCATTTCCCTCCAGTGGCTGAGTTAGTGAAAGCCTCAAGGTCCGTGTTGCATGGTGAGTAGGGTAGCAGTAAGATTATAATCAGATTTTTTTTGTTATGTTTTCTTAAGATCTGCTTTGAGTCCTGCAGTTACTATGACTGAATTCTGTGCATCCACAGTAGGAAAAAAACCCAAGCCTTCCAAGTTACATACTTACATCCCATGGCATGGCCATCATATTTTTACCCCACTTTGAGACTATGAGTGGCTGATAACTCAGTCTCAGACAGGAAATTGTGAGGTTTATTTTGGTAATATTTATAAAAATGCGTAAGATTCCCATAAATAACATGATTTAGAAGTATGGGATTTTGTCTGTACTTCTGGAATGTATCTTGAACTCTGAACCAGGGGAAGTGTTATTTATTGGCTTATTTTGGGGTAGTCCAATTTTATAAGCAGCGTGAATGTTTCTTACAAAGCCATGACATTTCCTGTATTTAATTTTAAGGAATGGTAGTAATGAAATCTAAGTAAGTTTATTCTCTGACCAGTTAAATCATGCGTATGGTGCTGCATTTTGAAGGTGAGGAGGGACATCAAAGTCACTAAGGATTTCTGTAGAGCTAGGTGTTGTCTCCTAGAGAGGAAAAAATAGGTGTGGACCAAACCTGGGTATTCTGATTTGAAGAATGGAACCTTTTGCCTAAGTCTCAGTGCTGTTGTGGGGTGGGTGTTGTCCACACAAGCGCTGCCAGTTCTGGGGCACAGCCTGGCAGTCTTGGCCAAGACAGCTAGAATTGAAAGGCCTCCTGCACCTCCATTGTTTTCTCCTTTCCTCGTGTTTGTGGTGTAGGCCTAAAGGCATACGGCTGAGGTAACACAGAGGAAAGTGATTGCGTTTATCACTGTATTCTGTGATGGCACAGAGGATTTGAGGAAGTCTTGAAGTGACCAATCTGTTGCCTCTCATCAGGGCCAGATGCACTTATGCTCCTATTTTCCGTAACAGTCTCTCACGAGACTTTCTCAAAGATGTTGTTTTACAGGTGGCCGTCTGAAGGCATATTACAAGAGATGATATATGCACAGAAAATAGCAGAGAATAGGATTCCTCTAGTCTCAAATACCTTTGGGACCTGACCATCTCTTGACACCACTGTGGCCATGACTGAGCATAATGCTCTCTAATTGTGTTCTCTTTGCCCCAGCTGCCTTTGAAGTGATAAAACACTCAGTAAATCACTGAGATTGTCAAAATGGGACCAAAAAGGTTTTCTTCATCAGACAAAAGCAAGTGTTTGCATGGATGCCTGTATCATGAGCATTTTCTCTTCTTTTTTTTCAGGTCTACGTTACCCCTAAGCCAAGAAGATTATGAGGTAATTAAAAGTTTTTTTCCTGAAGTTAGGGACCTTTTGGTTAACAAGATTTTTTTCTGTTGCACATTCATTAGTTTACGTACCAGAAGTGGAGAGTGTGGGATGATCTGTCACAGATTGTCTAAAACTTAAGGCTTTAAGGAGTCCGTCAAAGAAAGCTTTCAGGGGAAGGAGAAGACACTGAAGTGTTCAGGAAGGAAGGAGATTTGACTGGATTATTCTCCTCTACCAAAACTATGATGCTTTATAAGAGAGTGGGGATGTGGGAGAATCTTAGTGGGCAGGCTGGTTGCTGAAACATCTGGAAGGGAATGGGAAATGGGGAAACTGCTCCTGTCACTTGTATCCATTTCAGTCTGTTTGCTCTCTCCCTGCTGCCCAGGCCTTTTTGCAGAAGCTGGTGAGAAACTTGTTTGCAGAGGGCAATGATTTGTTTCGAGAGAAGGATTTCAAGCTTTCGCTGGTACAGTATGTAGAAGGGCTGAACGTGGCAGATTATGCAGCCTCCGATGAGGTGACCATCCCAAAGGAACTCCTGTGCAAGCTGCATGTCAACCGAGCTGCCTGCTACTTTGCCATGGTGAGTGCTTTCCCAAGGCATCGCCAGGAGCCAGGGAGGACAATGATTCTGAAATACTCAGGCTCTAAAAGGCTGCGTTCTTCTCTGTTCCTCAGGAATGCAACAGCTTTCCTTTATGGCACAAACCCAAAGCAGGTCCATCCTGTTCATAATGAGGCTGAGTCCTATGAAAAAGTTAGCAGGCAGTCACATAATTAAAGGCTGACAAATGTACCATGCCCAAGGTAGAGGGGGAAGCAAGATAGGGTTGCTCAAGTAGCCTAAATTCTGCTGTTCACTAACTTTAAAGTGTTCTGTGTTTTGCCAGACTTAACAAAATATTCTATTTCTGTAGGTTTTATGTGTGTATGTGATACAATAAATGTATTTCCAACTGCTTCTTCCATGCTTTTATATTTCTGCTGAGAGACACAACGCTTGGTTCACACAGAGAGGGGCTACTCTGCTGTGCCACAGCTGACTTGAGGTGCTTTTTTCCATGCAGGGGTTGTACGAGAAGGCACTGGAAGACAGCGAGAAGGCTTTAGGTCTTGACAAGGAGAACATCCGAGCGCTCTTCCGGAAAGCCCGCTCCTTAAATGAGCTTGGAAGACACAAAGAAGCCTATGAGTGTAATAGCCGATGTTTGCTGTCGCTCCCCCACGTAAGTTTTTGACTTATAGCTTATCCTGATTTCTGTGGCTCGCCACCTTGCTCTTCCGTCACTTAACATCTAATGTGAGGCCTGAGGATAGCAGAAGAGGCAAGTTGGCTATACCTGGTGATGTGGTTATGTCCAGGAATTTTCTCCCTCTCTCAACTCAGAGAGGATGTTCAAACTCTCGTGTTTTTCCAGTCCAAGTCACCATCTGCAGACAGTGCCAGCCAGAGACACTGGCTAATGGCAGCAGGCTTCCTGTCCTATTCATGAAGAGCAAAAAGTTGCCCTAGCAGAATGTGAACTAAGCCCATGAGGTTGTTTTAGTTCGCTGTTTTTATATGCCTAAGGAGAGTGACTGTGAGCATGGCACAAACAGGAACTGGAGCTCTGTAAGGAAAACATACATTTTTCCTGTTTTAGATAAAAATGTCTGATATTTGAGTTAATAATTGCTAAGGCGAGCTGATAAAGTGTTTTTATTTCTTGAGGGACATGTGAAGGGGTCCTTGATGGTTACTGTTATGTTCACAGGTGTGTAGATTTTTTGCCTTCAGAGGGAACTATCTGCATATACCAGGCCCTAAGTATTTCCCTAACAAAGCTTTTACTGAGCCTTCTTTTAGGCCAGATATTGATCAGGTGAACAGCCTGTGATTACATCCCAGCGAGCACTGGTCGTCTTCGCTAAATTTGGTTCTGATTCATCAAAGTAACGCTGTTAGAAGAAAAATGCAACTACTTCAGCAGCAGTTGTTTTCTTACTAGAATTACAGAAGCAATCTTTGAAAGCAAAGCCTTGTTAGCAGTTAGTTGCCTCTTTTGTACTCACAGTTTCCTTGTCTTGGCAGAACAAGGTGACCAAAGGTATTATGTTAGGGGAGTTCCAAAGAACTGTTTTTTAAATCCTTTTATAAACAAAACCATCTAATACATCTGTTCATGTATGTGGCTATATCTCACAGTGTAATTGAGCCACTGTAGCGTGTGGTTAAAACATTAACGGTCGTGGTGGTCTGCAGACATGTCATCAAACTTTCCTGGGTCAGGATAGCTCAACCTTACAAATTCCTTATCAAGACATCTGCATTCCTGGCTCTGAACAGTTCGGTCTTGTAAATTAAAGTATCCCATTGCCTTATTATCTGATTAACAGAAATCATAAGCCTTCTCCACATCAAAGGCAAGTCATCCTATCCATTGTCTCAATTCTATTTCCATTACACCAGTTGCTAGGCTCTGGAGCAACCAGGTGCTTCCGGCTTGTGTTGCTGTAACAGCTGAGAAGCAGAGCATGTATTAAAACTTCCACTGATGAAGGAGCTGCCACTCAGTTGACTCACTGTCTAGCAGAGTTAACTGGGTGCAACTATTCAGCGCTGATAGTTTGCAGAGATTCTCAGCATGGTAAGGCTGATGCTTCTCTGTGGTCTGCTTTCGGTATGGCACAAAGGGAGGTAGCATCTTTTGTTTTAGGGTGTTGGAAGAGAACATTTTGCATGCCTGTGTTGAGCACCTTGTTTATGTGGGAGGTAGTATGCACCTGAGGGGGGTATTTGGCTGAGGAAAAGGGAGGCTAAAGAAAAATCTTGAGTGTGACAAAGAGCATGTAAGCTCCCAGCCCCAAACCTTAGAACTGCTTGACAGAAAGGGCTGTAATTAACTGCATGCTGTTGGGAAGTGGAGGCGGTTTAGAGAAAAATATGTTATTGATCTTTTCCAAGCATCAGAGAAGACATCTCAGAGTCATGAAGGCATGTGGAGTTGGGTAGGGTGAGCCTGGTAGGTAAAGTGTGAGATCAATGAAAAGAAATGGTTCTGGAGGTCTTAATGGAGGTTTTCCACAGGGAGCAGGGAAATGGCAGGTATCAGAAGACACCTGAGAGGGTGTTTGGAAAGGCAGAAGAACCAGAGGCAAAGAGCACTGAAAACATGGTTAGGGTACAATCTTAATAAAAGCAGAGTGATGATTATGCCAGAAACATCTGAGAGTGGAAGAGAGGGAGAAGGAGGAAGCAACCATAAGATTTGACAAAGAAGAGATCTCTAAAGACTATGGGGACAGTGTCAGGAGAGGAAGGTACATCCTGAAGAGATGTAAGATGGAGAGAGAAGAGGACATGGGCAAACTGGGTTTTTTCTTCGCTGAGTTCAGAGAAGACCTGGGAGATGTTGTGGCTTTAAGGAGGGATATTGTTATAGGTTGGGCAGATAAATTGTTTTTCTTTGAAGAAACTGTTAAAGTACTCCCCTATTTTTGCCAATAGGGAAAGAGAGGAAAGCCTGAGGAAGGTGTTGCTGATGCTAAATGAGTGAAGAGGTTTGTGGCAGGTTAGTCCGGGCAGAGCTGGAGAGGGTGGAGCAACTTCAGTGTCTCGGCAGGAAAGACAGGAACATTCTGGTCTGCATGGCCTCTGCTAGTGCTGCTGTGCTGCTGTCTACAAGTGAGGCTTCTTGGCACAGCCCTGTGTGGACAGCTGCATTCCTGTTTATTTTGCTTTGTGTGCCACAAAGACACAAAACTGATAGTGTCCTTCCAATGCTTTTGTCCCCAGGATGAGAGCGTCACGCAGCTGGGACAGGAGCTTGCCCAGAAGCTGGGACTGAGGGTTCGGAAAGCATACAAAAGGCCTCAGGTATGACTTTTTTTTTTTCCTGGAGACTAGCCTTTGACTCCTTCAGATTTACTTCTGCAGATGTGGTAGGTGCAGCTCTGCAGCTATAGGCACACGTACACTACCCTGCAGTCCCTCCAGCAGGCTGCTGGCTCCCCTCCTTGCCCTGATCCTCTGACTCACCTTTGCCTTGGTCCATTTCTACCCCCACTGCTGCACTGGGTTTGCTCCAGGATGTTTCCTGTGTCTCCAGCAAAGTCGGGCTGCTGCTGCAGGAGAAGCCTCTGATGTAGTAGGAACCTGCACCTCCACAAGGAGAGTGATCTGTGGCCTGATCCCAGAGGAGGTTTTGCATCACAGTCCTTTCCCTGTAACAGGAACGTGTCAGATACACATCTGGTCAGATTCTAGGAAAGAAGACAGCAAAGAGTGAGCTGCTGATCCGGTTAATTGACCCCAGCGGCTGGATCTGTAACCTGGCTCTACAAGAAAGTGCTGCCCTACAGTGTACTCTGTTGGTATTGAATTGTATCCTCTGGGATGGAGCTAGGGGGCGTTAGGCAACTGCTGGCTCTCTTGGATAAATCTGCTTTGGTCATGTAAAATCTCGGGGTGCGTTTTCAGGAGTAAGCGACGTTAGCTTGTGTTCACTGAATGTTCGCTGAATGACTGTCAGCGTGCTTCCCTGAGCTGGCCCAGCGTCCTCCCCCCATGTGTGCTGGTGTGTTGAACACCTTCGGGGCACCTTTACAGTATTTGGTGATGTGATTCCTGGGCATCCAATTTGCAGAGAGCTTTTGGGGAAAGTGTGGTTCTGATGTCGAATTCCACTCCATGACAAACCTCCTGTGATCGGTCCACCCAAAAGCCCTCGATGTTGTAGCAATTCTCAGCGTTCCGAAATAATTGTCTCAAAGAAAAGGAAGTTTTACTTCAAAATACCTTTTGTAGCTGCTCATTGTGTTCATTGACCATGCCACCTTTCTGATGCTGTCGTGTTACTGAACCCTGATGTTAGAAAAACAAAGATTAAAAAATCCAAAATGCTTTTTTTTCTTTGAAATGTAGGGATTGGTATTTTGATAACACCTTGCTATCTCGTGTTGACTTCTAGCTTTCACTCCAGTGCCGTAATGCCTTCCCAAAGCAGTAATGTTTTAATGATTAAAGGCAAAAACTTCTGTTCCTCAGGGACAATTTTTGCTTCCTGATTGTGTGTTGGGTGTTTTGCACTGAGTTGTCCATAATAAATATGTGGCCCTGCCGGTGTTCAGAAAACTGAACCTTGTGTCACAGAGGTATACCTTTGGGGTGGCTTTTATTTATGGACAGTGCCTGGAAGAAAAACTATATCATAACTCAGTTTTATCTAGTTAGCAAGCATTCATGGGCTGTCTCTGTTCTAAGACATCTCTCTTCCTTGCAGCAGGAATTGGAAACGTTCTCTCTGCCCAGTAACGGCACGTCAATCAATTTGTCCAATCAGGTATAGTTGGCATCCTGTAGTTCTTACTGTTATTTACATGCATGTCGGTAGCTGTCTTCTAGGATTTAAATCATGAATGGTCATTTTCTTGCGTGTTTTAAACAAGTTTCAGTTTTCAGAGTTTTACAGTTAGGACAACACTAAGTAAAAATCAAATAATGCAACTGCTGAGGAAACGTATGGGATCAAATCACGCAATGTAGTTTTGTTGTCCAGAATCAAGCAAGCTACGTACACACTTTGTGTATTCTTTGTATTGTCCTTTGACCTGGGAGATCCAGCTTGGGCAGGGTGTGGATACTGAGCCACAATATAAGAAGTTGCTGATTTCCTTGTACCACCACTGGCTAAAAGAGCCTTGATGTTTTTACAGACTGTTTGGTACTTCACACTGCTCCTTAAAGCAAGCAAACTATAAAACCATAAAAATTGACATTTTGTGTGACAAGGTGGGATACTAAAGAACCACTTCATGTGCTACTGCTCAGAGATTTGCCTTCACGTCTTTCTAGGAGAGCAAGTCAGTTTTCTTTTATAGTTGTGCCTAGTTTTTCATTTGTAAATCTTCCCTTTTGCAAGAAGTTAAATTACTGCAAAGACCAGAACTTGCAAGAACTATTGCAGTAGATGCAATAGAATGCAATGCTGTACTTGTACCTTCCTAAGTTTAAACTGAAAGCACGCATGCTTGTGTCTGTTTATGTATCTGTAAAATACGGGCTCATTTTATTCCTTGCCTGGAGCTCCATGTCAGCAGTTGTCTTGGCGGAAGCCTTTTCCTGTTTTGAGTTTGCTGTAAAAGTTTGTGGTTATTAGATTGCAAAGTATGCAAACTAAGAAAAGGAATGTTGTGTAAGACCAGGCTAATCAGATCTCACTCTGCACGGAGCTGACCAGCTGGTTTGTCCAGGGACTTGGGACACAATATTCTTTCTCACCCACACATGAAAAACCCAATTCTGTATACAGTTCTGCTCACATGGTTGGGTATTACGCAGAGTTGGTATTCCTTTGCAGCAACAAGGCTTGTCCACTGCTGGAGGTGAAAATGAATAGGTTCTTTGCATGAATGGACTTTTAAAGTTCAGTGGTTTTACTGCTCTTACACTGAAGGAGGCAATAAAGGCAAAGAAAGGGCCTGATACATTTAGGAGCAATAAAGCGTCTCATCTGTGAAGCGTGAATACCTTTTGAAAGATGAATTTCTGGTGATGATTTATCTCCTCTTTCTGTTGCCCTCTGCAGACCACTTCCAATGGTTTGGGCTCGATTGATGACATCGAAACAGGTAAAGACATTTCTCTTCTCTGATTTTTCTGGTGTCAGTAAGGTACCTGACCATGCCTGGTGGGCCTGAGAGGTTCGTCGTCTGCATTTGTGTCTCTCTGTGTGTTCCTGGCTTTGGCGACTAGGAGGAGGAAAAGATGGTGGGAAGCAGGAGCGTATGTGGTTGTTTCCCCTTGCAGCTTCCAAGTTTACCATCAGCTATTGAGGTGCTATCTGTACCTAGATGTTTGCCTATTAGTACCACCTACAGAAAAGCTTTTTGTCCAGGCCCAGTGAGGGACATCTCCAGGAATTAAAAGGGTCTGCTGAAGTACATAACTTCATCCAGTTTTGCCTTCTTAAAGTTGAGCCTGGCACAGCTTCTGACGTTCTTCTGTCAGCTCTCAGACAAAACATTCCAGATAAGTGAAGTTAAGGTTATAGGCAGCTGTCTGTGCTCTGAGCACGTGTGGTCCTCCAGGACGCTGAGATGGAGGAGCTGAAAACAAAAGGAGTTGGGAGGGACCCAGGGAGAGCCTTGTGCTGTGTTAGGTGTGAGGAGGAGCAGAGCGAGGGCCACAGGGTTGCTTTTCTCATGTTGGGAATCAAGTGACCTTAACTCTGCCCCTGCAGAAAGGCTGGCTGCGTGCTTTGCCCTTTGTTGTGTGCTGGAGCATTTTAATCGTGCCTCTGAGTGTGTCAGTCTCTGTTCCTTTGAAAGGTAGCTGCAGTGCTGCGTGTGCAGGCTTACCGCTGCAGTTAGCTATTGCTCTTTTTATAGAAAGACACTAATTTCATAATCAGGGTGCTTTGGTGTCTATTTTGGAAAACATGCTAGTTCCTTGTTCAGTATCGGTTTGGTAGCTGAATGCTGCGTGCAGTCATGAGACCCAGTTCCACAAAACAAGGAGAGATTTTGAATTATCTTGCTGTGCTGAGATGAACTGGGCTCTTACTGCAGAGTGAAGAGCAACTGCATCCAGGAGGCTCTTTGTCTAGTCAGGATTTGGTGCAAGAGCAGCATGCCAGCTTTGCTGCAGCTCAGGCAGAGAGAACATTTTCTGCTAGGTCTTTTCAAAACCACTGAAATGATGTGTTACCCCTTGCCCTGAGATTGGCGGGCCATTAGGAGAGCTGTGGGTGCCAGGTGCCTTGGGTGTTTCAGATTCAAAGCCTTTTTAGCAGGGTTGATGTGGGTTTTTCTTGATGTTATTTTGGGGTGTTTTTTGTTGTTTTGGTTTTTGGGGGTTTTTTGAGATGCAAACTCCTGAAGCCCCTTCCCCCTTGAAGTCATCTGGTTAACTCAGCCCTGCCCTGCTCGTGTCACGGCTCAGGTGCAGCTCAGTATGGCCTTTGGCCAGCTAATGCATGGGGGAACAACTGCTTTTTGGGACACGGAGTGAGAAGTGGGGCTTTTAAAAGCACTCTACTGGCCTCTCTGGGACAGGCAGGTGTAGCCAGAGAAGCTCCCAAGTGGGGGACATAGTCTGCTTGTTTTGGTAGGAACACAGTGGCTCAGGGGAAGGGATGGAGAGACCCTCAGTGAACTTAGAGTAATACGTGGGGCTTAGTGGTGCTACAGCAGTGGCAAAGGGAGGCAGGGGTGTGCTTGTGACCTGTTCAACAAAGAAGACTTGCATTTGTTGGTCTTTATGTTTGTTTGTTTGTTTGTTTTTAGATGTGGCAAATGTGAAGTGGGTGCCGGAGGTGCATGAGCTTTCTGGACAGAGAGTAGATGTGGACATGGTGGCTGATGAGCAAGCTCAGAGGATGGGGATATATCCTGGGGAAAGGAGAGGTAGGGGAGGAGATAGGATGGAGGGGAATGGGGCTGAGTAGCTGGAAGGAGGATAGGGTATGGGTGGTCAGGGAGATGCGGGCAGACATTTCTTCTGCTTGCAGGCAGTGGGATCTCTTGGCTCCTTGCTCTTGTTCTTGCCCTTAACATGCACTGAGCTGTGGGGCATTCCTTATCTTTCTCTGCCTTTTCATTGTGCATTGAGTTTTTCAGGGTTTGGGGCCTCTAAGGGCATATGAGGGCATTTCTCTGTTTCCCAGTCTGAGTGGAAACCAGAGGGCCTCATTCATCCCTCGCAGAAGGTCTGATCTTCTGGATCCCTTGAGGCTGTATCATTGTGAACCCTTTTATTCCCCCCTGCACGTGTCCCTGGCCCCTCCGGCGTGTCCTGAACTTCTTGTTGGCCTTCACAGGGATCTTGACAGTACTCCAGATTTAAACATCTGAAAAATGGGAAGGGACAAGCCGTCCCTTTGTGCTGAGGGAAATCTGGCTGCGCTACCAGTGATGAGGCCAGCACCAACGGGAAGCTGAATGGCTGGCTCCCGAGCGTGGCTGGAGGGTCCGCACCAAAGGGAGCTGAGCTGAGAGAAGTCATCGCAAAGGAGGCATGGGGTTGGAGCCAGGCCTGGGCTGAGGGACAGCATGGCCTGCGTAACCAAGGACGTTTACAGCCTTCCTTTGAGCCACTGCCTGTGGTGGCCGTGTCCAGCTGCAATGCTAAAAAAGTGTGTTGGAGCCCATAAGGTATATACGCTCTCCTTTCATTGCATGCATGAGGCTGTGGAGGGGGACCAGTATCTTGCTGTTTCCCCCTGCTTTCCTTTCCCTTTTGTCATGGCTTGGCCACCAGTGCTTTGCGCAGCAACTTCAGCTGCCATCCTCGTGCTCACAGCTACAGGAGGAAAGGTTGCAGGGGATGGCGGTGGCTTGGAGGTAAGGGGCCCCATGTGCCTGTGCCAGCTCTGCTGCTGTTTTATTCAGGATTTGAGGTTTTGCAGGAATTGCTGGTTTGCTGAGCTTGCTCTAAGAAGGCCGTTGACACAGCCCTCAGGCAGTGAGCGTGAAGTGCAGAGCATGTCAACATGGCTTACTCCGTGCCCATGAGAAAGGGGCAGCTGTGGTCTTGCAGAGGCTGCCTACAGAGCTTGTGCAGACAAGATGTGGTATCTCCTGTTGGACCGAGATTTCCATCTCAGAACCTTGTCCTTCCATTCTTATCAATCCTTCTAATGAAAGCTGTTGTCTCTCTGTCCTAACTTTGCCTTGCTTGTAGCCTTAGATCCCCATAGGTTCAGTGCAGCCACTGCGACATGAAGGGAGGTGGTAGTACCTTCTTCTGATTTCTTTTCTTTTATTCCAGGACATCTGCACAGGGGCAGAATTAAGGTAGTTTGGGTGCTTGGTTTGAGAACTGCAAATGTAATACTGCATTTCCTGTATTTCTAACATTTGAGCTTTTTTTTTTTTTTTTAACGTTTGATTTTTTTCTGGAGAATAAAACGCTCTTCTGTGAAGAATATGTGCTTGTAACCTTAACTTCACCTAACAGAGGTTTATTTTGCATGATGGGAACATCTTAGCTTTTTGGTAGTGTACCAGAGCAGTAAGGAAACCTTAGGAAAAATCCTTGTCTCTCTCCTGCCCTGGCCCTTGCTCACTTAAGTTTCTAAGGAGAGGTGCGGAGGTGTTGGGGGGAGGGTGGGGAGCATCACCTCACCTGCAGACATCAGGAACCACTCAAGAGCAGGGAATTTTCTTGGATAAAGAGAGCTGACTGAGTCTGACAGGGTTTTTTAAGGACACATTGTTAGCACAACCTGCTCTGAGCCCCTGATCTCTGACTGTTCCCAGCAGGACTTTGTGTTTTTATCTTCTGCCATCCAGGACGCCTGAGGGTTTAGAGAGGGTGTGTGAGTAAGCGAGCCTTCAGCTGGGATGTCAGAGCTCCAAGGAGCAGTGTGATCTCTGCCAAGTGCCTTAGCGATGAACATTAAAGAAAACACCAGGTGGTGGGTTATATAGAAATTGGATTGTGTGCCCCTGGTCCTCACTTGTGGACACAGCAAATTCAGTAGCTGATCAGCCACAGGCTTTGTGTTGTTCTGGTTACTGCTTGCCACATCCTGACAGTCAGCCTGCGTGCTGGCCTTTAGAGCATATTTCGGCTATTGGTGAGCCATTGGAGACTGGGAGCAATTACCAACGGCAAGAACTCTTCAGACCAGAGCCTCTCCTCTCTGAAAACAGGACATACTTGGTGTTGTTATCTGATGAAGCTGTACAATATTGGTTTTGCTGGGCTGTGCTCTGCTTGCCCCCTGCCAGAGGCTCTCCTGGGTGACTGACTGGCTCTGTTTCTCCCCCATCACAGACTGCTCTATGGACCTGCAGTGCCTCCCGCCTCCTGTGGCCACCATTCCTGTGAGCGAGGGGCTGGCCCCTTTGCCGTCAGACCCAGATGCAAAGGGCCTGCCTACCTCGCTCCCTGCTGCCAGCCTGCTCCCGTCTTCAGAGTGCATGTCCCTGCCAGTGCCTGAGAGTGTGGAGGACTTCACAGATGGGGATATCATTGGGGAAGAACTGGACTCTCTCCTGGACTCCCTCGCTGAGGGCTCACCATACCCTCTAGTAAGAGTGGACGCTGCGTGGTTCCTTTGCTGCTTGTTCCAAATAGGTTCTTGAAGCTTACAGATATGTGTGCTGCCTCTTACTCTTTCTGTCGCTCTTTCCTCCTACCTTTTCCTCTAGCAAAACTCATTCATTCTTCCCTTTATTTCTGCAACTGACTTTCGAGTATGTAAAGAAACCACCTCCAAGCCTGCTTTGCTGTGTGCAACTTCATGAAGCTGCCTCTGAGAGTTACCCAAGATAGCCTTCCCCAGCCACCACCTTCCCTAGCCATCACCTTCCCCCTGGCCTCCAATGTCCATGGAGATGAAGCAGGCCTGAGGGTAGAAATGAGTGTGCTGAAGCAGGAACGATGGATGTATTTTATACAGCGGGCATACTCTAATCTTCTATTTTGTGCAGGCTGCCTTCAGCCTAAGCTCTTTGCACAGGTCTGGATGCTGTAGATACAATCTGTATTGATGCTTATGTTGGATTTTAGTTGTCAGTAGTGTGGATGTTATGCTGATCAGCTTTGGTCTGAAAGCAATATAACCCTACTCACGCAGAAAGGGTCTTGAGCGAAAAACTCTGCTGGGTGGTGACAAGAGTAATGGTCGTTACCGTGACCTTGGTGCTCTGTGTACTCAGCTGTGCTGTGTCTCGACCTGAGCTGGTGCAGATGTCCAGCACAGGGCTCTGCCTTGCAGGCTGATAAGCTCCATTGCCCCAGCACCTCCTCAGAGACCTCAGCCAAGGCTGTGTGCAGTGCAGACAGTTGGGAGGGTCTGTGGGAGGTCTGCAGGCGAGTGGAGCAGCTGGGTGTCCTTCAGCTTCAGATAATACAGCACATGCTTGAGTGGAAGCCTGTTGACTCTCTCTGTGCTCAGTCACTCCCTGCTCCTTGTTTGTAACACACTGCTTATCCTCCCCCTTCCCAATTCCCAAAAGTCTCTGGTCCAGGGCACCATTCCCACCAACCTGCCAACGGAGATGCCCCAGCTGATCCCCGTGTTTCCTGGTGGAACTCCGCTGCTGCCCCCAGTCGTGACGGCCAGCATCCCCGTCTCCACCCCGCTGCCACCTGCCTCCTTTGGCCTGGTGATGGATCCCACGAAGCAGCTCTCCTCCTCTTCTGTCCTGGATGCCTTCGAGCCCCCGCCAGGGGGAAGTGGCGGCTCCACCTTAGATTCCCTGGATTCCCTGGATCTGCTCCCCTACACAGACTCACGGCTTGATGCCCTGGACTCCTTTGGAACAAGCAGAGGGTCACTGGATGCCTTGGATTCCTTTACCATTGGTAAGCATGGGGCTGACTGGGTTTTATACTGCTTTACATGTGAAAGCATGCCAAGAGTGTTTCCTTCAGTGCTGAGGAGGTCTGTCATGTAGCGGTCTTTGCCAGTGCTTCAGAACAGGAATACAAATGTTGAAGAGGGCAGGGAATTGTCCAGGGCAGAGCAGCTGGATGTGCGTAGCTCAGGAGTAAAAAGGAGGGCTACAGGTATGCAATCCCATATAACTAATATGTGCATGCTGTGAAATCTCAAAGGAGAAAGGAACACAAAGGTGTGTAATGAGGAGGAGTGAAGTCTAATCGTGGCTTGGTATCCAGGACACCCCCCTTGGCATACTTTACTAGACTATAAAGTGATTCCTCCACATTCCCTAGTGACTGTTGGACAGTTTGGACCAAATGAGCAAAATCCTGGTGACTGTTTTAGATGAGACAGGACCTTGTTGCACAGGACAGGAAGGTAAAAGCCAGGGTGGGTCCCTGTCATCTCTGGATTCAGAGCAGTAAGCATCCCGTTGCATTGAACATCACACTCTCATGTCACAAGGAGCCAAACTATGGAGGTCAGTGTGCAAAAAGCAGGTTCCTACCCATCTCATGAGGGATGGCAGGCTTCTTCCTGGCTAGGTTTTCTGCTGTATCACAGTACATTGGCAGCAAAAATATTTTGAGAAGAACAGAGATGGGCCAGTCAGCACTTAACACAGATTCACCTCAGGATTGGGCTGCCTCAGAGGTACCTTGGGAATGTCAGAGCTCAACGGCAGAGTTGGGTTCAGTATGGTTTTGGGGACAAGAAGGCCATTCCTGGAGTTTTTCCGAGACTTACATGAGTGGTTTGGGTAAAAAGTACTAAAATGTTATGAAGTAAATAAAGCAAATGGATTTCACAAGCATTTGTTTGTCCTTTTGAGAGCAGAACTACCTCTGAAAGTGGAACAATTGTTTTTGTGCTTTTTTTTTCTTCTTTGGCCCAGAAGAAACCAGCCCTCAGGAACTGCGACACCCATCTGGCAGCCAAAAACCATCCCCTGTGGTGAGTGAGCTGCTCCCCCTTGCTGATGTCCCAAGGTGCTCTGGAAACAAGGTAGTAGTGACTTGGGTGATGTAGGTAATTTGGGCCCCTCTTCTTAACCTGCTCCAGTGAACGTTTCCTCCCACCTTGTGGCAAGGCAGGTAAATATTTTCCCAGAGGCAGGAGGAATACATTTGTTCCATCTTCATTTTTATCCACAACTCAGCATATTGTCGAAGTAAGCATGGTGTGACCTAGGTTACAGGATCAACAGGGGATCAAGGAGGCCAGTGTGCCATTATATCTGGCAGCCTCATAACACTGAAGGAGGGATCAGAGTAAGCCAGGCTTATCTTAATACTAATAAGGTTCTTTGCTCCTCTCCTGCCCCTGCCAATCGGCTTTTCCAGGCTGTTCTCCTCCTGTCCCTTGTCTCCAGTCTTGGGGAAAAGGGTTGTCAATGGTTAGCAAGTTTGCAACAGAAATTATTCTTCTCAGATTCCTGTTGATTCACTATCCCTGTTAGGTCACTGTAGAGCAGTCTCTATCCTCAGATTAATCTGTTCCCTGAAGACTCACTGTTAAGTGGTTCTTTTATTTTTCCAGGTAGTGGTGGGGTTGATTTGGGAGTTGATTGTAATGGATGAAATGGGAATGAGTGAGGGGATATTTTGTTCTGTGTTTCATGATAGAAAACTGGTGTCCCTTACCAAGAGAGAAAGAGACCTGTCCTTGAGATGATTGTACCTCACTTTGTTATTTTTGAAAAAACTTGCATGCAGCTTTTTTGGAAATGTCATTTCAGTTTTGAATGTTTTGATGAGGGAGAAAATGAGGAAGTTTTTTGAGAGACTGGAGTGGGGTGTGGGGCTACAGAGTTTTCTTTGCCATGTGGCTGCAGAGCTTAGAAGAGAAGTATGTGTGTTTTTGCACAGGTCAGCCTTGGTGGAGTGAGTCATCCAGCTGTGCCTAAAGTCACCGAGCATCTGCTGTCCCAGCCAGAGCCAGTATTACCCAACACAGCTCTGCTAGTGAAGAACCCTCTGGCATCCACTCATGTCTTCAAACAAGCCTGTCACATCTGCTACCCCAAAACAGGTGATGCATTTGCTCTGCCACCCGGAGCGTTGGCTAGGACAAGGGTTTGCCTTTTTTCTGGCTGATGGGGAAAGGCTGATGGCTGTTGGAATTCTTTTCTACTGCAGGGCCCAAGGCTGGCGATTACACCTATCGGGAAGGCTTGGAGCACAAGTGCAAGCGAGACATCCTGCTGGGCAGGCTGAAGAACTCAGAAGATAAGACCTGGAAGAGGATCCGTCCTCGCCCAACCAAAACCAACTTTGTAGGATCATATTACCTGTGCAAAGGTGATCTGGAGGGGATAGAGATGTTGGTGGCTGGGAAGGGGTTGTAAGGTGTGGGCCAGGGGGCCTAGAAGGGGACTTTCTATTGGTCTTGCCTGCTGTCTTTGGGGTCTTCTTGTCCCATCCGTAGCCCATGGATTGTGAGGCCCAGTACAATCAAAGTAGATGACCTCCCGTGCTGTGGAGAGCGGGCAGCTTAGAAAGTGGTGGAGCAGGAAAAGAATTGCAAAGGCCTAGTGCCATGCTATGCATAGCCAAGGGCTTGGAGCTGCCCTGTTAATGAGGGCTTTGCTGAGAGCCTGCCTGCTATACGTGTGCCTGCATTAGTCTCACTCCACCCAGCAGCCACACGGCAGGTCTGTGGTTCAGCCTAGGGAAAAGGTCCTTTGCTTGAGCACCATCCCTTGGGTCACATTTAATGTGACTGGACTGATTCCTGAGGCAGTGTCATTGCAAAGCACCTGATGAGGTGGGGGGAGAGCACCTGATGAGGTGGGGGGAGAGCAGGAAGCCAAGATTATGGAGTTCCTTATTGCTGGGCTGCTAGGAGAACTTCATCTGGGTTGGCTTTAAAAGGGGTTGGTTAAATCGCAGTCTGTCCTTGGCCAAGCATTGCATTAAAGCATGTCTCCAGTTTGCACAGTAGATTGCAACCTCTTGAGATTGTCACCGCTGAGAAGTTTACATTAACTTTACTGAATGCCTTGGTGTAAGCAAACTTGGAGGGAGATGTCTTTTTCTTAAACTCTGTGTTTTCTTGCTTTCAGCTCCTTATGAGGTGTGGGCAGTGGGAGGAGACAAAAGAGAGCTTAGTTTCTGACTGGGCCGCCCTCCCTGTGTGGTGTTGTGTGCTGTTTGTTGCTTTGTAGATATGCTTAACAAGCAGGACTGTAAGTACGGGGATAACTGCACCTTCGCGTACCACCAGGAAGAGATCGACGTGTGGACGGAGGAGAGGAAGGGGACCCTCAACCGTGACCTCCTCTTTGACCCGCTAGGTGGGATCAAGCAGAGCAACCTCACCATTGCCAAGCTCCTGAAGGAACATCAGGGCATCTTCACCTTCCTCTGTGAGGTACAGAGCTGGTGGGAGGAAGCGGGCACCTTCACCATCTCCTCACTGCGCACCTGGAACACTGATACATCCCAGCCAGTGCCCTGCACCCAGAAGGGCAGTGAGCAACGGATGCAGCCATGTAGGAGGAGGGCAAGGTAGTTTTCCTCACTCATCCAGCTGCCTGAGGTGCACACGGACACATGGGACCACCTTCCTCTTCCTCTGTCTTGAGGTGTTGTTTTGAAGGTTAATTTGGCTCCAGCTGCTTTAAAAATCAGAATCCCACAATGCAGTAGCTTTCCACCTGACGTCTGTGCTGAGCCACTGCCTCACTCAGTTTAGGATTAGCTCTTACCCTTTTGACACCCTGCAGCACAGAATTCCCTGGGTTGGCAATGTTACATGTGAAGAGGCCTGTTCTTAGCTTAACTGCCTTTTTTTCTTCTATTTCTCCCCATCGTTTCCTCCTTGTTCTTGCTCTGTTGTCCAACTAGAAAAGAATATGTGGCTCTGACCAAAATTTTTCCAACCACAATGGAAAATACTGTGGAGAATAAGCCAAAAATATTGTCCTGAAGCTTTTCCAAAAGTTCACTTACTTTATTCTAAAGCCCTACCACAAAGTTTCTACCAGGCTTGTTCTAACTTTGAACATTAGAATAGGCTGGCTCTGGTTCTTCTTACCCTTCCAAGCAAAATGGCTCTGTTACTTCTCTCTAAGATTTTCCCAGTGTGCTAATTCTTCTCTTCTCAGATTTGCTTTGACAGCAAACCCCGGATTATCAGCAAAGGGACCAAGGACACACCATCTGTCTGCTCCAACCTCTCTGCCAAACACAGTTTCCATGACAACAAGTGAGTGAACATTGGCTGTGCTGATGGGAACAATCTCTCACATGTCCAGCCAGTTTAACTCCAACCCCCTATTCTCTTTCTCTCTGTCCTCCCCATGGGTTCCAATTGTAGGACAGCTCAAAGCATGACAAATAGTGCTGTATGCTTCTCCCTGCATGTCTGCTTCTGGTGCTGAGGGATTTGAGGCATGAGCAAAGCCCTCTTGGAGTCAACCTGAGTTTTCCATTGACTTAATTTGCCTTTGAGTTTGGCCTTTACATAAAGGTCAAGCCAAAGATCCTTTAGCTCAGGGTCCTGCCTCTGACTGGCTGATAATGAACGTTTAGGAAAACAAGCATAAGAAACATGTCAAGTACACAGTAATACAACCCCTTCTGGCTCCTGGCAACCTGAGGCTTAGGGATTTGCTGAGCCATAAGTTTGTATATTTGCGGCATGTTTTTGAAGTGTATCTGATTTCTGAACTTGAGCAGGGCATCACCCGTGGGTTTAGGAGATTGCAGATATCTAATTAGGGCTGAGACAGAGTGGGAGGGCAGGAATTCAGTTTTCCCAGTATTTTCCCAGAGTTTCCCAGAGATCTTCTGTGTCTTTTCTCCAGTCAAATGTACGAAAATCAGATGTAAGGGAGGAGGGGGTGAAGATTTGGTCTTCTGGCGACTCAGATTTCTCTGTCCTGGCTGCAGGTGTCTGGTCCACATTGTGCGTTCCACATCCCTGAAATACTCCAAGATCCGCCAGTTCCAGGAACACTTTCAGTTTGATGTGTGCCGGCACGAGGTGCGTTACGGCTGCTTGCGTGAGGACAGCTGCCACTTTGCTCATAGTTTCATTGAGCTCAAGGTCTGGCTGCTGCAGCAGTATTCAGGTGAGTGTGGCTCGGTGCAGGACTGGTGATGCATACACCTGAGTTTCCTCTAACACGTGCGTGGAGTCAGTTGAGAGGGAAAGGGAGTGATTTGGGAGTGCTGAGAAGTTGTTGCTCACTTGTGCCTATGCTTAATCTCTTTCCTCAAGAGACACAGAAAATAGTGCCAAGGTGTTCTGTGAGATGGTTTGGTCCTTATCCTTTTACAGGTGCTACTGTAAACCACAGACCAGGGACTTCTCCTTTGGGACCAGCTGCATAAGTTGAAATGATTGTTGGGTAGGGCTGAATCCCTAATGGTGTTTTGATGCTTAAATCGTTTTGAAGACCCTAAATAACAGTTGGTACTCTGAGTGAACATCTGGCTTGGTGAGAATAGCAGCATGCACAGGTGACAAAGCAGTTATAAAAAGGCAGACTATGCATCTCCAGTTTCTCTGAACAAATTCACCAACTGTGAAATGACAAGATTCTTGGCGTTTTCCAAAAATGCTTTGATGATGTGCCTCTGAAGAGGCTACTGCAGGAATTATGTTCAGGCCACTCATACAACAACACTGCCACATCTGGAATTTTCACTCCTCTCTCTCTCTGACAATGCTGGAGGGTTTTGGTTTTTTCTTTACTGCTCTCTTGCTAACTAAGTAGATGTTGGTCCACCCACAGCATTGCCTGGGTGTTTTTTCACCATGGGGTCTTGTTTAGTGCAGGACCCAGCCTGGTAATGGGAATACTTCAGAGAGAAAAGATGTTTTAGATTTTTCTTACTTACTTTGATGAAACTGGAGGCAGATAGTTTAGTTTACTGTTCAAGTGCCTGTCACTGTAGTTCATGAAGTCCTTTGCCTTGACTTGGCTCATGAGGCACAGTGATGAGCAAGTAGCACGCTGTGGCAAATGCCATCTTTATTCTTCCCAGTTGGCCTCACTTGCTTGTGGCCACAGAAAATAAAGAAGTTACAACACTAGTTTCTAAGACAGAATGTTGCTTGTGAGCCATATGCTCGTGATACTGCACATAGCACTCTGGGCACTCTAGTACTGGAGCACCATTTTCTTTTCTCCACTCCGAATTTAGTTTTTATTTTTAGAAGTTTCTTTGCTCCCTCTCCTTCTTCCTTTCTCTTCTGCTTGTTGAAGAAATAGGTTGATTTTTGCTTCTTGCTTTCTTTCTCCTTGAAGGAGTGACTTTCAAAGGGAAAGCTAAGGAGATAAAACAGGCCATGAGTTTAGCTGCAAAAGTGGTCAGTAAGTCTTGTTCTTATTCCCATTTTTTCCAGCAATGGGAGAGCCATCATCTTTTTGATTTTTCTGCAAGGTTGTATATATAAGCCCGATCTCCTCTGAGTTTTCCTTTCTGGGGTGGTAGATTGTTACCTCTCTTAAGTGTAGCCCATGTTAAGGCAAGAGAGATGAAAGGTAGCTGTCACCAGTATCTAGGAAGGATTTAGCTTTTGAGCAGAGAGCTTGATTTGGGCACCACCTGCTCCACAAAAATAGGAAGGGAGTCTCTATCATTCACAGCAGCTTGCATTTGAAACCAGTGGGCTGTTGCATTTCACAGCCATTTGAGCTTTTACAGAGCATGTGGCTTTGTTTGTAGGGATAAAGAATTGTACCTGCAGAATGAAGGTTCCCATGATCTGAAAATGTGAGCAGGCAGGACTGTTTCTTTCTTCACTGCGGCTATTCACAGACATATCTTGCTATCTTATTCCATCATTGGAAATTAAAGAGTCTTTGTCCTCACCAGTGATGTTGCAAAAGATACTGAAGTAGTCAGCATATGGGCCTTTTGCTTCCCAGAGCGTTTCTTTCGGACAGTTCATGCTCTGTATTGGAAAACATCCTTTTAGTATCTGGGAGTGTTTTTTCCAGCCACTATGTTTCTTGTTGAGTTAGTTCAGATTTCTGGGAGCAGAAGACAATTACTTGCTAAGACCTCTTGAGCTGGTCAGGAGCTAATTCCTTAGATGAAGTCTGACCAACCCTTTTTCTTGTTGGCTGATGTGTTTCTGGGTCCTGAAACCTTGCAGATCTTTTCTTGCTGGTAACATAGAAGCAGCTGTTCTTTGGTTGGTTTGGTTTTGCACTTTTGGTCTTTCTGTTCCCACCTTGGCTGTGCTTGATGTTTGTCTGTATTGAAATTCAGCTTTCTTCTTCACCTACTGATTGATGAACACTCCACACAACTTGAAGTGCGTAACAGTCTAATCCCAGCAGGAATTAGGCAAGACTTCTGGGGTCTTGGAGATTCTAGATGTTCCAGAGAGTGGGATATCTGTAATCTTCCAAGCTAATGGCAAAAACTCCAATATACAGTAGATCAACATTAAGAAAGCATTGTCTTCATCAGAACCTTGAGTAGGATCTGCCGATTTGGTGTTGGTCAAGGTCTCAATCCCTAGTCAAGAATCAGCGTCTTGGAGGCAGCTTTGGGGTTCTTTTCACACAGTTTCAGCAGAATGCCAGATCTGAAGAAGCCCAGAAGACTGAACTCTTCCCATTTCCTCAGGCTGGATTGAGTGCTGGAGAGAGATGCTTCCCTAGCTTGTTCTTGAGCAGGTTCTGTGGTGGTTTCGGGTACTCTCACAACCCGCATCCTGGCATTCCTGGTGGGACTGTTGGAAGCTGTCAGCCACACAGGGGGTTCCTAAGTCCCAGTGCTGGAGGTCCTGCCAGCCCTCCCTCCCTCTCTTCTGTTGGCTGAAGTGGAGTAGCTCAGTCCTTTCTCCTCCTTCTTGTTCCCAGGAATGACCCACGAAGACATTGTGCAGGAATCTAAGAAGTACTGGCAACAGATGGAGGCACATGCCAGCAAACCAACCAACAGCATGGTAAGGTGCATCTTGGGCTTGCAGCCCGGTTTTGCTTCTAACTGTTCCAGCACTTTTTCTCATTTCCTCCAACTACTGTGCCCGACAGGTCCCAGGCAGACCAGGCTGGGCACTGAGAAGGAGTTCAACTGCAAGCTTTCTGTTTTGCAGTGCTTGTGATGATCTTTGCACCTTGTTTAGCAGCATTGTGTCTGCTCAGTTCAGTGGTGGGGAGAAGCCTCCAGAGCAGGGAGGGCAACACACAGAGAATGGTGCTTCCTGTGACACCTTGCTAGTGAAACTGGGGGGCTTTGGGGGCGTTGACCACACAGAGTGGGGATCAAAGGGATCCTGCTGCCCTTTAGTGGCCAAGGGACGATATGGCAAGTTTGAAGGTCTGTAAGAAATGACTCATGACCCATGGGACTACTCTGAGCACAGGAGTGGGTGGAACTTGTGGCTCAGGTGCTGTTGAGGCTTGTCAGAGACCTTAGTTGCACTTTGCCAGGAGGGCGATGTGAGCTTTGTGCCACCAGTCTCCCAGTGTGGGAGAAGGTGCCTCTGGCTGCACGCAAAGCGCTGCCAAGAGCTTTCTCTGGAGAGGCGTGTTATATGCTAAGGACACCTCTTTGTTTGCTTTCTTCCAACCCACTGGCTACAGGTGGTGCTGCCTTACCCTTTTTTTCCCCCAAGGAGGTGTTCTGTAGCATAGGAGCAGAGCCTACCCAGTGAGGATGATGCCCAGCCCAGCCCTGGGATTAAACTAAAGCAGTTTTGCTATTAAAACAGGGAGTTTTCTGTTCCTTAGTTACTTTCAAAAGATACATCTGAGGACGTGAAAAATTTCATGCCTCCTAGCAAGCTCTCAGGAACAGGAGCAATCCTCTCCACTGCAAAATGGTGAAGGAAGTGTCATGAATCCTTTTTTTCCCATTTGACAGATTTGTTCCCCTTGTGGAGGCCTGAGCACACCACTCCTTGGCCTATGCCTTACTTAGTCAGAACAAGGGTGCTTCACCTCTGTTTGGGACCTCTCACCCAAGAGAGTGCCACTGAGTATGGCTTCTGGGCACTGGGCACTGTGAGATGTTTTGCAGGACAGGGGGCTAAGTCATTCACGTGGTGTGTGGCAGCTTTTTTTGGTCACAAGCCACCAGAAGTATTCTGAAGGCTGTAGGGTGCTGATGCTGGGAGAAGCAGGTGTGATCAGCTTGGGTTAACCCACCAGGAAAGATGCAGGTAACCTGCAGTGATGCTCTCACTGAGCTCTGAGTCCACCTATCTACTGGTTTTGCTGCATCAGGTGGAGTCATCTTTGAGGAAATGCTCAGCATATTCCACTGACACGGTCTGAAATGAGTGGGGAGAGAGTGCTGGCTGAGGAATGGGAAGCAGCAGTCCAGAGTAACCAATGTTAGTAGTTCCCAGAGCTGTCTGACTTGCCTAAGCAATTTGTTCTAGCCTCTCAGGAAACTGTATGTTTGGTCCTGAAGGTATGAGACAAGTTTTTACAGTCTGTATTATAAAAGAAGTGAGCCTAGGTGGTCTGAATGGTCCCTTCAGACAGAGCTGGCTATGCTGTCTTCTGTCTTTCTATCCTGGCATGGAGGCAGAGATAGATACCTGCATCTCCACAGGGGAGAAAACTAAGTGTGAATCTGCAGCGGTTTGTGACAGTAGTTGGATTTATATCAGCCCCACAGAGAATGAAGTCTAGTGACTGGTTCTGTCCTGCCTGCGATGGATCTGCCTGTGTTTTCCAGAGAGCTCTGTCATGTTCTCTGCATAATGTGGGGATAAAACAATACAGATGGTCAACTGTATATTTGAAGCCTTGCAGCATCAAATTCACCTTTTACTGGACGTGCTGCTGTTACAAGAATAAGCTATTTGCAAGGTGTGGTCAGAGCATGTCCACTGAAGCATGTGAGATCTAGGTGCTGAGCAAGGGTTTCATTTCTGGCTGCTAGGGCTTGCAGGGGGCAGAGGCTGGGGAAGAGAAATGCCAGTGCCTGCTACGTCAGTCTTCAGGGGATGGGCAGAGAGCTATAGTTTCTGGGACCTGTGGGCAGTGTTTAGTACTGATGGCCAATGGCAAAGTCTGGTTGCACCACACACATGCCTGGCACTGAGCTGGACCACACCCTGAGCCCTTCCAGGGCCTCAGTTTGTGCAGAGGTAAAGCAGCAGCTTTGTTGGTACAGTCAGAACACGCCTACCAGTGGCACCTTCAGTTGTCCATAGAGCTTGGCAGCCTGGCACTGGGCAGGAAAACAGTCAAATCAGTCGGACATCTCTATTTGCAGTAGCAAACCATGGCTTGGGCATCAGCACGTATTCAGCCAGAGGGCTCTGCTCTGGGATGAGACACAGGCTTGCTGCTGAAGACCCTGGGGGCAGGACTAATGTATCTGTTGAGAGATGTTTACTTTTGCCATTATGCTCCCCAGTCCAAGCAGACTAATGTGACTCAGAGTTTTCTCAACGTCCTTCCAGCTTTTGAAGTTGGCTGCCTGGCAAAGACAACTTCCCAGGATTGCTGTAAAAGCTGGCCCCTCCTTCCCACCATTCAGTGTGATCCACGTTTGCCCTGGCACCCTCTGGTCTGTGGAAGCAAAGTTCTTCCCAGGGATTTTGCTGCAGTTTCGTCACAGCTGCCAGCTGGACACAGCAGCTGAGGCTCTCCAGTTGTGGAGAGGCAAGCAGCATACAGGCACTTGGCAGCTGTGATGACACAGGTCAGGAGATTCAGCAAAAAATGGAAGATGATGATAAACCGCTTGCTAAACACCTGCCAGGGAGCTTGTACTTGGTCTCAGTATTTGGTCCTATGGAGGCTGCTATAGGATTAAGGCCTGTGGCTGCTGATGGAAGAGGCAGTTATCAGAAGAGACAGTTGTAGGTAGTTGGGTGTCCTCGACTTCAGTGCACTCCTGGGAGCTGAGGGGTTTGAGCCCTCATTTTTTCTATTTCTTGAGAGCTGTTCTGTTTTACTCCACTAGCCAGCTGCAGAACCACCATAAAAACTGGCCCCAGAATTAGCAACTTAAGCAGGGAGAGGAAGAGAACATCCCTCCCTGTCATAAGGGATACTTGTGCCTAAATACAGCTCACTCAGGTGGCTGAGTAACCCAGGCCCCTCGTGTTGTCCTCCAAGGGCACAGGGATCATCCAGAGAGCATACCAGTGTGACTGAAAGGAGTTTATGAAGCTGGGAGACACAAGTGGCGGTGCTGGGGCTTTGCTTTTTGTACAGCCTAAAGCGGAGAGCTGTTGTGCCAAAGACTTTTATTTATTTGGTTGCCATGGTGCATAGCTAACACTATATTGTCGGGCTTCAGAACAAGGGGTGGTGCCACAGCCGGAGGCACTTTTGCCTGGCTTGGTCTGCTGGAGCCTCATGTGATACTAATTTCCACACTGTTGGTTATCAGCAGCCTGCCAGGTATGTGTCTTGCAAATACAGTCATGTAGCAGCAACAGCAGCAGCTTTGATTTTACTTCTAATCCCCTGGGAGCGTACATGCCCACTGGATTATTGGCCAGCAGTTTGTGTGACTCTCATGAAGAAATGCACACGGCTTCTTTTTGTCAAGAATTTCTGAAAAAGCAGCCCGTGGCACCAGAATTACCTGAGAAACATGTTTTCTCTCTTTGATCTATGGTGACTTCTGGAGCCACTCGATTTTTCTTTTTTGCTGGGTCAGTAGATTTGAGCTAAGCTTCCTGGCTGTGTGAAATCTGTCGCCTGGTGGATTACATGGCGGACAGCACTGGGCTGATAAAGGAGAGTATTCCAGCGGTGTTTTGTTACTTCAGCCCTATAGGTGTGGTGGGTCAGTGACAAGCTGTAATTTCCTTTGGACAACAAATGGAGATTAAAACTACTGCTCAAATGCCACGTTTGAGAGAGAGGCACCCTACTGTCCGCTGTAAGATCCCACCTCAACCCTGCTCATCCTGCATGCTGGCCACTTTGATGTGTTCCTGATGGTCACCAGTGTTGGTGAAGGCTGAGAGATGAACAAGTCACATGCCAGATGCCACCAGAAGGGCCACCTTGCAAGCAAGCAGGCCAGAATCACCACTGCTTTTCAGGAGAGATGGTGGTTCTCCAGAAGAGTCCTTTTGTTGGGACATCTGGAGCAGTGAGAGCCTCTTGCAGTCAGCACAGGCAAAGGTCAGCTCCCTGGATAGCTTTTCACAGGGCTGGAGGGCCTTTGTCTGCCAGATCTGCTTTGAAAGACTGGGTCTGGAGGATGCAGAGTGGTAATCAGTAGCTGATGTAGTGTTTCCTGGGAGATGCTTTGATTCCGCATCATCCTGTGCTTCTTCCTTTGCCAGGTGATGAACGTAGGATCCACGCTACTGCTGTTGCCGGCAGAAGCCTGTTCCTCAGGGACACTGCTTGCCTGTCTGCTCCCTATGAGATGCTCAGGGTTAGAAGGGAAGGCATGGCAGCTGTGGGGGCTGCTTGTGTGGTTAGCAGTCAGTGAGCTGCTTACTGGTATGTAATCTTCGTGCTTTGTGGTTGGCTCGATCACCAAGATGTTCTTGTAGGTTCTTGCTTGCACCCTCACATATGTCCATGCCCAGAGCCACTGGCTTGATGCCAGGCTTGTTCTTTGGTTTGGAAATGGACTGGAGACACTAGCCTCGTGTCTTCCAGTGGTGGTATAAAATTTAAATGACTTTTCAGAGATTTGCTGAATAATGCAAGGAAGTGGTGATATGGGACTCACTCTGTTTAGTTGTTTGTTTTTTTTTGTTTTTTTTTTCCTGGACAATCTATTGGTCATAATCCCAAAGCAGCCACTCACGGTGACAGGTAGAAAGCCAATGAAGTTAAGTGGCTGAGAGAATATGAAGTGTATGTTTATGGTTGTACCTCTGACCAGAGATTGCGATTAACTGCCCATAAAAACCAGAGCAAGGGAACTGCGAGGGATGGAAGCCTGCCCAGAAATGGCTTTGAAGGGTATTCAAAAGAGAAGCCAGCTCTGACTTCAGTGTGCTGAGTGCTAGATGTAACACAAGCCTCTTGGTCCAAAAGCAGGTCCTGGCTTGTGTCATGACCTGGCTTCCTCCCCAGGGGCTCCTCTGGCTGTGCGACCAAGCTCCCTCTATGCATAGCAAGGGGGATATGGATTGCCCTCCCTGCAGGGAGGCAGGGATTAAGCACTGGGGCAGGTCTTGCAGAGCTTGTCTGTGCACGGAGATACACTGCAGGGATTTGGCAGCCAGGCCTGGTCAGTGCTGGAAGCTGCCAGGCTGGCTGCGCTTTTGGCCAGTTGTCAAAACCCAGGAAATCATGCTGAAGCAAGCAGTGGTTTTGCTCCTGTCTGGTATCTCGATGGGCCACCAGCTGATTTTGGTGAAGGAGAACTGGCCTGTCTCTGTTTTAATCTGGCTTGTCGCTGGCACACAGGCACGCAGGGAGCTGCCAGTGCCTCTGCAGCATTTTAGGGGGTGCGTTTTGGCTCTGTTTGCCTGAGGTGCTGGTTCTCTTCCCCAGGCTTCTCCTCGGGCTCCCACGTCAAGCACCTTTGACCTCCAGATGAAATTTGTGTGTGGCCAGTGCTGGCGGAATGGGCAGCTGGTGGAGCCAGATAAAGACTTCAAGTACTGTAGTGCCAAAGCCCGCCACTGGTGAGCAATGCAACCTTCTCTTTCCCCCACCCCTCCTGAAGGGCAGGAATTTCTCCTCTTACCTTCTCCAAGGATTCATTTGGACTTGTTGGAAGAGGCCGTTTCTAGCAGCCTCTTTGTCCTCAGGATGTTTTATAGTGAGCATTGCAGGTAGCTATTTTCCAGTATCCAGCTCTCTTCATTATTGTACGTACCTGCTGCCAGCACTGTACTTGGTGCATCACAGCCAAATTCTTAATCCTTGTGCTTGCAGTCCAGCTCCTGCAATTCCCTTTCCTCCAGCTGCTATCATTTTTCCTTAGCAAGGTCACTAAGATAGTTCTGTGCACTTGTTTATACTCCGTGCTGTTTGAAGATGTCTGTCATGTAGCTCTTAGCAACGATTCAAGGTGTTTTGCTTCCTTTTAAATTAATTTCCTTGGCCCTTTCATTGCTTTTGTTGCTCTTCTCTGACATATGTCTTGTCTGTTTGCACCTCCTGATTCCTTGGGGCCCACAGGAACATTTGGTTTGATAGAAAGAGAATACCAGCGGGAAAGGGGCCATTGATCCATGGAAACTGTGACCTATCTCACCCAGGCAACTTGGTAGCATAGGATGGAAAGGTTTATAGGACATCAATTCCTAAAATACAAGCCACAAAGGCACAGTCCACCAACTTATATCAAATGTAAGACCTTTGAAAAAGACACAGGGTTAGCAGTTGCTGGAGGAAGTGAGAAAGAGGGGATCACTTCCTGGAATGGGAAGATAACACCTCTGTGCAGCTGCTGAATAGAGCCGGGGCTTTCGCCCAGGGTATCTCCTGGTGATCGCTTGCTGGTGCTGCAGAATCAGTACTTACTGTTTGCAAGACAGTGCTTGTAATGACTTGCATTTCTACTGCACCTTTCAAGCAGAAAATATTCCCAACTGTTTTTCATGGGTCTGATTGCACAACAATTGTCTGTGTCAAAGGGTGGAACGCAGATGCTTAGTAATCTGCGGTGATGCCACACAAGACTTGGGGGAAACTTTTGTGGCTTCATGAAAAGATATATCCCAGAAAACATGCAAGAAGTGCAGGGAGAAATCCTCCTAACACCCTTCTTCTGGCTTCTCTGACACAGATGCGGATATCTAGGGCAGACAGACAGTGGCAGGGACAAGCTGGCCTGGAGGGTCTGGTCATCTCAGGAATCCCTTGAATACTGAAAGGAAAAACAAATCCTTGTTCTGCTCTTCCTTTTATCTGTATTGACTTATTCTCTCTCCCTTAGTTGGACAAAGGAACGACGCGTTCTGCTGGTGATGTCCAAAGCAAAGAAGAAGTGGGTGTCTGTCCGACCACTGCCTTCCATCCGCAACTTCCCACAGCAATATGATGTAAGCTCCATAAGCAGCTCGGCCAGGTGTCCCTTCCCCTTCCATCCCAGCATCTCGCAGTGCTTTGAGGTCTGCTCCATTGTAGACCTGGCAGGGAAGCAGGCACATGTTGGCTGAGGTGGGAGAGAAGGACAAACAGAAGGCAGGGAGATCTCAGAGGCATCCAGCAAAAGGGTGGAGCAGAAAAAGGAGCAGCACTCATTTGAAACACTCTGTTACACATGCATGCAAGTTTCTATCACTGTTAATGCAGTCACCATCTGTAGAACTGGTTGGCACATGGTTTGGAGACGAGGTTTAAGTCTCCCCTTAGGTCAGGGTTTCTCAATGTGGGTGAGAGGCGAGATGGGGTATGTTGGAGAAGCCTATCCCTGCCTTTGCTGTGGCTGGGCTGCTGTCTATTGTGAAACTTGCCCACAACATGTTTTGAAGCAAAACTAAGAACTCAGCTAAAAAGCCTCGTGCTGTGAGGAAGACAATAGATATCCAACCTCTACCCCCAACCCCAAATATGGCAAATGATGACCTCTCTCTCCCTCTCTTTTCCTTTCTCCCTGAAAAGAGAAAGCTCCTCTCCCTTCTGCCACATGGAATCTGCTGCCCCTGTATCCATGGCCAGGTACAAGGCCATCTGTGAGGTCTTCAGCGCTCTCCAGTTGCAGGCCTGTTGCTAGAGGCTGGGAGATGGCAGAAATAGTTATTTACAGCTGCTACAGTAGGAGATGAGGGCAGCAGATGAGTTGAGAGTCATGGAACAAAGGCAGGTTGCCACAGGCCTTTGTGCTTTGAGCAATCCCAAAGGCCACTCTTTGCCTGCTAGGAGATGACTGGAGAGTGCGTCACCTCTGGGGACCAACAGCACAACCAGCAGGAGACACTGTTGGGTCAGTCCAGGTTGCTCCCTGCTGTCATCCCCAAGGTCAGTTGCATAGGAGAACGGCACCAAGACACACGCCAAGTGCTGAACAGAGCTGCCTCTGTGTTTATAGGGAAATCTTACCTTTCATGTCATCAGGAGCTTGAGGAACAGAAGCATGAGTTAACGACATACGTGTCCTGTTTTGTGACCTCTCCTGTGTGCAGTTTAACACTTGTTGGTTCTTTGAACCCATTTTTCCCCCTAGCAAGGAATGTTTGTGCAGATGCTAAATTTTGCTCTATCTTTTTAACAGTTGTGTATCCATGCACAGAATGGCAGGAAATGCCAGTATGTGGGCAACTGCTCCTTCGCCCATAGCCCTGAGGAGAGAGACATGTGGACCTTCATGAAGGAAAATAAAAGTGAGTAGGGGAAATGTGGGCCGTGGATGCAGGGTCTATTCAGATATGTTCCTGACAGAAGAGATGGAGCCAGACAGAGCTCTTTGTGCCACGAGCTTGGGTGGGGTTATGGGGCAGATGTGTCTATGGTAGTTTAGAGCTGGTCTTTTCTTAAACATGCTTGTATATCTCAAGTCCCTTGCTCTGGGACCAGTGCATCTCAGTGCTGTGTCTTGCACTGCTCCATCACTGCCCTCCCTTCTTGCAGCTCTGTGAATTTGTGTTGTCCTCCAGTTGCCTGTGCTGTTCCAGGCTGGGTTCTGTATGGAGCTCTGCCAGAGCACCAGTCCTGACCTGTAGCTGCTCCTGTATCTTTCTTGTCTGTATTGTATCTGCCTTGGCTTTCTTGCCCAGTTCTGCTCTTATCCCTTGCTCCTGGGCTGTGGCACTCCCTGCTCATGACATTGTATGCAAAGGGATGGATTTGAGATGTGAATGAGAACAAAACTGGGTGGTGCCTTTGTGGATGGAGCCAGTCTAGAAGTAATTACACAGGCTCACAACTTGCTTTTGGGGGAAACCTGAGGGATGAACATATCACCTGTCAGTCCTCCAGCAGTCATCCTCCTCAGGGTCCCGTCATCCCCACCCTGCAAGGGAGGGCCCTAAGTTGTTGCCCTGGCAATTCTCTGAGAAAGGTTCAGTGGCACTGACATCATCAGCTGAGCCCTGCACAGTCCTGTGCCCATGGGGCCAGTGGTGGGCAGTGGCAGTGGTCTCTCCACCAGCCCTCTGTCAGCAGATGTTTATTCAGACCAACAGCAAGCTGGGGAAAAAGATTCTTTGCAATGCCCAGTTGTCCAGGTGCTCACCTAGCTCTGTTGGGAGCTTCTGGAAAGCCTGAAGGATTTCAGGTTGTTCAGTTTTTGTGCTTGGATGGAGGGTCTTTCTCTGCTGTGCCAAATGCTGCTGTTTGTTACAGTTCAATTGTTTCTGTTGCTAGGCCTTTTTAAAGCACATCAGACCAGTCTGGGTGTATTTGTTCAAGCATGAAGGTGAATCTTCAAACAACAGCGTAGTTTCAGTTTGGGGGAATTTGCATTAATTATTCCCCATTGCCTTGAGTTCTTCAATTATCCATTTAGTGAGGAGTAAATCACTAACGCATTGCACTTAGAACATCACGTTGCTGTCTGCAAACTTTTATGTTTCCATGACCTCTCTCACCAATTGATCTTGGAAAGGCAGGTGTGCAGTCAAATCTTCCAGCCAAAATTTCCCTTCCCACTAGCATCCCAAGTGGGTTTTAACCCCAAAGCACCAAGACACATTGATTGCACTCCTCTGAGCAGGTTTTGAACTTGGGGCAGGCTATCATTAGTTCTTCCTCCCCTCCCCATTGCTTCCTGTGGCCAGCTTCCTTATGGGCTCTCCTCCTTGAGTGCTGAGGATAAAGCATAGGCTTAGAGGGAAGGGACAGATCCAATGCCAGCCCTTGCCTTTGCTGTGGCCACAATGTACATATCTGCTGGGGTCAAGCAGAATCAGGCCTGATGGAGAATCACCTTGTGGTCCATGGAGATCTTGGGGCACCTTCTGTTCTTCATGAATACTTTGTGTAGCTGCTGTCATGGTTGCCCCTCGACTCATAGAAGACACCTCACCATGCCAGGTGGTGTGGTGTGAATTTAGCTCCTCTCCTCCTGGCTCTCCTCTGGGGAGGTGACATTGGGCCTGCTGAGCACTGGCCTGTGCTCTGATGGCAGGAGCTGCTGCAGTGGAGGGGGGAGGGAAGGGCTGCCCCAGCATTCGTCCTTTTCTTGTAGTTTGTGCACGGTGCGGGAGGTTGTCTGAGTGACTTCACGGGTCGCCTTTGTGCAGTACTAGATATGCAGCAGACCTATGACATGTGGCTAAAGAAACACAATCCTGGGAAGCCTGGAGAGGGAACACCACTCACCTCGCGAGAAGGGGAGAAACAGATCCAGATGCCCACCGACTATGCTGACATCATGGTAAACAGCTCATCTCTAGTCCTTCATCTCTCTCCCTCATCCATGCTGGCAGCCTCTCCTGAACTCTGGGTATAAGCCAGCAGGGGCTGAATGGCTCTTGTGGAAAAAAGCCTGTGCTGATATAGGTTAAATGGACAGCTTGGAGCAGCACAGATGAAGTGGGAGGGGATTAACCTGGGGTCAGAGAGGCTTTGCAATGGCTTTTCTGTTAATCCTCAGGTGAGTAGGAGTCTACCTTGGGCTCCCTTTCACATGGACTTAGCTTCTCCCCAGTTTCTGCTCCTGGGAAATCTGGGAAAGCCACTGCTGGCCTATGGGAAAAAAGGGAAAAGCTTGGAGAAGAGCTGTGTCTGCAGCACAGAGACCTGAGAAAATCAGAGTCAAATGTGTCTCCTTAGCCCATGGATGGTGGCTGGTAGAAGGGGGCCTGTGCTGCTTGAGTGCCTCACAGTCAGCTTGAGCTGTGGGTAGACTCAGAGCATCTCTTCTGCTCCCTGTCAGTGGTAGCTGTTGTGACAGGGAGGTGTGGGAGGTCTTAGAGTGAGTCAAGTTTCTAGGATGCTCTGGAGGGAGATGGGGAGAGACAATACCAGCATGGGGAAGGCTGGTGGGTGTGAATATTAACACACTGACTGGCCTTTTGCCCTTTCTGCACCGGTTAGATGGGCTACCACTGCTGGCTCTGCGGGAAGAACAGCAACAGCAAGAAGCAATGGCAGCAGCACATCCAGTCCGAGAAGCACAAGGAGAAGGTCTTCACCTCAGACAGTGACTCCAGCTGCTGGAGCTACCGCTTCCCCATGGGTGAATTCCAGCTCTGTGAAAGGTACCATGCATACGGCCTTGTCTCCCTCATGTGGTGCTGCTGCAGGGATAGGGCAGGGGGCCCAGGGCCTCCATCATCCATCCCCTTCCTCTCACAGAGTCCTCAGGGACTTGGAGGAGTGGTGCAATGAGCTGATAGTTTTGGGTGATGGTGAGGCTGCATTTGATCTCATAAGTGCTGATCCATACTACTGAATGGTAAAAATACATTTCCAGGCACACAGAAAAAGAGAGCAAGCTTCAAGTCTGCACCTGTGCCCTCTGTAGCCAGGATGCGCTCAGTTCTCAGTCTGCTCAACAGAGTCTGCTTGGCTCGATTCTTGGGGAAATCCCAGATGCTTTATTAAATTGTTTGAATGTCTCGCCCTCTGAATCAGTGCCTCGAGGTGCCTTCGGAAGGCTTGTGATGGTTAGAAATGCCATTTTAGTTAGAGAAAAGGCTGTGTCTCTTGTGTCTGTTTAGAGTTACCTGGCATTTCCTCTCTTGTATGGTGGTTTCTTCTGATCCCTGCTGGTCCAACTCTAGCTCACACCGTTTCATTCTGTTGACTAAATCTCCTCATAGGCACTGCTGTTTCTGCATCCAGCCTCTCTGTTTTGCCTTCCCTTGGCTGCACACAGGGTGTAGGAGAATCACCTTGCCCTTGAAAGGGAGAGTTTGCCGCCACTTTTGATGGGCCCCAATGGATTCTCACAGATGGGGAGCTCAAAACCCTGTCCTGGTGGGGGATCCCTGCTGATGGTGCTGCTTGTGCTGGCAGGTTCCAGAAGAGCAAGGCCTGCCCTGAAGGAGAAGAGTGTCGCTATGCCCACGGCCAGGACGAGCTGACGGAGTGGCTAGACCGGAGGGAGGTGCTGAAACAGAAACTGGCCAAAGCCCGCAAGGACATGCTGCTCTGCCCCCGGGACGACGACTTCGGGAAATACAACTTCCTATTGCGGGATGGCGTATAGTAAGGGCTGGGGGGGAGCCTGTTGGCTGGAGAAACACAGGGCGGATTTTCTGAGTGTGGCAGTAGCAGGGCAAGCAAGATCCATGTCTCGCAAAGAGAACTTTTTCTTTTATTTCGTTTTAAGATTTTGAGACGATGATTTATTAGTGGTGAATGAAAACGTGAATTTGATTCTCCTTGGCCAGCGAACGCCATGCTCACTGAGTTTGTGATCCACCTTCTCTCTGATTTTCCCCTAAATTCTCCTTCCTTTCCATCTTTTAGTTTTCACTGTCCTTCATTTAAAGGAGTGGATCCAGTCTGTACTGGGATGCGAATCAGAGAACTTCTTGTCATTCCATGCCCTTCAACTGGGAGTGTGGCTGCAGAGGCCAGCAAGACAAAGCTGAGGGAAAGGGCCAGACATCTGGTGAAAAGGAGAGCATGAACTTCACATGCTCCTTTTCTCAGTGCTGCAGAGCAAGACCCGCAATTGGCCTGCTTTCCTGGGAGTTCAGTACCAGAAGGATTGGGAATTGAGATGCAAAGAAGAATAGCCACAAGATGTGGCTTAAAACATCTGGGCTTAAACCCCTGCTGAGTATATTCCCCTGAGGCATCAACTGGAGCTGAGGAGGGTAACAGCTATTTGGTATAAAGAGTGCAGCTAAAAGCAGCAAAGTAATAATACTGTTTACAGTGGTGGGAACTGCAGTGTAGGTGACTTTAGACTGTTTTGACTGACTGTAGCCAGGAAGCAAACAGGTGATGTCTCGTTAGATCTTTCTTAAGTGTGCAACACGTTTTTGGAGTGGGTGGTTTTGGTTGTTCTTTGGCTGGTGTGACTGGTGCAAGTGAGACTGTGAAGTCATCTCGAAGGTGTAGTGGAGACTGTGACACACCATGTGTCACTGTACTCCACACAGCAGGATCAGTCAGGAAGAAGGCTGTAACCAAAAGGAGCCTGTATTTCTCTGTCCGCTTGTGTCCTGGAGAGAGGTAATGAAGTTCCCTTCTTGCTCTTTAAGTGGTGCATGTTAGTGGTTGTTTAGAGCTGAGCTTTTTCCTGCACCATCAGAGGAACTGGCTGGGGATTGAATTAGAAGGACACCATCAAGCAGCATGGGTTTAATATAGAGGGCCTGACTCTGGTTGTACTTTGCAGATGGGAATCCAGCTGGAAGAGCATTTATGAGTGCTAGGGGTCCAGCCCAGCCTCACTAGTTCTCCATGACGGCTGAACTCCTAGCCAGGATTTTTGATTTTTGTAGTGGCAGTGGTGAGAGGCAGCACTTCTCTGTATGCCAGCCTTGTTCTTTCTGGTGGTTCCATCCTGTAAGCAGTAAACATGTCTTATCCTGAGCTTCACTCTCCTCTCTCCTGCAGTCCAGCTGCACTCTGCAGTTTTGTATGCATGGATGGCACCACACTCTCAAACACAAATGCTTCTCCTTCCCTGCCTTCATGATGATGTCTTTTTTGTATAGAGTCTCCCAGGACAGCAGGCTGAGAACCCTCAGGGCTGGCAGGCAGCACTGTATCCATGGTAAATATAATCCGGCTGTGTACCACACAGTGCTTTGGCATTGTTGAGTCCCTCTTTTCCCTGCCTGCTCCCATACCCTTGGAGTCCCCAGCTTCGAGAGAGATGGGACATGTAATAATACGCAGGAGATACTGTGAGGACAGCTGGCACTTTTCTAAACCAGCCTCCAGGTAGCTGCATCAGCAACACTGAGGTAGTTAGGGTCCATGAGCAGACCCTAACTAACAAGACCCTAACAGCAAGACCTGTATGCTGGTCTTGGGTCTTTCCAGTGGTGCCCCAAATAAGCCAAATGTGCCTCTGAGCCTCTTGTTTCCTCACCTGTAAAATGCAGAGGGTGGTCAGTAATTTCATGTGAACTTCCCTTCTTAGCTGTATAGCACCGTGAGATCTGGCCTGGAAGGGGCCTGGACTGCAGCGTCTGATGAAACACGAGTGGCTTACAGTAGATCTGGGAGAAGAAGGGAGAGAGGCAGCCGTTTCCAGCTCTGCCTGTGTGAGGGGAAAAGGATGAAAGCCAGAAGGATTTGTGCTATGGAGAAAAAGAGTGACTGATGCAATATCAGACGTGGCAGTTTTTGAGTGATTAGGTGGTTTTCTCCTCTGCTCTTTGTTGTAGCTCTCTGGATCATATCTTCTGCTGGTGCTCCTCGTGCTGGTCAGTTTTATAAACAGAGAGGGACAGGGGCGGAGGTAGGCGCCAGCTCCTGGGTTATCTTGTTCTGCTGTTCCTGGGCGGAGATGCCAAGGAACTAATCTGGATTGGGAAATGTTGGAATATGTTTTTATTTTTAAAACAAAACTGCATTTCTAGTGTGACTTAAGCGTTCGCTGCGCCGTGATTTCTCATACAATAACTTGTTTTAGGTTACAGAGTGGGTCGTTGTCCCCTCTCCCTGTTTCTGCACGGAGAGCTGAGCTGCTCTATGGGGCTGAGACGGGGAGAGGGCAAGCATGTGTGAGGGGAGGGAGGCCCACAGTCACAGGTGTTGCGTTGAGTATCTCTTTTTGTTTTCCCTGATTATGATAACCTGGTCTGTGGTGTTGCAGTACTTTGTCACCAGACTTGTTTTAGTGTGTATATATGTGACCCCTCCCATGAAGCATATATACACAGGTATTAAATATATCGCTCTATATAATATTATATGTGTGTGGTATCAAAGGAATCTTTTAAATGAGGGTAAAGGGAAAGGACTCAGGCCAGGAAACGCAGCATCTCCATTTTAAATATGAAGACTTTTATTTGGGTTAGGGAAAGGGAACTAACAGAGGGGAGGGTTTTATATAGATAGGTATAAATTCTGAGATGGGACAGGTTTTCCTGTTCATGCTCTTAAAACCCCCTAGGATGTCCTTCCAGTCCCATCTCAGTGAAAGTATTATACTGCTAACTAGTGAGTAAAGTTTTAATGATAAGGCTTTGCTTATATTATTTAAAGGGGCTTTGTAAAAGGCAGGAAGCTTCACACTTGGCTTCCCAGGCTCACTTTATCAAGTCAAGAGGTTTTTCTTCAGCATGTTATGTACTTCCAGTAGAAATGCTTGGCGCTCACAGCTCTACAGCAGTTCCACCACAGGTAAGTTGTAGGGCTGCTTTAGTGGTGCATTCGCGAGACTCTCTGATAACTCTATCATTTATTCATTCATGTGAGGGAAGAATAAAATTATGCAGTGCAGAATCATGTCTGAGGGTTATTAACAAAAGTGATGCTTTAATTTTATAACATTAGAAGAAAATCTCATGTCCTGTAAAATAACTACACATACAGAGTAGAGACTTTGATTTAGATCAGCTTGTTAAATGCTGAAGGATTTGGTGAAAACCTTTACCCAAATCCTTTGGTATGGGTAGAGATTTAGGTGATGCTGGTGTTGGAGTGAACCTGACTGTTACAGGGGGAAGGCAAAACAAACAAAATACCCTACTTAGTCTGTATGAAACTGTATGGCAAAAATGGATGGGTTTTAGCAAGTGGCAGGAAAAGACAGGAAGGGGATGCTGCAGTTCTGAGCTGGGTAGTAATGATTTTGAGTCCTTTAATATGTCTTTGTATTAATATAATTTAAGAATACCACGCTTTACTATTAAAAAAGAACTTAGTATCTTTCATAAGGTCTAGTATCAGGATAATAATGTAGATGTTTTAACAACATTTTTGGTTTTGTTCTTAAATAAAAAACAAACCTGCTTCTTTTAGCCTTTGTAATAGAAAATAAAAGTGTGCACTTTAAACCCTCTCCTGATACAGTGTGTGTTTGCATTTTTCAAATAGCCCGCAAAGGCTTTTGTCTAGGTTTCAGGTTTCCCTGATGTAAGGAGGGAAGCAAAGGGAGGACTTCTGGCATTGGATCCTTTTTGCTTTCTGCCTTCCTTCAGTGTAATTTATTGCTCTTCCTGCTGAGTGGAAAATTGCATATATGTTTACTAACAGATTCTGCGGTTCTTCATCAGTTCGTTTGAACTTTCGATGTGTTTAATGATTGTTTTGCTTTGCTTTTTTTTGTTTTGTTTGTTTTGCTTTTTTTTTTTCTTCCCCCTAAGCATTAAGAATCTACATGCTCTGCATTAACACACAGTTTCAGGTGTTTGGGTAACCTATGTTTTGAAACCTCCAGTAACCAGGTCTCACAATCATCTCAATCTAGAGGCTGTTCTGCTGTGTAGACTGCTCGGTTCAACTGGGTCAGCCAGTTCTTTTGCCTACCAGCGTGCACCCTGCCAGGGAAAATGCCCTCAGTCATACACCCGGAGTTGCATGCAGCTCGAGCCTTGAGAAGCATCTGTGCAGATTGCCCTTGGTCGGATGCTGTGCAGAGATCACACCTGAGCAACAACATCAGTGTGGAAACGTTCAGTAATAAAACTTTTCTTTTCTTTGCCAATACATCACGATGTATTAATGGTGGGATTCTTGATCAAGCCGAAGCTGAAGATGTGGCAAAGACAAGGGAGTCCCATGGAGACACCCTGCTACTGCTGCACAAACTGCAAGAGTGACCAGAAGGTCATACCCAGTAAGAACTGAGGAGGGGAGAGTTGATAGGCGTCTCCCAAATGTGCCCAGATGTAAGCACGACAACTCAGGTTCTTCTGGTCAAAGGCCTGAATGCAAGCCTGGAGAGCAGAGAGAATGAGAGGAACACTTTTAAGGTTCATCAGCTGAGTATGTACAATGTGAGAGGCATTAGTTATAGCCTCCACAGATTACTGAGACCCTGCTGGCAAGAGTCAGTGTAGCTTTTCCAGTACAATGGAGACCGAAACTGTCAAACTGTGAGGCAGACAAAGCATAAGGAGAAAAACAAAAGCACTAACTGCAGTGTTTTCCTGGCAGACTTGAGCTTCAGCTGTAAACTGCTCACCAGTGTTTCTTCACTGAAGAATAGAAACTCGTATTTTGAAGAGGCAGGAAAAGGAGTGGTGGCTTCACCCTCCCAGGAACTTCAGCAGACATGAAGGCAAGGGGGAAGAGCACAAGGTCAGACAGAAAAGATTTGGATCTGATGGCAGATTGAAAGGAACAGAGGAAGGGACCCCTTGAGAGGTGAGAGAAAGGCTGCAAACTAAAGGCCTTTAACACCACAGTGCAGAGGCAGCTTGCCTTGCAAAGTCTGTAAGCTGCAGATGGAATTCCGAAGCAATTTGGTGACTGGGTCTGTCTGAGGGAAACATTTCTGCACAGTGACAGCAGGTGTTGTAAACGTGGTCATTACTTTTAATTGTGTGCTGCCACCATTGCAACCAAGAATGGGGGCATATTGCATCATGCGCTGTGCAAGGAGAGCAGCAGATAGTTTATGCCCTGCAGGAGCTGTAATTTGTTAAGATGTGTGGGTCACTGGACAGGGAGGAGGGCATGGAGCAGGTAATGCTGTAGGGCACTTGGTGAGGAAAACATTGGGCAGAAAGTGATGCACTAAATAGAAAGAGAGACAAGGCTGGATGGGAGTGACTGCAATGAAGTGGAGGAGGAAAGGCTGCAGGAGCACAGGCTGGAGCAGACAGCCTTTTAGTGCAGGGCAGACAGACAGGCACCTACAGGGTGGTTCTGAGCAGAGGTCCTGTTGGGACTTCCTGGAAAGCTGTGGGTGCTGCTCAGGAGCTCTGTCCTATGTCTCATCCAGCCTCATCCCTTTCTCCCCAGGATGGCAGAGGAAGGGCCAGAGCCCATTCACTTCCATTAACTTCTCTCCCTCACTGGCTGGATTCTTGCTTCTTGCTTCTCTGCAGTTCCCCTCCAGGCAAGAGCAGGTCCCAGTGTCCCCAGGGCAGGGGTCAGAAAGCAGATCCAGGTGCAACAAAGATAAAAGCAGAGAAGAGACAGGATGACAGCTCTGATTTACTAATTCCCCACTGCAACAGCTCCTGAGGCTGCCACATTCATGGGTGCTCCTCTCTGCAGTTTAGCTTATGGTTAGCAGTGCCCCAGAACACTTTTTTTTCCTGAGAACCTTGTGAGATGCAGACAGCAAAGAGTCCCAGGAAATAGGGTTATTTGTTATCATCTGGTTTAATCCTCCCAAAAATGACATTTTTCAAGGATTGAGATAGAAATCTCTAAATGCAGATGCCAGAGTAGATTTGGCTTGCTTGGAACCAGAAAAATACTCAGTGCTGGAGGTGTTTTTCCATGCAGTTCTTTGTGGATTTCCTCTTGTCTGTTTTAGTTGTGGGCCTTCAGTAGTGCTGGGGCCCTCCAGGCAGACGGTCAGGAAGGATGAAAAGCTGCATACTTTCTCTAATTGAATACCAAGGCACGCTTCCTCCGTTCATACCCCAGCACAGCTCAGCAGCAGAGACAGAAAGTCCTGGTTCCATGGGAGTGAGATGGCCTCAATTTTCCTCAGCCGAATCGCTTGAAGATACCTACAACACAGCTGGATGTTGCCCCTGAGAGCTGTGGAGGGGATTCAGTACTGAAGCGGTGTTTCAAAAGCCTTTCAGCAGTCTGGATTGTCTCCTATTGGAAAACCAGGCATTCATATCTTGGCTTTTGGGAATCAACTGCAGCCAAGCTGCCCAGGCTTCTTGGGGGATTGGCTGTTTTCTTTCAGCTCACATTTTCTCCAGACTCAGCTAACTCTCCTTCTATCCATCCACTGGGCTTTGACCTCTTGGGATATGGTGCTGCACAGTCCCTCCTCCCACAAGGGGCAACATCATTCCTGGAACAGGTGAGTGAGCCTAGGAAGGGTTGGCCAAGGTATGGTTGGGATCACTTACAGCCAGCCTCTTTGTTTTGAGGAGTACCTGCAGGAGCATGCATCTTCCTTGCCTTCCAGTGGTCTTCCACAGACCTGGCAGCAACCCAGCAATTGCTGTCCTTGCATTTCCCCATCCTTCTTTAAACACCTTTGTTTATTGCTGCTCTGGGCATCTCCTGGACTCTGCCTCCTGCCAAGGGTCTGATAAAGTTTGGAGAGCTCCCAAAGCTGGCTCTGCCCTGGCTCCCAGAGTATTTCTGGAGCAGGGAAATGCACAAAAGCAGCTTTAGGTGTCCTTCCTGCCCAGGACAGCACAACCTTTGGTGACCCTGAGTCCTTCTCACATTATCTCCCTGCCTAGCACCTCCTTTTTTGGCAAATTTCACCTCACAGTGAAGGCCACATGCAGAACAACAAAGCTGCCCTGAGCCTGGCTGCCACGTGAGCACCCCAAGAGGTGGGCATGTCTTGGCAGCAAGGTGGGAAGGAAAAACTCATTAGCTTTTGGCACACATTTGGGAAATTAGTTTTTAGAAATCCTTTTGCCTCAGGGGGAGATGCAGGCAGTTCCTTCTGCAGAGCTGCACTGCTTGCTCGGGGATCCCAGCGCTGCTGACAGGAAGCAGGAGGCATCCATCCTGCTGCTGGCCCTGGCTTGCAGTGAAAGCAAAGCCACTGGCTGCCTCCAGCCACAGGCTGTACCTCTGCAGTGGGGAGATGTGGGTGCCAAAGGCTTTGCCAGGCCCAAACCAGCACCAAGGGGTACAGGTTGAGGGGCTCACTGCAGCAGTCTGTCCCTCCTCAGATGAAGTGCCCACCAGCTCTCCTCTGTGTAGGGACACAGGCATGCCCACTGTGCACTGGGCTTAATAGGTATTTTTCTTTCACCTTAGAGGGACTGGCACGATGCCCTCTTTCCACCTTCGAATGGGCTGCCTCTTCCCCAGGCAGATTATTGCACGCGTACATGTGTATGAAATAATCTGCCTGGGGAAGAGGCAGTCCATTCGAAAGTGTGAAGAGGACTCAGTGCAATATCTCATCAAGCCTGTGTGTCCATATCCCACACTGCTGCCATTGAACAGCGTTGCACACGTGTATTTCAGGCACCAGGTTGCTTTTTGGCAACTTGGCCAATGCAGAACCCCAGTTCCACTTTTACTGCCCTCAGCTCTCCTGTCCCCTTGCTGACTTCTTTGTTCCTTCTCCCACCTTTTTTCTTTTAATGTAATATCTGTTGTGGATGCAGACCCACCTGATCTGGCCACAGCGTTCCCCGCTGCTGTCGTTCTGGGTATCCTTGAAGCTCCACAGATGTCCATCACCACTAGCAGCAGCATCTTCACCTCGTAGAATAGACTCTAGGATGCAGGCGGGTGTTCTTTCAGAAAGGTTGTGGTGAAATTTTTCCTGCCAGTCCCTGCCAAGGTGAAAAAAATATATACTAAGTCCAATGCACTATGCAAATAAATAGTTAAGTCCCTCAATGGAGCACGGTATTTATTTGTCCTAGGAGTTAGTACAGGAAAAATAAAAATTACGGATGTCTGGAAAGAGGCAGCGACTGACCTCTGGCAAAGGGCTTGCTTGGGCAAAAGAAGAAAGAGGAAAAGACTAACCAAGCTGGGTTTGATGCAAGAACTGAGGCTGGAGCCTCCACCCAGACCATGGGGAGTAGGTTTGATCTGCAAGACCTGCAGCAGAAAATCATGTGAGGTGATATGGAAATTTCCAAATAATGGCTGTGCTGCCAAAGTGACTGCTCTCAGGTGACTGAAAAAAGAAAGCTGTTTCAGAGCAGTGAGGTTTGTAAAGCTTCTAAAGGTTTCTAGAGAATTTTGTCCTTATTTCCAGGTGCACATCAAAGGAGTAGCCTACCTTGTATGTCACCTCAAAGTCCCCTCAGTACTGCTGGCTTCTGCCTGTACCTGCACTGTTGCCTGCCAGAAGCAGCACGTGGTTTAGGGTCTCAGCTACCAATGCACATGACTCAGATCAAACAGAACAAAACCCAGCAGGTTTTCTTGCTGAGGAGTCATTAATTTGACTCTATTCTTCCCAGCTCATCTGTCAGTTAGAAAAATATATTTAAACATATTCATCCTTTTGACAAACTGGGTAGTGTGTTCTGGGTAAGGGAGGAGTGGATAGATGGATGGATAGAAAACACTGTTGTGTAAGCTTTGTGTCCTTAGAAAATCAAAAATGTTTTTATTTTCTTAGAGGAAACGTTCCATTAGATTATTGAGCCAAGCTTTCACCTTATCTGAGGAAGCTGAGATTGCAATTAGTAATAATAACCATTAAGGCCTCTCTTTGGTCAAATGTCCCTGCTGCTGGTGAGCTCCCCATAAGCTGTGCTCTCAGATACCCATAACACACAACTAAGCTCCCTTATGAAACAGCGGCCTCACGGTGTGCAGCCAGATGTCACCACCCAGTAAAAGACCCATGGTGACAATCTGCAGGAGTTTCTGCCCAGGAAGGCACCCAGGTGTGCCACTGTCTCATGTTTTGGGGCTGAGGGTGGCAGTGAAAGACAGGCATGAGGGGAGGCAGCAGAAAGGCAGCTCCAGAAGCACCAATATGGCCTTTTGAAGAGGTTGAAGGAGCACTCCTGCGGCTGAGGGAAAGTTGGCAACTTGGAGATCTGTAACAAGGAGCCTTCTCACCCAGCTCCTGGCAAAGGACAGGGTTGTATCAGAGAAGTCTGAGTGTCCAAAGCTATTCCTTGGGGCCTCAAGGCATCAGGAAGGCAGGACAGATAACCCCTGCAGCAGGTGCTCTGCGGCTCCTGGTGCGCTTTGGGCCTGGTGACAGACCTCTGTAGAAAGCTCCCTCCAAAGACAGGAGGAGAATTAGGGGTTTAAAATGAACGTATCCCTGGCCTCTGCAATTTAAATAGTTGTTCCTGGAGTTTGGCTCTCTCCGTCAAGTTTAGAGCACCCTGCTATGTGCTGCCTGTTTATGGCCAGTACAAGTTGATTGCGGCTGGTCAAGTCTGTGAGGAAAATGTGCTGCTGGTGGCTGACTGGACTTCTGAGTGATGAAGCAGAGCTGCTGAGACCTCCACTAATATGGGATTACAATGAAAACAAATAATGAACTGCTCTGATAACAGTGCAGCCAGCAGAGATGATGCAATCTATGGCCATGCCTGCAGCTTTTCATAATGACACAGAGCCAACATTTCAACTCCATTCACTAAAGCAGCTAAAGCACTTTCCGTAACAGGAATGAGGGCTGCTGGGTGCTCTGCACTGCTGTGACTTTAGTCCATAGCACGGTTTTTGCTTCTCTGGAGCTGGATGTTAGGGTAGTGTTGATGCATCCTAGTGGTGATGCTACTTAAGTTCTTCACAGAATCATAGAATGGTTTGGGTTGGAAGGGACTTCAAAGACCATCTAGTTCCAACCCTCCGCTGTGGGCAGGGTTGCCACAACTTCCCAGGGCCCATCCAACCTGACCCTGAATGCCTCCAGGGATGGGGCATCCACAGCTTCTCTGGGCCGCTTGTGCCAGTGCCTCACCACCCTCTGAGTGAAATATTTCCTCCTACTATCTAATCTAAATCTAGACCATTCCCCCTTGTCCTGTCATTATCTGCCCATGTAAAAAGTTCTTCTCCTGGGTGAGAGCTCAGTTTTCAGGAGTTATGAATCAAGAAGGACACACGGTGTTGGCAGGAGACTTGTGAACATAGCAAACAAGAGATGTGCATTCTCAGCTCTGTACGCAATAACTTATAAATATCCATGAAAGGCTAATAATTCAAAATCCTAAGTGACAATTTCCTCCCAACAAACCTCATTTGCCAAAGCAATAAATGTCAGTCAATTGCTGCAGCAGCTGATGTGAAGTTTTTGGGTGCCTCTAGACATGTGGTGAGATGTTTGCCCAGCTTTAAAGACAAGACTGAGCCTGGGGCAAAACCAGGAGGTGCAGCTGCACCTAGCATAGGGCAGCTACCACGCTCCCAGCCACTTTACCTTGCCAACCTGTGATAAGATGCAGGCCAGGCATATATGACAGCAGCTCTCCCAAATGTTAGCGATGCCCGGCAGTATCAAGTGATCCCATTCATTTTGCCTTGACCAGCCAAAACAAACCAGAAGACTTCAGGACAGGACATAGACCACAAGCAGGCTGTGCTCGAGGAGGAAGAAATGCAATTGCTTCTCTAACTCCCAATAGCCAGAATCCACTGACCTTTGAAAATGTCTGCAGGGTGAGTCTGACAGCTCCAGCTTTGGGTGGACAGAAGACACTGTAATGGGTTGGGGCTGGAGGGGGGAATATGTTCCGTGAATGATTTCACCGATGATGGTTATCACTGTCTGGCTATTCTGTTCTCTCTGGAATTGTGGAGAGCAAACTGCAGGGAAAATCCCGAGAGGTTGTCATGTAATTGTATAGTAATTAAGGATTCTACCAAAGCACATACCTTGTGATTTCTGAGCCTGGTCAGCTTGCGATCTGGAACATGAAATTTCTCCAGCTTATTTTTGAAATTGAATTTGAAATTCCCGACCACCCAGCCTGGCTGGGTGATTCTTTCTTTTTAGTTTGAGTTCAGTCAAATGCACTTCATTAGAGGTCCAAATAGAAATATTGTGCTATTGGGAGTGTGAAAATCCTATCAGTTTTTAAGACTCTAAATGTTGGACCAATGCAATGCTTCATCTTAAGCATAAGAAAAGTCCTCAGGCCACTTCCATGCTTAGCACTGTGCATACTTTTCAGACTTTTTCTAGACTGTCCTGATAGCTGGGACTCAGACCACTGTAAGGCTGAGCCCTGCAAAACAGACAGGAGCAAAGTGAGAAATGAAGGCACTTCTGTTCTAATTATTACATCCAGCAACAGAGAAGACTCTAGCACATGTAAAAAGCTCCTTCCCAAGCCAGATCCCTAAACAGAAGATCAGATCTTTTCCCTCCTGTCTCCAATCCATCTCTCCATGTTAAAAAAAAAAAAAAAATCACAAATAGGAGGGCTTTCCATGTTGAAGATCTTATTTAACCAGCTGTTATCAGAGTACTCGCAGGGTGCATGAACTTGCTTGCCTTACATCACTGCTCGGAGGCTGCTGGATTTCCAATAAAACTCTGTGTCGCTTCTGAAGAGAAATGCTGCACTTTGTGCATGATGCAAACTTGATAAGAAAGTTACCTTATGCCATTAATCAGTAGGGGCTTAGCAGGGACACAAAATAAGTGTTACATCATAGAAAAAACAGTCACTGTCTGCCTCTCTGAGAGCTGAAAAGTTAGCAGGCAGATGCAGGCACTGTGTTTGTCTCTATGGGGCAGTTTGTGCAGCTCGGAGCTCCCCAGATACATTTGTTGTTGTATTCACAGCCAATGTGTGTATCCCTGACTGTGTGCTTTTTTTCTCTTCACAACGTGCGTATTTATTATAACACCTTGGGAAAGAAAAGGGTGCTGCCTTTTCAAAGTTAGATAACTGGCCCAGTTCTTCGCAGTCGGATTGGCTGCGAGAGGCCCTGTAAAACCATGCTGGCCAGCAGCCCGGCCCAGCCCTGCTAGGCTGCAAGCTATTTCCACAATTGGCCACTTCAGAGCGGGAGCGGGGGAGGTGAAGACAGCTGGGCAAACTGCATCTCCGCCAGGCTGCTTCCCTTCCTCCTCGGGTTTTCTCAGCCGGAGCTGTTTGGCAAGCCTGCTCCGGGTGCCTCCGAACCCCTCTCGCAACACCCAGGCGAGCGGGTTGCAGCGTTGGCGGCCGGGCTGCTGGCCCTCCTTTAGCCTCGCTAGAGCGGTCCTGGGACAGGACATGTCAGGCTGCAACAGCTCAGGGGGCCCCGCTGCCCTGGACTTTCCCGAAGTTCTCAAGTCCCTGCTGGAGTACTCCTTACCCTGGACCAACAAAATGACAGGTAGGATGGAGGGAACACACGCTTAGGTGTCTGGTTTTGCAAGGTGAGAAGGGGGCAGAAGTTTGTTTGCTGCAAGCTTTTCAAGGGTGTGCTTCCTCTGAGAGCCCAAGTGAGTTGCGGAGTGCTGGCACTGAGTGTGTTGTGCAGCTAGAAGGAAAAGCAGCAGCGATGGATTGGTTACAAAATCAGTCAAGGGTGCTGAGCTCCTGATCCTTTTAATCTCTCTACTCAGCCGCTTCTTGGAAGCCCCCAATGCTTTATGCAGAGGAGACTTGGGCACAAACCTCTGTGCTCACTTAGGAGCAACTACTAGGACTTCTATCCATGCTGTGCAACGGCTAATAACTGCTCAGCCTCCAGACACTGCTGCTCCCAAAATGTGCACTGCCTGGGGCGCTCCGCGGGCGTGGAGCAGGCTGATTCTGTGCAAACCTTGTGCTTGATGCTGCAGTTATTTATCAATGGGAAGCGGGGGTACAGAACAAAGCCAATGTTGTGTTTTCTTTGCAAGAGCACTTCTGCACTCGTAGGCTTTCCCGCTCTATGTGCAGCCTCCGAAAAAGACAAATGGAAATGATCCAATAAGTTGTTTAGTCTGTGCTTCTGCTGGGCTGACCAATTCTCTCCTGCTGGGCACGCTCCAGGTGCCCATCACATAACTCAGGGACTTGGCGGTTTTGGATAGGATGCCACATGCCCTTGGCAAGCTGCTTTTTGGTTGTTGTGTTGTAATGTTTGCTGCCGAGTGCTGGGGAGGTGTGTGGGAACACCTTGGCACCACGAGCTCATGTCCAGGCACGAGTGGGTTGAACTCGCAGAAACCAACACGCGCTGAGCTGGCTGTTGAGCAGGGAGCTGCCAGAGGACACGCAGATGGCTCGGCAGTCTCGAGGGGAAGTGTCACCCAGGGTGGGAGCAGGAAAGCCAGGCCCATGGTGCAGAGGGGAGCCTTCCTTTCGCCCTACTTGTCAATAGGAGAGAAGAATGCTGCTGTGGTGGTAAAGCAGCTGCCAACACCTGCTGGAGTACAGCAAACCCTGTGGAAAAGGGCGAGGAGAAATGCCCATACCTTCCAGAGGATTACTTTGTCACATTGCTCTGCTGCTGCCACCTGTGAGCTTGGCTCTCTCCTTTGCTGAGGCTTTGGCTGTTACCCGGTGTGCTTACACAGTGTGAAGCTGTGTGTTTGGAGCAGGGCGTGTTTTCAGGGCTGACTGATGCCCAGGTAGAAAGCAGAGCTGGCTGGGAGGAGGCAGTAGCGGCCAAGGGAGGCTAACATGGCGCACAGCCGTGCCAAGCTGGGCTGAAGTTTGGCAGAAGTTTGAAGTTTTCTGGGACCTCTGGTCTCCACAGCCAAGTGGGATGAATTAATCCAAGGAAGGAGAGCTGGCAAGATTGATCTGCCTGGCAAGTTGGGGTGGGGGCCGGGGAGATCAATGATTTGCAGAGGGAATAATTTACTTTTAACTGAAAGTAGATTGTTTGGCAGCGGAGGTTGCTGTTTTGTGGCAGCTTTCTTCCTCAGTCCCAGGACCACCCTGCCTCACAGCATCACCTCCTCTGTAACCCTCAGAGTTGTCGTTATTATGCCGCTTCCCTCCTGAGGCCAGCGTTCCGATCACGGCTCTCTTCCCACAGAGCTCAGTTCTCCCTCCTGGGTCTCCATACCTACACACCACTCTTCTGTTTTTGTTGGGTCTCAGGCCTCTGTCTGAAATGTTCTGCTCTTCAAACCTCCCAGCGTGGGTTGCTGGATATGTCCCTCCCACCCTGTGCCTACCACTGGGCTGCTTCTTGCTTGCCTCTCTGCTGCATCAAAGCTGGGCTGTTCTGCATCATCTGTCCCTGACAAAACACCCAGCAGTTACAGCCAAGGCGGCTGCATTCCTCTCCTCACATCTCATTGTCCTCCTCTCTTCCTCCTCAGCTGCAGAGGAAAATACAGAGTGTAAAGATGCAGGCAGATTCCAACTCAACCAAGAAGGTGCAGCTGATGGTGCGACACTCACTTTGTGCTGGCAGCAACTTGAATCCCTCATTCCCTGAGGCAGCGAGGAAAAGCTCTCAGAGCAACCTCCCTCCCTGCTGGTGGGGCAGAGCTGATGCCTGGGCAGGGTGCTGCGAGTGGGAACCCACAGGAATGCTCCCCAGGAACTCCTGCCTTCAGGCCGAGCAGCTAACACTCTGCAGGCCAAACCCTCTCCAAGCAGAGTCACAAGGCAGGGGCGGTGCAGAGTGAACCTTAGTTTTAGCCGCTACTGAGCTGGGGTGGAGATGGGCTGGAGAAAGATGGTCAATCTAAACTGAAGGGAAAAGCCCTGGAGGAAAGGATGCTGAGAGGGTGTAGCAACTTCCATTCTTAAGGACATCACCCAGCAAAGCAGCTGCCATTGAGATCTGCAGGGGGGATTCACACAGAGCCCATTCCTTGAAGGAGCGCTGGACAGTACTGAGACACAGCATCATCCCCCGGGGGCCTCCAGCCGCAACAACAATGGAACAAAGCGACCCAGAGAGCTGTAGTTGAATGGGGAGCCTGCAGCCTGCCCTGCTTTGGCCATGTCCCCTCAGCCTATTCCTAGAAACTGCTGCTTCCCAGCCTCACTAGGTTGTGTTCTTACCACCTACCATTTGGCTGCTTTCTGGGCAAGAGCCTCGCTGCAAGCCAGTTGCCCTCACCGAGCTGTGTGTGCTGCCCGTATCCTGTGTGGTCTGACATCTGTCTTTCATTGCGCCGTGTGGGAAGTGCCATCCATCCCTCTTCCACGCATGTGCTCCTTTCTTCTGCCAGCTGAGCTTGGCAAGGCAGAAGGAGCCTGTGGAAGGCACGTGGCAGCCCTGGAGCATACCAGGCAGTGGAGCATGACCTGTTCTGCATGCTTCTTGCAGTTGGCCTTATCTGCAGAAACCTTTTGCAAGGATATGTTAACCCATGCTGCTCTGGCCTCCTACTGCACCCTGCATTGTGGTTCTTTCCACATGCAGGCACGGTGTGGCCCTGCCGAGGAGGTTCTGCCTGCAGCCCACACAGGGGAAGCAGCTGGGACACTGTCCCCCTGGGCTGGATGGGGCAATGAGGCATCGGGGATAGCACCTACCCCGTGTTGCTGCCAGTCCATTCCTTCCCCTGGGGAGGCATTCAGACCCGGTTTTGTGTCCCAGTGACCGCTAAGGTCTATTAGGAAAGGGTCAGGTCAACTTGTGCCTTGCAACCGAAATGAAATGGGGCGCGCAGCAGCTGCCAGCACGGTGCAGGGCAGAGTGGGCTTAATCCAGGCTCTGTGGGCGTGGCGATCCCTGGATCCGGGCACAGGATATGGAGGGGTCCGTTGGCCAGCAGCGACCACCACCGTTACACAGTGCCTCAGCGGCGGGGCCGGGCCCACCCTGAGGGCTGAGCGGTGCTGAGGGCCGAGCGCGGGGCCGTGCTCAGGGCGGGCGAGAGCGGCTCCCGGCTGAGGCGAGGCCGCGCCGCACGGATCTCTGCCACCCCGCGCTCCTCAGACGCCAACGGTCGCCTGAGGCAAAGGAGCGGGAAGGGCTTTCTCCCTTCTGCGCACGCGGAAGCAGCCCTGTGCCCGCCCCCCCCGCGCGAGACGCTGCACCTCCACCG
>WBMW01002489.1:1382089-1397583 GCA_013396635.1 Penelope pileata | reverse complement strand
AGGCGAGAAACGGCCCAGGTGGGGGGGAGCGGTGTCCTCACTGGGCTGGGGGAGCAGCTGGGGGGCTGCCCGCATCCGCAGGGATCGCCGCGGCCCCCATCCGTCACGCAGCGCTGCGCGGCCGGGCCTGGCTCGGCCCCGGTGTGCGGGCAGCAGTGGTGCGAACAGCGGCGTGCTGCAGCCTTCCTCCCCGTTGGCACGGTGCTGCCGCTGCTGCTCGTCGTTGTCTTCCTCACCTGGCAGCGGTTTTGCCCTTCCGAGCGTCGCTTTTGTTCTGGAGGGAGGCTTGGGGTTGTCATCACTGCTGTGATGCCCACCGGGGTGCTGGTGTGTAATGAAATGAGCCCTGATGGTCAGGGACCTGGCAGCAGCTCTGGAACACCAGGCAGCACCCGAGGTGAGGCACAGCACCAGCAAGGTTAGCAGGATCACTGCCAGCTAGGATCCCGGTCAAGACCCATCAACTTCTTATGTCTGCCATAATCATGTTCACCTTGTGATTCTGGCATATCTTCTCTCCTTTCTGTTTTATTTTCCCTTCAAGAAAGGTCAGCCTCTGGTAAAGGTTTGGCCACGTTGCTATGGCAGTATGCTGCAGTGCATCCCGAATCTCCGACACTATGGCAGTGCTCAGGTTGTTATCTTCACCCAATCCTTTCCAGAGGCAATAGTGCTGGCAGGTGCAGGCCCAGGTAGTGTCTGGGAGCTGTAACGGGAGCTGACTGGGATGTGATGGCTTTATTTTAGGGATACTTTACGTGTCCAGCATATGGAATTGTGGAATTGTAAAGTGAATAAGGATTTCATGTCTTGCATTGTTCTAAAATTAGAACCATTTAATACTTTGCCCCAGGTGACCCCGTTCCAGCTCGGGAAGGTGCACAGCGTGACTCTACAGCTTGCTAGTGAGCCCAGTGAATTCTGATTGCCCCCCCTCCATTCATGCTGCGGTGAAGCTCACTCTGTTCTCATTCTTAAATTTCTCCATGGTCTTCCTTAAGTTCACCTCGTGCTGTTTCGTTTCACGCTCCTTTGTCGGTTTTGATCTCTTGATGCTTCCCTTGTTGGTGTATTTGCAAGGCAGAGAAGAAAGACGCCTACTCTGGTAGCAGGTAGCTATTCTCAGTTTTACTAAAGATTCTACTGACAGTAGAATCACACCTGCTGACTTCAGAGGATCTTTCTTGCATTTTCTCTTCCTCTACAATGCGTGGACAGAGCCCAAGTGTTAAAGATTTACCAGCTTCCTTAACACAGCGGTGTATCTCCAGCTTTCTGAGAAAGGGCCCTATGCCTTCTGTCTGGGATCCCCGTTGACGAAATACCATTTTCTATATTATCCTGAGGTAAATGGTATCAGCTGCCTGCGGCCGTGTCCATTTATAGTCTGCACAAGCTACCTATGGGTTTTCCAAGTGCCCTGGGTAATTTGACTACCCAGCAAGCGAGCAGGCTTTCTAATCCTTCTGAGCAGCAGCAGAGGACATCTAGTTCCAGTTGAATGCCATCATCCTGAATACTCTGCCGTGTACCGAGCGTATCTGACAGCCCTTGCTGCAAGTTGCTCTTGCGTTAGAGAATAAGGGTTAACTAAATAAAAATAATAATTAAAAAAAAAAAGTGCTGCGGAGTAAGGGATTAATATTCTGGAGCAGGAGTGTAGCTCTTTCCTATTAATAATGAACTGCTGCATGCTCTCCAGTCCAAAGGATGCCTTAATCACCAGTTGCATGCTGGTGTGGCAGGAGTGCCTCAACAAACACCGCGGTAATGGGCTTCAGGAATACATTACCCTATAACCTGCCTTGCCTCACTGTCACCAGTGGGGCTGGAGACCTGCGGAAGAATCTGCCTTAGTCTATATTTAGCATTTTTAGTATAATTTCACAATATATTTTCGTTGAAGGGGAACTTCATCAAGTGTGGGTACTGTTTGTGGCTGGATAGCCACAGTAGTGGCTAGGACGTCCCTCTTTGCTTGAAGAAAAACAAGGATGTGGAGGAAAGCTCTTTCCAAGTTGCTACTTTTGGCTAGAATACCAGTGTTTCCAACCATTCATGACCTGAAATGCCCACTTTTCGTTGCCAAAGTTACTTAGCATAAACTAGTGACCTCTCTAAACAACAGATGTAGGGGCTAGTTAATAGGTCACAGTAGCAGAATGAGGGGACTAAATCGGACATGAGCTACCAGCTGCAGAACTACAGGCCAGATTTACCAGGGTGACCTTGAATCACTGCAAACAGAGCCTCTTAGGATACTGCAGCTCTGCTGTCAGGTAATACCTGTTTACACTATAAATACCTTCAGAGAATTAATGTTTCAGGTCCCTGTGCTGGGGCAGGCGGAAACTTTCACCTGGAGATGCAAGAAGTTAATTAGCGTTTCATTAGATATTGTGTACCCAGCAGGATGTGGTGCAGCAGGAAATAAAGATTAAATGAATTGAAGGAAAGCCAGTGGGGAAAATGTCAGTGTAAAAATGATCATACAAGAGTTCTATCTTTTTATGTGTCATGTTTGAAATACATAGGCACTCGATGTGCCCGCTAACGGCTGCTATTTTAATTTTGTTTCAGATATTGCTGCTAGAAGTGAGGGTGGAGAAAGAGACAGCATAGCTAAACAAAAACGACACTGGGAACCCAGTGCTTGTCCAGTTCTCAACGTATAGCAAAAGGAGAAAAAAAAAAATAAAAATCAGATGGTCCTTCCAGGTGAAGAAAGGATCTAATGTGGTGTGAGCCAGGGACAATAGCAAGAGGAAGTTGGAAGGACCGCAGTCTTTACAGGGTACTGAAGTAAAGCACAGTGATGGTGCACATCTGAAAGGCTCTGACAGATCTTAGAAGAGCCACCTGTGCCAGCAGCATAGTCTATGGGCATCTATCTTCTGAAAAAAATAAATTTCTAAGCTTTCTGTTTTGTCTACAATCACAGAAAGTTTCTCTGCTAATGCAGCACCTCAAACACAGATGTTGCAAAACACGAGCACTGCTGGCTTGCATTAAGGCTTGCATAGTTTGTAATGGAATATTGTTCTTAAGACTAAGGAGAGATTTTTTTTTTGTTGACATTTTGACTCAACATTCATAAGTTGTTTATCATGCTGATAAAAATAAAGCGATTTACAAAGAAGTCCTTATTGTCCCTTCCATTTGTTTTAGTAATGTCCTCATTAGAGTGTTGTCCACAACCCCCAGTACAAATCTGGGCGGTTGAGCTGGGCAATATGCAAACCTTGTGGAAATAGGCTATCCTAGATTCAAAAGCTCGATAGAAAATGGCTGCTCTGATTTGGTGGGGTATGCTTCACTTGCAAGTGACGTCATCTTTATATGTGAAACAGAGCAGACACCATTTCTTTACTTGCTTCCAGTAGGAGCTGCTTAGAAATATGCACTTGATTTGGATTGTGAGTGCACGTTTGCTTTGCAGCAAAGGGTAGGCAAGTTAACAAAGGAGTTTGTAGCAGGGAGAGGTGTTGGGATACAGAGGTTCAGAGGCAGCAGTATGAGGGTGCACGGGGATGCCCCGCAGCTGCAAGAAGATGATGTTAACAGTGCTCAAACCCAGGAGCCATTGCTCTGCATTTAACCTGCTTTTTAGGTACTCGGTGTTAGTCCCAAGTAGGGTTGATTAAAATGATAATTTGCTTGGTATGGCAGGGCTGTTCTTTAAGCCATAAAAAGCTCTTTCAGTCTCAGTTCTGTCCCAGCTAAGGCAACAGCGGAAGGAATGCCAGTTTTATCAAATAGGCTTTATATAAATAGGCTTTTCTGATTTAGAGCAGAGTTGCAACCACACTCCCACCCCTGGTAAAGCAGAATACTCCTTCAGGATATTGTAGCCAGTCTAGAATATCCTATTGCCAAGGACTTGTGCCTTTTGTCAGACCGATGTGCTTGAATGTGGGAGATCCAGACTGGCCCAGTGTACGTCCCTGGAGCCCTCGTTCCCTCAGGCTGGATATTTGTCTCCGCAATAAGATGCTGTTCCCAGTGATATGGGTGCACCTGGTGATGGTTCCTTCTGATGGCAGTGCTGGCTCAAGCAGTCTCAGCCCTAGCACTGCTTCTGCAATGCCTCCTTGCAGTGCTGGTGGAACCGCGTGGCTGCATGGAGAGCTGGAGCAAGAGCATGACTCGGATTTATGGTTTTGGCCAATTTATTTTTATCTCTTAAATTATGTAATTATTCCATAACTTGAGTTTTCTGCTTGGATTCTGTCCCAGACGATTGTTAAGATTCACACGCTATGGGGAACATAGAAACAGCCATTTTTCAGTATTACATGCCTTGTAGCATAGTAAATGGAGAATTCATCAGTCTTTTCTGGCTTGGGGGTGGGGATGTGGGAGTATGCCTTATCAGACATCTCCCCAAAGAGTAAAAATTGTGTGTAGGTACTCTGAGCTATCTATAGTGAGCAGCATTTGGAGCTATTACTTTGTGTGCACATGCTGAGTCATTTTAGAAAGAAATGCATCTGAAGCACTGAACAATAGTGGTCCAGGTCTCTGACGTGCTGTGGACCTTCTAGCTGATTTTCAAATGTAATCTGAAAATCCTTGTTTATTCCTTGATTGTATCTAAATTATTTTTCTGCACCTTCTTTCTCTTGTGCATAGAATTAACTACCCTGCTTCCTCAGAGTTCTCTTAATGGCTTCCACTGTAATCCTACTGAAGGACGTTCGCTTCCCCATCTTCTAAGACAAGCAAAAACAAAAACATAAGACCCCACCACCCACAGCAGCAAAAGCAGTCTATTTTGCGGTGACTAGTGAATAATAAGCTTGGTGCAGTACTACATTGCACTTGGGTGAGTTTTCACAGCAAAGACACTGATCTTCAAGGCCACTCAAATATCTGTGGTCCAGACTTCATAGGGAGACAGAGCACTCCATGCTGAGCTACATATGGATGTGGCCTTCCAACACCTGCATTTTCAGATCGTGTCATGAGGTAGAGATGTAGTTTACTGAATTTCCTTCCATAGCATTTTTGTTAGACTCTTAAACCTTGGGTCTCTCCTGTGCTGCATTTTGTGCAGTGACCTCCTTGTATCTTTCAGATAAAGAGAAGAAGATAAAGCTTGAGGAAGATGAGGCGGCAGCTGCCAGCACTATGGCAGTCTCGGCTTCCCTCATGCCACCTATCTGGGACAAAACTATTCCATACGATGGAGAGTCTTTCCACCTGGAGTACATGGATCTGGATGAGTTTCTCCTAGAGAATGGAATTCCTTCCAGCCCTACTCACCTGGATTTGAACCAGAATCCGCTCATGCCCGTGGCTAAGCTGGAAGAAAAGGAGCCTGCCAGTGCTTCCACTGGTTCTCCTGCATCATCCTCATCCACTGCAGTTTACCAGCAATCTGAAGCGGCCTCCAGCACAGGTAGACGGAATTGTTTTGATTGTTCTGCTATCAACAGGTACCTCTTCATGCTAATCCATCAGCGTTAGCTGTGGCAGGTTAAGTAGCCCAAAACATGCTCCATGTAGAGCTTGGTCCACGTGTCTATTCATGAAGATGCTGCCTCTCTTCTTCTTCAGTCTCCTTACTGGAAAAATGAGTCAGTGTTTGCAAGCATGCAGTCTTTCTCTTTTGAAATCAGAAGAGTTAGAATGCCAACATAAAGAATTTGCTTTCTTGGTATTGCCCATTTGGTGAGAAGCTGGCTATGTTGAGAATAGAACTGCTCAGGTTATCACAGACTTGATAGTTTGTGTCAAATCACTTGTACTGCCCTAGTGGCTTGGTTTGCTTGGGCAAACTTAGGCTAACTTAATGTTCCTCAAATAACAATGCTTAATAGAAACAGAACAATGTCTTTCCTTGCTAGTCTTTGAAATCAGAGAACTGATTTTTGGAAAATGGTTGGTAATGATACAGTTTGATGTTCTGTGTTGCTTTGAAGAGGGAATGAAGGAACAAAGAAACAAAACTATTTACTTAAATGATACTAGGAAACTTCTGCTTTTCATGAATAGTTTTTGATCTGGATTTGGAGTTTAAACTTCGCAGTGCTGTTTCATGAGCAGAGTTCACAGAAAGCATTTTGCTGAGGACCTCCTCCGGGGAACCTATGAGAAGAGCAAAATGTGGAACTCCTTTTATACAGACATAAGGTGTGGGTTTTTTCCAGGTGGTGTATGAAAAGATATATTCATTGATCTCGGCTTCAAATTGTGCCAGCATTAGCAGTTTACGTTTATAAAGTTTGTAAGTGATATATAGATACGATAAAGTTCACATGAACACTGTGTCAGGCAGCTTCTTGGGACACTTGTGTTTCCATGTGGCAAGGTCATGCTGTTGCATTTCTAGCAAAGCTACATTTGTTTAGTCCTTTGGAAATGCAGTTGTCTTATCTTTGAAGGACCGAGGGACTGCAGTCTTCAGGCAAGCTTATTTCTGTAGAGAGTTTTCAAGGACACAAATCTCAGGCTGATTTATAAGTTTCACAGTTAGGAGCACCTGCTGTAACAATGCTAATATGTGCTCAAGTGCACCAAGCATGTTGAGGAAGTCTTAGCTTTTCTCCCACATCTATCATGTCTGTTAGACTGGCAGATGTTCCTGGAACTTGTATTACAGTGGATATGCAGTGCCACGCCCTACATTAGAGAAATACAAAACAATGCTATTAAATACTAGCCACAGCAATAGAGGTATCCAGCTTGGATTCTGAGTTAATTCTCTTCATCCTGCTGAATGTGTTGCAACTTCTCCTGTTTTTTGCCAGAATCCCCACCGCAAAATGAGAGAAATACACCCAGCCCCATTGATCCTGACTGTGTAGAAGTTGAGGTGAATTTTAACCCTGACCCTGCTGATTTAGTGCTGTCCAGTGTGCCTGGTGGTGAGCTCTTCAATCCTCGCAAGCACAAGTTTACTGAAGAGGACCTGAAACCACAACCAATGATTAAAAAAGCAAAGAAGGTTTTTGTCCCAGATGAGCAGAAGGTAACAGATTTATTACTGCAGACTTCTCTAGGCCTTGATCAAAGCTTTTCACTCTTTGACCAAACACTGACATACAAAGGTAACGTGCTATACGTACATGATTGGGCAAAAGCACTGCCAAGAATAGGATTGGCAAGTCAACTGCTGTTCTTGCCATTTTGCTGGTTTAGTACCGTGAGATAATTACCAGGCAGGAGCAACTTAAAATGAGATACACAGGAATTGGAAGAACTATCGAGTCACATCCTCATCAGCTGCACTTTTGAAGGCCAGTGTATGTATTTGCCCAGCATTAGGACTGATGTAGATTTAAGGAGCCCAGACAACAAGCCAGGCTGTTTTTCTTGGAAGTTCATTCCTGAACTGAAACTAAGTAAAGGGCACATTTCATTTGGACAGCTTAGTAGCCAAGTCTTATTCTTCCTTGTTCTAGCAGTGCGTTTTGTTTATCCTAAAACAAGACTTGTGTGAGCATGAAGTCTTACAGTACTACGTTGCCTATGGTTTAATGTCAGAGCTTTGAAACCAATGATGGAAGTTCTCAAGTACAGCATTTAGCCTGAGTGTCATCACACAACAGAGGTGTTTATTTGATGCAAAACTTCAGGTTGGCATCTTTTTTTTTTTTTCTTTTTTCCTTCCTTTTTTTGCTACAGGATGAGAAGTACTGGACAAGGCGAAAGAAGAACAACGTGGCAGCGAAGCGTTCCCGTGATGCTCGCCGGTTAAAGGAGAATCAGATCACAATTCGGGCAGCCTTCCTTGAGAAAGAGAACACGGCCCTGAGGACGGAGGTTGCAGAGCTGCGCAAGGAAGTGGGGCGATGCAAGAACATTGTTTCTAAATACGAGACCAGATACGGACCCTTGTAAGCACACCCCTTTTCCTTGTTAGGGCTCCTTGTTTTAGCCTCTTAGACTTCTCTGCCTTCTGTAGAGACTCTCAGAAATAAAGTTTGTGGAGGCTTTGCCATTTTGCATCTATACAGAAAAAGATCTGTTGGCACAACTTGTTCAGACCTTTTCCTGATCATCATTTTGCCCAAAATCCTAGTGTCCATATTTACAACTTTGTTTTTAACACTGATAGAGCACTTTCTGATGTCGTGCAAAAGAACAGATTCACCTGTCTGGAGGAATATATGTGGATCTCTCCTGACTGGACAGGGCTTTTGCTTTCTGTTCTAATCTCCCCCCCTTTTTTTTTTTAATGGAAAAAAAAGCAAAGACAAGAGTCCTCTAGGCTTTCTTTTTTTTTTTTTTTAAAAAAAAAAAACAAAACTCTTTTGTACCTGTGCGCCACCCCCTTGCCCCAATCCAGTTGCAAAACACAATTTCAAGATACAAGTAGGTGTTGCTGTGCAGCACCATGAAATTATTTCCTCTCCCATTTAGAGGCACTAGAAAGCACTCTGTTCCTGTTGAAGAGGAACAGGGATCTTTAGGACAGGAAAATATTCAATCTCTTGTGGAAATTGAGATCTCTACCTTAATGAATAAGTGTTATGCGGAGTACAGTCAGTGCAGCGTTGATAAAATACTGCTCAAACCTCTTGGTAGGTTCTAATTCTGGATAACTTCCAGGAACCTGGGATAGAGAACAGCAGTGGATCTCTCACTTGAGATATGGGGAAAAAATAGTTTGATGTGGGTTTTAGGCTGTAATTCTACTACCACCCCTCTTCCCCCCCCACCCCAAAGAGGGACTTCCTTCTTGCGCTGCTGATGAAGCAGCATGTTCACCCTACCTGAGGAGTAAGGGAGATAGTGTTGCTTAGAAAAAGAGATCTGCTTCTTTAGGCCGAACTTTGAGGACCATCTGTTAAGGAATTGCTAGTACATACCTTCTAAAATTTAAACAAACAAAAAAGAAATCTTCTTCCAAAGCATAAGAAACAGAGAAACCAGCCACTGTTACTTTACTGCACCTTACCTGTTGTACAAAGTTTTTGTTGGTTTTTTGTTTTGGTCCTTTGCCTTGTGAATACCCAATGGAACAAGCTATGCCCACTCTAAACAGGAACAATACTCCCCACTATCTCCTGGGTAGCAATGTGTCTGGACTTTCCATGCCTGCTGGTTCTCTCTCCGGCATGCTTCCTGTTACAAAATTAGTATACAAGACTTGCCCTCTTGGAAGTAATCCATGCTCAGCACCAAGTGCTGCCTCAACAGTATGTGGTGTTAAAAGAGAAATATGTTGTGTGTGATGTTGAGACCTTCTCCGTGACCTCCAACTGCAAGAACCAGAAGCTTTAACAGAAGTATTTGTCTGGAAGTCCCCTTAACAAGATAAGCTGTCTTAAGATAGTGGCTGTGTCAGTACTTCTAAGCTATGCTTTCCCAGCTAGTGTTTATATTAGGGAGTAAACAAGAGATAGAAGATGTTGAGGGTAGTTTCCAATTCCCCTCTTGAAATCTGAAAAGAATATTAAGGGGACAAAAAAGGAGGTTCTTTTCTGTACTAAAGACTTTGTGCCTAGCTTGTCTTTTAAACGTAATGGAGAAATTAGTATGAATTTAAACCAATGGCGTGTTGACCTCTGAAGTGGAGAAGCAGGCTAATCCAGTACACTTAAAGTAAATGTATGCTTTGATCTCTCTCCCCCTCTTTTATTTTCTAATTTGACCAGAACGGCTCTGCGCGCAGTGTTGGTCTAATTCCTTTCAAACATACCAAAAATTGTCACCCTTTCAACAGGGGTTTTTCTTTCACAGGGTGGTGTGTGGTGGTGGTGATGGTGGGAAGTATATTATAAATAAATTGTCACACTTAACACTTTGCTTTGTTTAAAGTGACTTATCTGATTCCGAGTGATGCAACTTTAAAGACTCTTTAAAAACAAAGAAACTAAAAAGCACACATGAATCGCCAGTCTTCAGAGTGAGCAGTGAAATCTTTGAGGTGTCCCAACACAACTGACGATGACCCTGCCTGCCTGCTTGCCTGCAAGTACCCCATCTGAACTACCCAGGGCTGGGCATGATGAAAAGTGCAAAGTCTCCTTAATTCTGTATATGGCTTTCTTATCTGTCTTTCTCACTGTAACTATGAACTACAATAAGCTTACTTACTGGGGTTTTGTCAAGATGCTCAAAGTTCATGTTTCAAAGTCTGTTGACAGCCTGTGTGAATAGTGACTCTGTTTTGGCACTCGCGTGGAAGAAAATAGGGAGATGTAAATGGAAGTGTCTGTATCTCTAAAGAACTGCTATATTTTAAGACTTCTTTCCCCTGCAGTAGAATAAGTTGTACCTAATGCTGCAGCTCACTTCTGGTACAGCATAGCATCTTGTGGAGTATTGGGAGTGCAGTATCAAAGACACCAGGAAGGCAGCAGTTTGTGATGTGTAAGACTTCCAGTGCAGAGTAATACAGCAGATATATTGAAACCATCCAGAAAGCGCCCCGGTGTGCCAGACAAAGTATTGTAATAAATCTCTATCAACAGCCCATGTAACAGAAAAACACTGCTGCTGACCTGCCTTTTCTTTTCTTTTTTTTTTTTTTTTCCCAAGGCTCACTTTCTTTAATGCAATCTCACTGAAACAAAATGTATTCTTCTGTTACAAGGTAGCAATCATGGAAAAGGTGCTAGTCTGAGCTGCTGATTCCCAGGCCTTTTGGCAGTCTAAGGCTACCAAATGAGTATTAGCTCCAGCGAAACAATGGCTATGAGCTGCCATGCTACAATTTTACGTCTTTTGACTACGTGAGAACTGCCGTGGTGAAAAGTACTTTTATCTGTTTTACAAATCTGAAACAGCCCATGATTTCACAGAGGTACAATGGTACCAAGGCCCTTGTGCTGGTGTGGGACAGTAGATGAAAGCTTAGGCAGATTGTGGGGATGTTTATGGTGTGTAGAAGATGGGGAAGGTAGGTGGAAGTTCCTTTGTAATAGCTTCATCATCCAAACAAGAATCTACCTTTTTGTTGAGGAAGGCTAAGAGCTATATTTCTGTGGGAAGAAAAAGTACTTACTTTCTGGGAAAGTAGTACGGAGCTGTGCTTGTAGCCAAGGTGAAGCCTGTAGGACAGGAGGGAATGTTCAGTGTATTTGTGCCTGGGAAGTGAACAGCGTGCACCTCAAGAAAAGTAGTCCTAAAAGCTTTCAGAAGCACAAGTGCCTAAGTTAGGAGGCATGACCGGTTACCAGCAAAGCTTGATGCTATCCTATTGAACAAGTATTCTGAATTAGCGTTTATCCAAGAGATTCCACTCTTCAGAGCAGAGAGGCAAAAAGAGAAAGATACAAAGCAGCAGATAACGTTGTAACTTCACCTAAAACAAAGTCCAGAATTAACAATTATTTTTTGAAGATATATCCCTAGTGAAGGGCATATACATTAAGTGCATTCATTGACCCGTTGTTTTTAATGGACCATGCTCTGAAGTCGAGAAAGTATTTCCAACTTTTGTTGATTACAAAATTATACTGAGCGTACAATCATAATTTGCAGTTCTGAGGTGATCTTTGAGTATCCTCAGAGAGGTGAATAGTTCAATTCCGTGTTGCTGAAATGTCAGCATGTATCACTACCTGTAGCAAATACTGCAGATTTGAACTGATATATATATATTTTTTATATGTGTTAGTTTTTGTTTTCATTTTGGCGGTGTAAAGGCCATGCCGTGGCTATTTTTAAACAGTACTGACAGCGTGTAAATATAGCAACTCTTCTTCCATTTATCACTTTTACGTTTTCAGTTGGCTTTGGCTGTTCTCAAAAGTTCTTCCTGCTTAAATCAAAGTGAAAGAATATTGTAACTGGGCAAGGAGTTGCTGATCCTTCCCTTGGGTCTTGCTGTCTAACTGCTTTAGGAGCATCTTTTAAAAACCTGTATATTGTATACAGGATCTGGTGTTGCAGTATGCCATGCTATTTTAACAGCAAAAATAGTCAGAATAGGATGTGCAATTCTATTTTTGCCCGTTGTATCGGAAGTTTATACAACGGAAACTAACAGTGAATGTTTGTTATTTTATTCTTTCAGAGCAGACTGTTAGCAAATTCTTGTGCTTCCCTGTAGAACAGTACATACCTACACGTTCTGTGGTGCATGTATCTACAGGCTGCAAAACTGGAAATTCACACTCCAGCAGAAGTGTGGCTTAACTTCTACAGCTGGAGATTTTTTTTTGTTAAGAAGCAACATCTTCAAAGGTAGATGAAAAGGTAAGAACTGTGAAAGGAGCGTACGTATTGCCAGCCAGGAAAGTGATGTGCAATGCTGATTTCCTTTCAGTTTTTGCAGTCTCAGGAGGTTAAGCTTACTGCTTCTGAGCATTCTGCTCCTTTCAGAAGGATTAACTTAGAATCTTGTTTCTTTGACTGGGATGACTATCCTATTTGTAAGTGATAGCTTGGATGCTTTTTCCATAGTGATCGTAAGACCAATATTCTTTTAGCTCAGTTTAAGCGTTAAAAGATGCTGAATTGACACTGTTGGTGTCTGAAGTTCTCTAACCTTGGCACATGCTCTGTAGAGGCTCTAGGTGTGCCTAATGCCCGCGTAGCCCATTGCATCCACAAAGGGACCATCTCCAAGGGGAGGGAATAAAGGGAATGCGCCTTTCAGCATCGCTGCAGGGATTGCCATTAAAGGGAGCAGTTTTTGACAGCTCTACGTTCATTAGGAAATAGACTGAAATCCAACAGCCATTGCACAGTAGTAGCTTTCAAAATCCGTCAACTGTTGATGAGGTACTGGCAATTGACTGTTGTCGTATTCTACAGAAGAAATCGATAACGAATAAGTGATGCACAAAACTTATTGCAGCGCTGCTTTTGTACATGGCCTTCTAATTGACAGTTACATTTCCTTGTAATAATGCATTTTTGTACTTCAGAAATTCCCTAGAACTTTGATCTTTCACCTGTTGCCAAGATCCGCTCCCACTGAAGCCCCAGTAACAAAGATCTCATTAACTCCCACAGGAAAAAGTTTTTGTTCTGATGCAGTGAGCATAAAGTTTCAGCAGTGGGAGCCACGGGTGTCTTTGCTCTGCTGTGGAGCGTTCTGTGCTGGGATCAGATGGATGGATCTCAGACTGCAGGTGTAATGTTCATAAACTGATCCTTTCGCTTATTCATTCACACTTTGGTATTCAGACAGTCTGAAATCCTTTTCCCCCCACACCCTTGCACAGGCAGGGTGAAAAAGAAGTGTATTATAAACTTGTGCTGGGAGGCGGAATGTTTTTTCTTGTGGCTTCCTCTTGTTTGGTTGTTTCTTTTCTTATAAAGAATGTTATGTGGCTTTCTGCAGTTCTTTTGGTAACATTTCATGTAATTTCTGACAATTTTCCTTTTTCCCTGCTGTACTTTTTGAAAGCCCAGAGTGTTATAGCTGTAGAAATCACTTCTAGTGTTACCTGCAGGACTGCTACTAATTTTAACAAATGTATTTCAAGCTAGGGGGTGCAGTGGAAGGCCAGCAGTAACAGCTTTGGGAACACTGTAATAAACATTCTTGTGCGGGGAAAATAGTTTTTTTTTTTTTTGGACAGCAAAAATAATAGATGTGCACAGAAGAGAATATTGCTGCTTCAGCCTTGTAAGCCTCTTCAGGACAACATGGCTTTGTTCCTTGTGATCAGTTGCCTTCATTTTTAGTGAGAGTTGAAGGTATCTTGCGCCTTTTTAAAACCCAGGTAGGATTTTATTTGTCCTTACTGTTTTAGCTGATAAGCACAAGATGAGAAATGCAAATTTATCTTGACACATAAATCTCATTTTTTAGTAATCTTACATCTAAAATAATTTGTTAATGCTATTGTTTGGCCTTTGCAGTACTACAAGATACTGGCTAGCTTTCTAGATTTTCAGATAATTACTCTGATCTGTATATCTGCCACTGTAACATGGTGTAGAAGGATAAATTCACAACAGAGGATTGGGAAAAAGGTGGAAAGAATGAGCTTAACTTCTGTGGAGATGCTCCCATAATGCTAACTGAGAAACTGCAGCAATTTAATTCTTGGTAATGCAGTTGGTGGTACAGAACGTTCATTTTTAGCTTGACAGTGTGCTGTCCCCTTGTAAGTCCCTTTTGGAACGCAGACTTCTGAAAGTTGAAGCAGCAACAGGGGAAGGGGAATACTTTGAGGAAGATGCGTGTATAGCTAGTTGACAGGCAGAACAAAAATGAAAGTGGGGAAAACGAGAGTACTGCAAGGTACTGACCTGAATTACTGCTGGAACTGAAGCCTTGCTGTTTACAGTTCTGTGGCAGTTTGGATCCCCGTCACATAGAAGACGTGTTCTTGCTTGAGTTTTGGAATCTCCTTTTTCTGATCTCATTTCCACAGCTCAGAATAAAGAGAAAGGAATATAGAGAGAGGGAGGAGAGTTACTGCAGAAAGGCATGACAAAAAAAAATAGCTGCTGCTTGAATTAAGTGTGCTGTTATGCCAGGACTTCACCTGCCCACGTGAACTGATAGTGCTGTGTCATGAAGAAATAACTACCTGAGGCCCCAGTATTTTAAGACCTCAATTCTGGTATCAGTTCTGCATGGGATGAGCCCTGTGTCTGTAGAGAACCACGTGGACTTCACAGGATCTGTTTTGGAATGTGAAGCTCTGCTCGGGCAGTCAGCTGCAGAACTGCGTCCTTAGCACACCATCAGCTGTAGCGATAAGGCTGTTCATAGTAACTGTAAGTTGGGTGCCTGTTACGTAGCCAAAACCCTTGTTACTTCATTTTCCCAACTAAGGCATGAGCAGAAGCCCTTTGCTGTACAACATCTGTTTAAAAAAAAAAAAAAAAGAAAAAGAAAAAAAAAAAGTACTTCACATACATCTAGTAAATTAAGGCATGTGATTTTGGTCTGTGGGTCTCAACAAACTTTGCTCGTGTACCTGCCTGAATGTTTTCTTAGATCTGCAGCTGTGTCTCAGTGAGAAGGTGTGCTGGGATTTGTTATCCCGAGGGAGCACAATAGCAGCTCTCATCTGTCACGCTGCAGGTGACCGCTTGCTGCTGGCCAGGACCGTGGAAGGATGCATCCTCTGCACTTTTATGTGAAGTTGTCTAAAATATGGTGATTAACATGACTATTGAAATACTGTATTTTGTATAACTTAGAACATGTAAATACACTTTTAAAACTGATCTGTTCTATGAAGTAATAAATAAGTGCTTCCATTGTAATACCTGAATATTGTTAATGCTTCATGTAGCTTGGTTCGGGGTTTTTTTTTTTTTTTTCCTAGAGAACTACAGAAATCAAAACCAAGATTGATGTTGTGGAATTCTAGTCTAGTTGTGATGCTATCTATCAAGAAAAATGTTTCAAAAAATGAGCTACTTACGCAGAGAAACCGAGAATTTGAGGGAACTGATTCTCTTCCAGTCTTTCTTTAACGGTAGTCACCGATGACACTGATAACTGTATTCTTCCCACCCCATTAGCTGAGCAATTAATTCTGTTGTTTGTGAGTAGCGTTCGGAAGGTGGCAATATGAAATGAAATCACACTTTAGTGATTGAGGAAAACTAAAGCTGTTTTTTTT
>WBMW01002489.1:1360803-1382067 GCA_013396635.1 Penelope pileata | reverse complement strand
TTTTTTTTTTTTTTTATTAATTATTCTCTTCTGGCTTGAACAGATCTGTCTCCACCCTTCAGCCAGGCTGCAGCAAGTTGCAATGAAACTGAGTGTGACTGTACCTGAGGCTCATTTGTAACCCAGGTAGTCCACATCTCTGTTAGTTGCATTATGGACGTAGATGACACGGGTGTCCTGTCTTGGTTTTGGAGAGGGAAAGTAATTGATGGCTTGAGGTTTTGCTGAGTACATGTTCGCTGGGTGCTGCACAGCTGGAACGTTCATCAGCTTTCATGACCTGTTCTATCTTGTGTTAGAAGAAAACCAACAGTGGAGCGAGAACCGTGAGCGGTCTGCTAGGAAACACCAACGCTTGTTTTTTTGAGGAGGAGGTGAGAATGAGGCTGGTCCATTGGTCCTTCAGCTAGGAGATCAGCCTGTGGTAACAGCTTCTCCAGCCATAACGTAACTTCCTTGATGCTGTACTGGAGCACTCTCCTGTCTGGTATCAGCTGCTTCTGCAGTGTTCCAGAAACCACAGAGCTGCAGCATCTTTGGTAGTGAGCACAGATGATCTCTTCCTTTCCCCCCACCCATGTCTCTAGGCTATAAAATAGCGAAGCGTATGTGCAGGGTATCCAGAAAATTCTGTTCCTGTAAAGCTTTTTCAGAGACATTCACTTTTGAACTAAGTAGTCTGAGGGAACTCCTGTCTGCTATATTTGGCCTAAGATTCTGTTTCCTCTTGGATAAAAATATTTGGCTTCAGACGTGGCACTGATCTGTCCCAGCCGTTCCATGGGATGGATGATAAATCTGCACGGTATTTATGTAAGATATAAATCTAATCTTAGTTTTACTATGTGATAAGTTGCTTGATCTCTTGGTTGCCTGCTCCTTGAGGTTGTCTAAATAATTCCTGTAAATGTTTCAGAGCAGTCCATGAAGTGCAGTTGAGATCACTCTGACTGAAAGATTCCCTAGAAATGAAAGAAATAATAAAGATTGTGTAGTGGCTGCGTAAAACTGTATTGCCATAAATGGTTTTAATTTATGTATGACTCTTTTGTCCCAAATTACTTATTTTGTACATAAACCTACACACTCCTGGCAGCTGATAGGTGAAAATAAAGGTGCTTAAACAGCAATCTAATGAGGAAAGGGCATTTCACTGTTGCAGAGTTGGTATTATTTTATATTTCCATTTATTACACTTTTTTAAATGTATAAACCACAGATTTGAATTCTCAAAGTCTTCAGCTTGGATTTTGTGAGTAGTTTAAATCCTCTCACCTCTCTGCTCATAACTGGTTTTTAAGAAAAATAAAAGCTTTTGTTTAAAATGTAAAATTTTGACTGTATTAAATTCTGTTAGTACCCTTCCTTTTTAAGAAATAAAAAGTATATTCCACTATGCTGAGATTCAGTACTTTTGTTCTCCAGATAGCGATCTGCGTGCTGTACCCCCCAGCTGCAAGCACTATGCCTGCAGTTTGCATCCGAGTTGGTGGATGCTGAAGCTGCTGATCACCTCAGTGACCAGCCTCTTGCTGTATCCCACGTGTGCAGGTAACTGGTGGACAGTTCTCCTTTTTTCCTGAATTAAAAAAAACCTGCAAGGTTTTACGGACAGCTTTTCCATTCCTTTATTTTTAACCTAGATTTTCCTTTTTTTTTTTTTCCTCCTTTTCTCCAAGGGTTGATAGGTGAAGGTCAACCTAGTGGGAAAGGAGTGGTAAGAAATGCCATCTGTACGCTTGTTTTCTGTCTGGATGGGACAGCTTGCAGAGCAAGATATTTAGTTCCTTTGGCCTCTTACAGTCAGTGATACTTCTGCTTGAGATGTGTGTTCTCAAGGAAGAAATGCACTGGTGTTTTAGTGTATCTGGATTATTTTGGCATATCTTGAAAACGCAGTAAGGTAGAGTTTGGTTCTCTGCTGTCGTTGGAAGTATCTTGTAGGAAAAATATCTTGTATGGTTGGTGACTGGGGGGTGAGCAGGTAGGAAAGAAATCACATTTCAAACAGGATGGAGGAGGGGAGATGGGATTTCTGATCCAACTGTGCAGGCAGGGCTTCCATCCCCGTGGCTGTTCACTGATCGTTTTGTGATGTTTGAGGAAGGGAAGAGATGTGTAGTATAGGCACTGTACAAGGTCTGTAAGGGCTGGGTTGACCTCTTGTTAATAATTTTGAAACCCAGGCATGAAGATGACTGCCTGCAACCTACCATGGTGGATTAGCAAATAAACTAGTATGATTTTGCAGAAAGAAGAAAGCGTAAATGAGTTGCTTTTCTCTGGCTGTGTTCCAGAGAGATGACATTATTAGTGGTTCAGGCAATTTGTGCATGAAAGCTAAAAAGCTAAAAGCTGTTAGGAGGGAGGAGCGTGACCGAGTACCAAAGGTCAAGAACGTGACATTGTGGAAACAAAGCATTGGGGTAGAAACTGGGTGGATGCTCCTGGCCTTACGGCTAGAATCAGTGGAAGATACTTGTATCTGTTTCCTGTTGTGAGGGCAGCTGGCCGCAGTGTGGGTGCTGATAATGCAGTGTGGCCTTTTCAGGAAGATGGTGCGTTCTCTTGGGTGGGTGGAGGATGAGTTTATAAATGTGCCAGCTCTGCACATCGTGTTACTAGTTCCCTTCAGGAAATGCAAGTGCGTTCTCCTATTTGTGGCCATTAGTGATCTGAAAGATGGCAGTGGAAAAAAAAAAACAAACCTCTTACTCAGCCTCCTTCCTGTTATATGCTGGGGGGATCTGCTGACTTCAGAACTCAAAACTGCATTCCTTTTTCCTCCTTTCTGCTCTGATCTGCAGAGGAGCAGGAAAAGGATCTGCCTTCTGCTTAGTTTCTCCTGCTCTGTAACAGCAGCTGGAAAGCCTTGATTGAGAAATATGCAACAGTTGCATCCACCAAGTTCTGGGTGTTTGCTTGCTGCTGGTTGTGATGGTTGGAGGTGACCATTGAAGAAAGCCTTGTAAGTATCTTATGTGTCTTTCAAATGATAAAACTCTCAGCTGGAATGACTTGGGCTTTGAGATGCTAAACCCATGGGGTGACTAGGTTGCAAAAGTGTTTGCAACTTCCACTTGCCCTTAAATTCTCCTGTAGGCATTTTACAGCATTGTAGTCCTGTGTGACTGTTAAAACAATGCTGGAGACCCTGTGTATACATGAGACACACCAGCCAACATTACCTTCAGCACGATGCTGCAGCCCCATACCTGCCCTGGAATGGCAGGCAGAAGGGTTGGAGATGCAGCTGTGTAGAGGTCTCAGAGTCCTTTGCCCTGCCCCAGATGCTGGGAGGGGAAGGCATTCAGGGGAAGGTGGGAAGTGCTGCTCGTGAGACCTGAGCAGGACTGAGGAGTGAGAAGGCAATGGAAGGAAACCAGGAACAGAGCAGCTGGAGGGGATTCAAGCTAGAAGTTGGCCATTTACGTCAGAAAGAGATACGGGTGGGTGGGGTGTCCCCAGGAAATAGCAGCAAAAGGGCAACGTGGGACCAGCCTGCCTTCCCTCTGAAAAGGTAGGAGGCAGAAGAGGCCGGCCTGGGAGGCTGTTACGCAGAGCAGAGGTGAAAGGCCGTGGCGAAATTCCGTATGTGGCAAGAGGTGAGTTCGTGTACCTTTTCCCTCTTGCACTTGATCACAAGTTTAAGGTCAGAACTGGCTCCTGAATGCCTTAATCATGAAATTTGCTTCCAGCTTGTAAGAGCAGGCCCAGTGACACAAACCCTGTTTGAGCCCCAGAGCTCATGCTGAAGTTAAGACCAGGTTGGCCAGGCTACAAGACTGCCAGCCTCCTGTGGGACACGAGGTTTTGGGACGTGTTGTGTGTGCCTCCTGGGTGGCTGGGAGATGCCATGCATGCTCGGCACCTCATGCAGGCAGGAAATCTGTCTCCATTAGAGCCTGGGTGGGGAGTGCCAGGCCTGGGGAGGGCCCAGGAGTGCTGCTGTGAGCTGGGACACAGCACGGCCTGCAGCAGCCACTGTGAGCTGTTGGCTTGCCACCTGCATTGACAGTGCAGAATTACTCAAAAAAGTGGAGACGCCTGTCCTACCTGTTCTCATGCTTGGTGGCATGGTGACTTGGTATATTTGGCGCTTCCAGGGCTCCACTGTCAAACACAGATGTGCTGAGATATGCTTAGGTATTGATTTCATCCTTGTCCATGTCTCCACTGGCAGCAAGGAAGAACCAGAGTTTGGATCCATCTCTTTGGCGCCTGCATTGCTGTCCAGCAAGGGCAGGCCTGCACTTCAGCATTCACCTGGTGCCACCTCTCTTGGCAGAGATGGCAAAGGACCCTCCGGAGCCAGGCTGTGCCCTGAGAGCTGGAGAAGTTCTAGTGGCTGCTGGTGGGGAGCACGTTCGAGCTTGTGGCAAGGCGGGAGGCCTGCATGGAGGTCCTGCTGCCAGCGCAGGGAGGGAGCAGTTCCGTGCCTGACAGGGGTCCTGGGGCAGCACAGCACGCCAGCCCTATCACTGCTCGGGAGCACAGCTTGGCCAGAGCTGGGCCCTTTGCAGTCCCTAAGCTTCTGAGGGAGGAAGCGTTGTTTGGCGCTCACGCCGATTTCGAGCCCGAGGGGTCGGAGGGAGCAGGCTCCGTGCCTCAGCCCGGCGTTGCCAAATGGCGGCCGGGGCGGCATGGCGGCGGCCTCCCGCCAGGGGGCGGTGCGGCAGCGCGCAGGGCCCCGTCAGGGAGCTCCCGGCCCCAGCCCGGGGAACGGCGTGAGCTCCTCGGCCTGCACGCCGCCCTCGCTGCCCAGCTCCGCGCTGGAGGTTCGGACATGGCAGACGGAGGGAGCAAAGGTTTCTCCAGCGGCTCCTGCGATGGGGAAAGGGCGGCCGAGGTCGCCCAGAAGGGCGCTGCTTCCCGCAGCGAACGGCAGCGCGAGCTCCCTGGGCAGCCCCTGCACCTCGAGCCTGAGGGAAATGCCCTCCAGGGCTTTGTCCTCAGCCCGTGAGCAGCACGGCCCGATGCACCCAGCACCTGACTGAGAGCAGCTGGGGCGGCCCTGCTCCCCTCCCTGCCTCGGCCAAGCCCTGTGGCTCGCCCTGGCCAGAGAGGGTGCAGAGATGGAGGAGGTGGATCAGCCTCCTGAAGACCCAGAAGGAAGAGAGGCGGCCTCTTCTCCGCCTCTGGGAGAACCCCGAAGCAGAACCTTATGAACACGTCACCTACAGAGGATGCAGCACACTGAGGTGTCAGATCAGTACCTGTCGCTCTGGGGACCAGCTTGGGGACATGGCTGCAAGCCTCATTTTGGATGTGTGTGGCTCATTTTGGGCTCCCTCCTCTCCTGCCACGCAGCCGCTGCCAGCCAGTGCCTCTCAAACCAAACCAGGCCCCATCTGCCCGCCTCCCACCTGGCAGGCTGTCACGGGGCTTTGTGCTGAGGCTGCCTGGGAGCTTCTGATGTTGAGCCTTGATGTGTTTGTGATCCACATGATCTTCTAGGAGTGTGGGTTAGGCTTCTGTCCCAGCACGTATTCATGCTGCACAGAGCAGCTCCTGGTTTGGGTTAAACAAGCTGCACTCCACGGCTGCTCCCCAAATTCTCCATTTGGTAGTGGCTGTGCTCCGTACCTGTTGCAGGTTAAATCCATCCTTCCTGGAGAGGGTTGTCCAGCTCAGCATCTGCGGTGCCTTGTGACGTGTGCCTGAACCTTGTTTGTCTCGCCAGACATCCTGTGCTGGGCATGTCCTTGGGATGAGTATCTCCATGCAGAGCCTGGGTTGCAACACACAGCAGCTCCCACCTCTTCTTCCATCTTGGGCAATGCTTTCCCCTGCTCTGGGCCTGACTCTGGCTGAGGGCGTGGGGCTGGGGTCTCACATCTCCACATGAGTAGGAGGGCTTTCCCCTTGAGACCCTTCCTGCTTTGCTTGGAGGAACTGCAATAACCCGCTGGCTGGAGGAGGAGGGAGCGACTGGCTGGAGGGTGGAAGGGGAAAGGGCAACTTATGGGTGAGGAGAGGGGCTGGGGAGGAAGGGGCAGGTGAGGAGAGGTGGCCTGAGGGAGGTGGAAAGGTGCAGGCAGGAGGGCTGGGTGTAGGCTTCGTCCAGGTGCTGCTGGCCTGTGCTTGTCCCTCTGTGGCAATGCAAAGCTCTGATCAGGAGCAGCTCAGCAGGGCCACCAGAAACTGCTGCTGTGTGACCAGGCCTGGACGGCCACACGGCCCGACTGGGGCTGCGGGAAGAGCTGGGGAAGGAGGGAGGGGGCATTTAAAAATAGTCCCCTCTGCATTTTTGCAGCTGTCGTTCCCCAGCTCTGCGTGATCCTGAGGTACCCCAGCTCCTGTGTGCGCGACCATGTACGTAACGGGAGACACATGGGCACGGCTGTGGGGACAGATGTGACATTTACCCAGCACAGCCCGCCCCCAGCCCTGCCAGAGCTGGGGAGCGGATAGGAGCCACAGAGCTGCGTGTGGGAAGGGGCTTCAAAGGGCAAAGCAGCGCTCCGCGTCCCCCGTGCGTGTCATGCTGGGCCGGAGTGCTGCACTGTGCCTTGCCCCTGCCCGCAGTGCCGCCCGGAGCCACAAATACTGCTGACTCGGGGCAATTCCTGAGCAAACAGGGCTGTGCATGTGGAGGCAGGTCAGGAGGACAGAGCCTCAGCCTATCTCATCCAGAAACACGTCCACCCCTCCCACCTTCTGGCCAGGAACTGAGCCATCTGCCTGCTCGCTGTAGGATCCTCTCCTCTTCCAAAGATCACCGGCTTTCATGCTATGTAAGCTGGCAGCCAGACCGCCTTGGGTAACGCGTGAGTCATTGCGGTGCGGTTATTTAAAGGCCGTCTTCTGAGTGCCAGCCACGTGCCTGCGCTGCGCAGGCTGAGGCAGAGAGTGCCCTGGGAGCCTGGAGTTGCCGTGCGGAGGGACAGCCACACCACCTCTTTCCAAGCCCACCACTGTGCCTCGCAGGAGGTGGCCATGTCCCTGCATGCAGTTTGTTGCAGGACATGGTCCCTTGTCTGGGGAGCACAGCTTCTCCTGGCGCTGGAGCAGGAGCCAGAACCTCATCCTGAAGCCTCGAGCAGCTGCGGGCTTCCAACAACAGTTAGGAAATGGATGTCCTCGCTAGTAAATATTTATGGCATATTCTAACTACTCCCCGATGTTTTCCATTAGCACCGACATCCCAGAGCGATGAGTAAGTCCCAGCGAATGCCCTTCTTGGCTCAGCATCACTCAGCCAGGCCCGCCAAGGGGCCAGGCCTGTGAATGAACATGAAGTTCGTTCTCTCTGCCGCAGGGACGTGAGGTTCAGCAAACGCTGGGATTAGGCTGAGCTGTGCCACTGTCCTGCCCTGCTGAGAGGTGGGGATGACCGTCAGGCATCCACGTTGGAGCAGTCACACTGGGAGGATGAGCCAAGGGTCTTCCCCTGGTCCAGAAGTGCCTGTGGTCTCCAGACCTGGGGCGGTGAAAGTTCAGGGCTGCTCCAGCCACTTGCAGAGCTGCCAAGATCCGTCCCCTCTCTTTGCACCAAGCTGCAGCAGCCCCCCCACGGTGTGGGGCTGCTGGCGGTGCCCAGCGTTGCCCCTCCGTAGGGCTCTTCTCACCCCTTGAGCCCACACAGCATCGCTTTTCTCACTGGTATCATACATTTCAAAGCGTCACAAAGGTATCGAGGAAGATACTTGTACTGATTGCTCATTCAGCATTTCCAGAAAAAGCCAGCCCCATCTTTTCCAAGCAGCAGCAGTAGCAGCTGGAGAGATGTGCCAGGTATGGGAGCTGCTGCCTTTGCTGGGCGCTGCTCCCTGCTGCCTCCCATTTCTGTCCCCTGTCTGCCTGCTGGAGGGCTGCTGCTTGTGTTACCCCTCGATTTCCCCTCCTTCCATCTCTCGTGCTTTCTATCTGTATTTTTTATCCTGCCTAGACTTTGATCTTTGCATTTCTTTTGCTTTGTCCTCGTCCTTGTCCTTTCCCCTCTGCCCCCATTGCCTCATCTCTCGCCCCTTGTTCACCGGTCACGGTGGCCGCCAGCCAGAGCAGCGCTCAGTAAGAGCCCTCCCGCTCCTACAAACCACACTGCAGCCCCAAACACTGCTTCCACCCGAGACCTTGGGCTCCGAGCCCATCTGCAGCGCAAACCTCCCTCAGCTGAGCCCTCCTACGCAGCTCTGCTGCGTGAGACCTCCGCTACTTGTTGCTACAGCTGTAAAAGCAGGGGCTGGCACAGCAGGGGAGGGAGCGGAGCTGCTCCAAACACGTGTTTCGTGCTCCAGCTTAATCGGCACCAGGCCCTCGGAGGCTGCTGGTGACTGGAGCTGTTTGCTGCCAGAAGTCGACTCGAGCCTTGGGACCTCCATGGCAGTGATGGATGTGCTCAGAGCAGTGTGGTGTCCATGCTGAGCCTGGCCCCAGTAACAAGCAGCGAGCTCTTCTCTCATCACCTTCATTCCAGCATCTGGAGAGGGCTTGGGACAGCGAGCAACAGCTGCAGGATGACTTTAGGGCATGAAGAATCACAGAGTGGTTTGGGTTGGAAGGGAACTTAAAGCCCACCCAGTTTCAACCCCCTGTTGTGGGCAGGGCTGCCACCAACCAGGTCAGGTTGCCCAAGGGCCCATCCAACCCATCTAAGGCAAGGTTGGATGGGGCCCTGGGCAACCTGAAGACAGGGAAAGCTCTGAAACAAAGCCCGGAGGTGGGCAGTGGGCAGCCTGGAGCCGCGTTCATGTGGAGTGACAACCTGGCACCTTGGTGGCAATGTCAGGAGAATTAAGTCCTGCGGTATTTTTGTAATAGTAGAGCTGTGAATCGCAGCTTCCCGGCTAAATTGCACTTGAGTAATGCTCTCATGACTATCTCCCCAACATTTTAATTAGTCATTTCTGTCTTCCCTCCCGCGACACGGTATTAGTACGAAATTATTGTTATTAGTACAAAATGGCTGCCCTCACGCCCACGTCCGCACAGCTCTGTTCAAGCTGGGGCTGTGTTGCAGTAGCAAGGGATGATCTTGAAAGCATTTTTGGAGCCACTGGAGGAAAAAGCACCAACGTGGTAGAAACAGACCTAGAAATAAACCTTTTGCTCCCTTTTTTCACAGCTCACCTGGGGGGGATGGCACCCACTGAAGTTGACTCAATTTGACATGGAGAGCAAGAGAAGGAGATGCAGGCACTGGAGAAGGATGGGTCAGACATTAGGAAAAATTTCATCTCAGAAGGAGCGGTGCTGCACTGGCGCAGGCTGCCCAGGGAGGTGGTGGAGTCACCGTCCCTGGAGGTGTCCAAGAACCGTGTGGATGTGGCGCTGAGGGACATGGGTCAGTGGGCATGGTGGGGGTGGGTTGGTGGTTGGACTGGGTGATCTTAGAGGTCTTTTCCAGCCTTTATTGACTGTGATTCTATGACTCTATGACAGCAATGACGAGAACCTGGGACAGAGAAGGTTCTGAGGGTTTGTGCATCCCAACTGCTCCAGGTAGAATCCAGCAGAGCTGCACCTGTGCCCCTGCTTTACCCAGCCACTCCCAGGTAACACAGCCCGGTGATCGCAGACACCTGCCTCCTGTTTGGCTTGAGCAATTAGCCTGTACCCAGTGTTTCCATCAGCAAGCAAACCCAAGGATGGCATTAGGCAGTTTCACATAATCCTGTTTGCCTACGGAGAATAGAGCAACTCCTGCTTCTGTAAGCACAGCCGGAGTCAAACTGCATCAGCAGCTCCTTCGGTCACAGCCCTACGCCTCTTTTAACCAGTTCTTCAACCTGCTTGGATAAACCTCTCCCAGCTTTTCCCCGTGCCACATTACCAGCCCTGTGCTGCGCTCCGTACGCTCCTGCAGGTCCCACTGCCACGCCACAGCCTCTCCTCTCCTCCCTGCCTGCTCCTCTCCATAGCTGTGCCTCCAGGACAGGGGGTCCTGTGTCAAGAGTTTGTGCAGAGCAAGAATCTTCCATCAGAGAGTGCCATTTGTGCCCCTCTGTCATCACGTTGCATCAGCATCCATGATGCGTCAGTGCCCCATTGCCAACTGGCTTCTGATTAAACCCCTCTGGAGTTTAATGAGTTTTCCTCCTTCTCTAAACCAGTGGTCATGGGTATGGTAATCCCAGGGTAATTTCGGACATCCTGGGAGGGGTGGCAGAGCTGAATGCAGCTGCAGCACCTTTCAAAAGCAGAAGGGTGCTCTGGAGACTTCCAACAAAGCAAGAATCCACCTTGCAAAACCCATTATCCCAGGCGGCCAGCAGAGACTGGTCTGAACAAGCCGTCCCACCCAGCTCCCCTCATCCCCTGCCACGCTTCTGCAATCCTCGCATCTGCCACTGCTCTGTCATTAGCTCCTGGGTCACTGCCAGGGACTGTGGCAACACCTGAGCTACCAATTGGGCTCTTGCAGCACTGGGAGCCTGTGCCAGCCGGGCCCACTGCTCTGGGATGTGTTGGTGTGTTACAGCACAGCCCGAGCTCCCGCAGCAATGTGCCGTGCAGGCGTTGATGCAAACACCACATTGCTGCATGCAGGGGGGCTGTGGGGCATGTATGGGGAGGGGAGAACTCCAGGAGGAGCTGTGGTGGAGGAAGACAGGAAAAAAGGGAGCTTCCCATTTCCCTGGTGGGCACGTTCCCATCTGTCTGGTGAATACTGGCACCTGTGGTGGCTTCACCTGCTCTCATAGCCAGAGAGCTGGGAAACCTTTCTGACTCTTGAGGTCTTCCTGTAGGCTCTGGCAGCAGGTACAGATGATGGCAAGCACTATGGAGATGCAGACGCAGCCCTTTGCCTCCCTTTCTGGCCTGCCTGGTGAAGGGCATCTGCAAGGGAGAGCAGACAGACAGCTGCAGGCCTGTGTGAGCGCTCAGCTCCCTGAGGTCCAGCCCTCTCTGCCCAGCACGGTGCGAGGAGCTCGCGCTCACCAGCACCAGGAGGTGCTCCAGGCAAGCAGGCTGTGCCCGAGGGCAGGAGGCTTTGGGGTGGCCTGGAGGTGGAGAGCCGCAGCCCTGCAGCCTGCCTGCAGCCTTGGTGAGTCAGATCTGCCGAGTGGCAGCTACCCCCAGGAGCAGCAGCTGCCAATTCCCCCGCCAGCATTATCTCCATAAAGCAGGAAGCTCGAGCTCCTTGTACTCAAGGGGACAAAATTCAGTGTTGTGTCTTCACCCAAGGCCATATCTAGGGGGAGGTAAAGACCAGAGCAGCCAACAGCATCTGTTCAGCTGTCTGCATGGCCGTGGTTCAGGAGCCCCTTCTCCAACGAGACGCTGTGTTCCTGCCTTTGTGGCCCTGCCACGGTGACGGGCAGCTGCCACCAGCCCTACGTGTGCGGCGCTGGCTTGGGGGAAGGCAGTTGTGCAACTTTAAAGGCCACTGCGGGTGTTTTAAATGACGATGTCCAGCCCTGACTGGTTCTTGGCTATGCAGCTCTACCGGACAGGCAAGGGAAGGGTCCGGTCCGCACTGCCCCGATGAGGCTTTGCGGGTGACTGCTGTGGTCCCCAGGTGACCCAGCATAACAAGTTCCTCCTGCTTTCCAGGAAAGCTGAGCGATGTGGGGCCGCACACTGCTGGGGACACGTGGCACACACGCCGTGTCCCTGGGGCAACCAGCGCTTCAGCCCCAGGCACCGCAGAGCACCAACACCCAGGCCAAGGTCAGCACGGGGCCAATGGGGTTTCCCATCTTCTGCCCAGCCATGTGAGGGGACGGGACGGAGCCCAGCAGCGGGAAGACAAGAAGACGTGGTGAGCAGCTTTCTCCTGCAGCATGTACCAGCCCAATGTGACCGTTGCGGAGCAGACGTTGGTTAGACGCGCTGTGCTCTGCTTGCTGCGGAGCTGCTGAAGTCCCAGCTGTCACCTCTGTAATTGTCGGCTTTGGGAAGGTTTCCACCTGTGGTTAGCACTGGTTGGTCAAAGGGAATTCCCAATGGGGGAAAATAAAACTTTTCAAAGAGCACTTTGGAGAAGGAAATAATTCCTTCTAAGATTAAAAACTGACCAGATAGTCTCAATGGCCCAGTTTCGAGTCTAAAGGAATATTGGAGAGCTTCATTGCCTATGCTTCCAAAAATCAGGAATTTGTGGTTCCCCACACCAATGTGTCAGCACATGGAAGGCAGTGATCAGTGCTCTGTCCCACAGCGAGTGCTCACACCACCAGGCTGCTCCCCTCAGCCATGCTGGGTGCCTTCAGCTCTGCCTTGGAGCATTGCATCAATCTGCTCCCTTTCTCCACCCCCGCTGGATGGAGCTTATGGCAGGCTGAGCACTGCTCCTTGGTGGACGTCTCCATCCCTCAGCATCCTCCCCTTCCTGCTTGGGGGACCAGGAGAGGCACCAGGAGAGGTGGATGGGTGCTGGAGTGCTCCCTGTGACCATGAATCATAGAATCATAGAACCACAGAGTGGTTGGTTTGGAATGGACCTTAAAGCCCACCCAGTCCCAACCCCCTGCCATGGGCAGGGCTGCCCCCCGCCAGCTCAGGCTGCCCAGGGCCCATCCAACCTGGTCTTGAGCACCCCCAGGGATGGGGCACCCACAGCTCTTGGGGAAGCTGTGCCAGGGCCTCGCCACCCTCTGCGTAAAGAATTTCCTCCTCACATCTGACCTAAATGTCCCCCACAGACTGTGTGATGGAGTCATGTCCTCTCCTTGGGCCTGGGCACCTCCGTGCCTATGCTGGTGGTGACAGCCCTGTGACTTGGAGAGGCCGTGCTCACATCCAGGTGGGAGCTGCTGCGTTGGGAGGACTGCAGCAGCACTGCCCATCACCCTCACTACTCTCTGCCTTCTGTGGGTGTTGGTTTTGTTTTTCTGCTGAACGTGGCAGCTGCACCTTCTGCAAGCACTCGCTGGCTGATTCACTCCAAGGAAAACTTTGCCCTTGGTGGAAACACCCCGTGGAGCGGGAGGGACGCGCTCCCTCACAGGGACCTGCTGCCTATGCTGGCCAACAAAAACAGGCAAAAAAAAAAAAACCCCGGTGAGGTCTCAGCAACACAGGGACCATGGCCGTTTCCTCAGCGTTCGGTTGGAAGACCCTCCTAGAGTCAAAGTCTGGACATGAATTTCTTCGCAGAGGTCTTGATTCCCTCACTCTCTCCGTGGTGACAGGAAAACCTCCCGTGTCCCTCCTGGCGCATGCCTTGCCAGGCCGGAGTCACACTCGCCGCTGGCTGTGGCCAGGCACAGACTGGCCTTTGTGCAAATTGGCCACCTCTGAGCGGTGCCTGGGGCTGGCGGAAGCTTCGTTTTTCGGGGCTCTGAGAGCAGCCCACCAGGCTGCCGGGGCTCCAGGCCGCACGCAGGCGGGCAGGGGATGCTGGAAGGGCAGCTCCCGGGGCCTGGCCAGCACCACAGCCAAGCCCGGCCTGGCGGCTGCGTGTGAAGGAAGCAGGTGGTGCCAGCAGGAGTGCCAAGGGCCCAGCGGGTCACAGTGTTTTTCCACGTCCTGGTTCTGGCCCTGTGCAAGAGCCAGAGCACGGGCAGGCACCTGCGCAAGGCAGCGTTCGTCCCACACTGTGCCACAAACCCGAGAGGCTCAGGGGAAGCAGGAGGTGCTCTCCTGCCAGAGCAAACCCATGTTGTTTTTGCTGGGCCTGTATTTAATACCCAGTCCACGGCCCGGCTGTCTCACAGTCAGCTTTTCACGCTTGCATAAGGCGGCAGTGCTGGCCCCTCTGCCTCAGCCCATCCCTGTCACAGGCCGAGGGGCGCGGGGATGAAGCGTGGCGCTTCCTACCCAAGCCGTCCCCTCCTTCCAGGTGAGCCTGGTGACTCAAGCCGCAGGTTTCCCTTCTTAACAGCAGTGATGAGCATCTGAACAACACCTCCACACCCCTGCCTTGCCGAAATCAGCCCCTGCCTCCAGCAGACAGGCCCCACCTCGCTGCCACACCGCAGCACCCATTTGGGGAGCGACCTGGGGACTGCCCCAGCCCAGTGTGACGCTCACACACACACCCTGAGCATGGAGACAGCGCAGGGGCAATCACCAGAACAAGGCGATCCTCGCCCTGATCCCTGCCCAGCTCTCAGCCCTGACTGCAGGCCCTGCCCCGCTGCGTGCCCACATCCAAACAGGGCACGGCCCCGTGCCTCCCTGCGTCAGAGCCAGGAGAACGCAGGGCAAGGAGCACAGCCGCCCTTGTCCATTTCCAGAAACGTGGCGAAGGGCAAGAGCTGGAGCACCCTTCAGATAAATGATTACAAGGGGCTCGAGGCACAAAGGGGAAAAAAAACAGTCGGGTTGCTTAGCGCAGTGTGACCGTCACGCGGAGCACAGCGTGCGCGAGCAGCAGCCTGGCTCCCGGGGCTCGCCGACCCACGGGCAACCCAGCGCCAGCTCTTCCAGGAAGAAATCCAGGCCCCAGGGCTGCCAGCCGCCAGGGTCAGCTCAACGTGTGGTTTCCTCAAGCGTTTTCAGTTGGGATCCCCTCAGCCCTCAAGCAGAGGCAGCAGGGGCTGTGGGATGAGGCGGGGAAGCTGTCACGGAGGGAAGAAAAAGCACAGCAGCCATCTCATGTCCTTTTGCTAAAAAGGAGCTCCCTTTGCAGAAATTCTGAGTAATGAGGGATTAAGAAGGAAAAGCCCTTCATGGCTGTCTGTTCTCATACCCAGCTCCAAGCCTGCCCTGCTACAAGGAGTCACCTCAGATGAGCATCCAAAGGGAGGAGGACACAGCCATGCACACAGCTTGAGGCTTCCCCTGCTCAGCGAGGACTCCAAACTCCCCAAGGAGAAACCCAAACCCATTTGCAGCTCCCGCAGGGGCATAGACAGGGAAGAACTGGGCTGCCTGGAGGGCCCCAGGGCACCACAGCCAAAGGCAGAGCTGTCTGCTCCCGCTTCCCCTCTGCAGAGAGCTCTGCTCCCCACGCAGCCCAGAGGCATCCCCCTGCACAGCACCACACCACCAGCAGGTATTATATCATGCTTTTAATACAAACTTAAAAAAATCTGGAACAATAGAAACTGTACAGATTTGATCAACCTTTTTTTTGTTTTTTTGTTTTTTTTTTCTGTTTTGTCTGTTTTTAACTAAATCTCTCTAGACACACCAATGTCCCGTTCCAAAATATTGCACAACGTTCTGAATACAAAACTCTGATTGTATTCCTCCTTCGCTAAAGAAAAGAAAAAAAAAAGAAAAAGATGACTATTCATATACAAGAAAAAGACCAACTTTTTACAGGGTCTGATAGAGATAGGACAAGGAGGAATTANAAAAAAAAAAAAAAGACAGCAACCCCCCTGGTTCCCCCTCTGAGAATCCCCCTCCTTGGGAAGGAACCGAGCAAAGCACACACGAACCCTCTGCTCGGAGCCCCCTCGGTCCTCTTCGCTCCTTCTCTGCAAGGCATCATCTTCTGATCCTCCGCTGGGAGAGGGAAAGGCTGAGTGGGGAGAAAGGGGAGAAAGGAACCCTCACTGCTTTTTTTTTTTTTTCCTCCTTATTTAAAGTTTTTTTTTCCTGAAAAAATATTTTCTCTCTCCTCTTTTTTTTTTTTTTTAAGAAAAAAATCTCGAAAAGAAAAAAATTACAATTTTTGTGGTTTTTTTTTTACGTTAGAAATATACATATATTATATATACCTCTTACATTTTACAAATGTAGCAAATTATTCAATACAAACGGACGTCAACAAAAAGAACACAAACCCATAAAAAATAAAAGTTAAAAAAAAATCTTTTTTTTTTTTTTGCCCTCCCCCCTTTCCTCTCTTCTCTTCCTAAGAAACCAGGTAAATTAGTGCAGGTTTTTAAAAAATAAAATTGAAGCCGAACGCCTACATCCAAGACTAGAAAAGACCCGAGAAGGCCGTTAGTTTCCATCGCTGCCTGGTGCTGGGGGACGCTCCTGAAGCACGCTTTTTTCCTTCAGACACACACAGGGCTTGGTCCCTCCTTCCCCTCACACCACGGGCATGGGGGGCAGAGCATCGAAGCGTCACACGCGTGAGCGGGGCTGGACCCCCGGCCTCTCCCCGTGCCCAAGCGGGGATGCTCCCGGGGAGAGGGTGGCAGTGGTAACATCCGTAAGTGGGTTAAAAACCAAAAGGAAAATCAGACAAGAAGTAACCTGACAGCTCAGCTTGCCCCAGCCTGGAAACCCGCAGGGCTGAGGCTACGGACGCCATTTTGGGGAGCTACCCTGGCCCACCCGCCGCGCTGGTCATAGCTCGATGGCAGCAAGCAGCGTGCTGGGGGCCCGCCCCGCCAGCCGCCCGCCGGGATGGAAACGCTCCTTGAGGTCGGGGTGGCCCCCCAGCCCCATCCCATCGCCTCTGCAAAGGCTCATTGGCAACAAGAGGACTGGCACGCCTTCATCTCAGGCCAAGGAGAGGGAAAACGCGAGTCCCAGCCCCACTCCCCAAACAGGGACGTCCTGGGAGAGCACACTGGTTCGGCAGCCACAGGAGAAGTGGGTTTCAGAGGGTGCTCCAGAGACGTCGTTCAAAGGAAACCAAACCCCAAGTCTGGGAGGCAGCAAAAAGCTCAATTTTTCTTTCCAATGCCAAACTTCCAAGACTGGAGTCTCATCACCGTCCTGCTCCTCTCTGCACTCTTCCACGCTCCCACCGCAGCCTCCGAAGAGGCCTCCTTCCCTGCCAGGGGCCAAGACCCCAGCGCAGACACCACCTGTAGGCCATTCACCGTCGCTCCAGACAGCAGCTTCAACAACATAGCCCTATCTCTTCCCAAAAAGCAGTGCTGCCTCTAACTAAAAAAGGAATCCCCTCTCTGAGATGAAGATAAATCCACAATGGCAACGAGAGCTCAGGCCAAGGACCGAAGGACCGCCAGCCAACGCTCACCCCACTGGTGGAGCACCCACCGCGCAGGGACAGGATCCGACGGCTCAGCACCGCCTCCCCTCCGCAGGGACAGACCGCAGCGTTCCTACACCACAGGGCTGTCCTCCAAACCGACCCCAAAAGAGCTGCTCTCCCGCAGCTGGAGGTGAGGAGGGCAGCGGGTGCTTCTCAGCACACGGACAGAACTGATGCCAGCCCGGCCTGGCGAGCACAGAGCAGCAGCAGCAGAGCGGTCCGAGCCCGCGGGCGCAGGAGATGCTCTCCGTCCACACACAGCACGCAGAGCAGTAACAGAAAAGCAAGCCCACCTCGTCCTGCCCGCCCCTCCTGCAGCCAAGCAGAGGGCAGCACAGCATTGTGACCTACGCCCGCGCCGATCCGGGGCTGGGGAAGGGGGAACGCAAACCAGAAGACCAGAGACTCATTGAAGGAGTAAAAAAGTGAGTAGGAAAAAAGCACAGGGACTGAGTTAAAAAACAAAGTCAGTGCTTCAGGAGCGTTGCCAGCACAGCGCAACAACACCGGGCTCTCTCTTTTTCCAAGAAGCTATATTTATAAGATTTGAATATTTTCTGTATACTTCTATGTTTGTTTTTTCTCCCTCTGTGTGTTCTTTTGTTGTTGTTGTTGTTCCTCCCTCCCTCCCCCGCCCCCAATACTCTCCTTCCCTGCATTCAGTTGGCCAGCACGACGGGCTGGAAGGACTGGCTGGGGTACTGCATGGCGTTCAGGTTGTAGCTGAGTCCTTCCACGAAGGGAGACTTCTCCAGGAAGAGGCTGTTGGTGCTGCCGCCGAAGACCTGAGCCATGTCGAAGGTGCTACCCGTGCCGGCGCTGAACTGCGACGCCGGGGGGATGCTGCTGGCCTGGCTCTCGCTGGCGACGCCGTCGAAGAACAGGCTGCTGGCTCCCGGCGAGCTGCCGTTGTAAACGAACTCCTTGGCGTTGGGGGAGAGCTGCGACTGCGGGGCTTGGCTCCCAGCGCTCCCGACGAAGTTCAGAGAGTGCATGGACAGGGAGAGGCCCTTGTGCTTCAGCAGGTTGGTGGTGGGCGACCTGACCATCCGCGGCTGCTGCGCAGCCCCCGCGCCGCCGCCCCCTCCTCCGGCTCCTCCACCCTTCTTCATCTTGGTGGAGCCAAACTTGGTGGCAGCGAACGTGGCAGTGGTGAAGGTGATGGGCTGGGCAGAGCGAGGGATGAAGGTGGGGCTCGGCGACTGGCCGAAGGAGGGGGACGGAGAGTTGGACAGCGAGTTGTCCTGGCTGCCGATGGGGACGAACACCTGGGCATCGGGGTTGAAGCTGCTCTTGATTTCCTTGTCCAGCTCCGCAGCGCTGCAGCCCTCGCTGTCATCCAGGTAGAGGACCTTAACGGAGCCCTTCTCACCGATCTGGTAGGAGACCTCGAAAGGATCGATCCAGACGCTCAGCTCTTCAGGCACGTTGGCACGCACATCCTCCACGGCCAGCCCGCTCCGCTTGGCCGCCAGCTCCACCACCGGGTCCACTGTCTCCCCAATATGAACGCAGCGATAGCCGGATCCCTTCAGAGGCTTCTCCGGGTACCAGTGACCCTCATATTTCTTCTTCAGCAGGCGCTCTAGCTCCTCGCCGAACAGGTCCGCCCGCCTCCGAGGAAGCTTGTTGTACAGGTATGAGATGATGAAGTTAAGAGCAACTTTAATCTCCAGATGCATACTCCCTTCGCAGCAAGCAAGTCAGGGCAGTGTATTAAAAGAGACAAAGCGACACACACATAGACAAGGTTTGGCTCCAAGCAGACCTAGGGAAAGAGAGAAAAGGGTGGATGAAGATGGGAGGACACAGCAATTCTCCACCTGTTGAGATACATTCATGAAACAGCGCGGCTGTTTGAGTGGAACCAGCAGTTTGCAGAAATGCTACCAAGCAGCGATGCTCACTAAGCGTCACCCCAAACCTCCTGGTGCTGCTGGAGGAGAGCCTCCCTGGTCCTGTGCAGAAGAAACAGGGGTGTAGCTGCTCCCTGCTCAGAGCTACGTGCCTCGTACTCATCTCACTGCCAAAACCAGGCAGGCCGACTGCCTGCTCTGGCAGAGGTGCTTCAGCCAACACGCCTTGCTATGCCCTGGCACCCGGCTGCTTCCAGCCTGGCTCCCCTGCAGCCGCCTCTCTGGGCACACGAGCACAACCTGGATGCCTCGTGACTGCTCCGCAGGGACTCGTTTGGGGACAGCTCTCTTCAAGGAGGCCGGGCGGGTGTGCAGAGCACTGCGTCCTGCTGAACAGACGGGAGGATAAGAGATGAGGGAGGGTGCTGAGGCACCAGCTGCCAGGCCGTGTTTGCTCTCCCCTGACTGGCAGGCACGTAGATATCTTATTAAGTGTACCGAGCCGAGGCTCAGCCTCGCCGCAAGCTCAAAATCCCAGCTTAATTCAGATGGGGGCAGGAAACGTGTGCGGGGTCACAAGATGGGCACATGCTGCCTGCCTGTCCAGCACCGCTCGCATCCCTTCTCCCCGTACAGAGGGAGGCTGAGCTGCCAGGACCAGGTACCTGCCTAACAACGGCTGATGCTGCCTGCCAGAGTCTGAAGTCATCCCTCGTTCCATCCGCCTAAGGACGTCTCTGGAATTGAGAGAGCCCACAGAAGCGTGGTGCGAAACCACAGCGCTCAGCTCCGCCATGACGCTGGGATTGGGGAATGCCGTTCTCCTGGGCGCAGCCCCCAGGTGGCTCGGCCCCGCGCTGCCACCCATCCAAAGGGGATAACCTTGCAGATATTCACCGAGGCAGCGTGCTCCCAGCAGCCCACACGGCTCTCCGCCGGCGAGCAGGAGATCCAGTTTGTAATTGGCAGCTTAGTCAGAGGCTGCTCAGCCCCCAGCTGCCCTCACCTTGCTCAAACAGCCACGCCGCGTTTGGCCGCCTTCCTAAAATGGGCTTCGGGGATGCTCCCAGGCGGCGCCCGGCAGTGTTTACATCGTGTGGTGATTACCAGGGGTGGGGACGGAGCACAGGCATCAGCGCTGCCCTGCAACAGCGGCAGCCCCAGCAGCACGGCCCACTCCGAGGAACCCCCCCGGTGCGTTTGCTCGGGCTGGCGTAGCAGGCAAGAAGGATTCTGTCAGCAGGTTCTAAGGAAACCCTCTGCTATTTTTAGGCTTTATTACTAAATAAAACAAATGGGGGGGGGAAGATGCTGTGCTTTCTTTGTGTAGGAGTCTGTGTTCAAGGAGGCTCAGCTGAAGGGCTCTGTGCAGAGCCCCGGGAGAGTGCACGACCCCCAGGGAGCCCCAGCGCTGCCTCACGGGCATCACACGGAGCCTCGCTGCTCCGAGGCGCCCAGGGAGAGGGCAGATCAGGATCCCAGCCAAAAAATAAGTAGAAAGATAACAAACACTTTGTCAATCTTTATATTTAGTGTGGTAAACTCCCACCCAGGCTCAAAGTTCAGTCAGAGACCCGAGGCTGCGGGCTGGGAACGTAGCAAAACCCGACGTGTGCTTCAGCCCAAGCGCTCTGAGGACCCCCAACCCCCAGAGGTCAGCACGGAGCCAACGTTACACCTCTTCCCTTCTCCCCTCCAGCGAGGAGCAGCTTCTCACGAGGAGAAACGCGCTGCCCAGGACACGGCCGGACTGTCAACCCGGGCGGACCCCGCGNTGCCCCGCGCCCGCAGCCCGGCGCTGCCTCGCCGGGGCAGGGCGAAAAATTTTCCACGGCACATGCGCGCTGCCGCCCCCCCGCCCCGAGCGAGCAACGCCCCGGAGCCGAGGACCGCCGGGCAGCCGCCCCCCTCCCTCCTCCTCCTCCGCCCTCCTGTCAGGGAGCGGGGGGGGCCGCCTCCCCTCGGCCCTCAGGCCCGGCGGGGCGCGGTGCCACCAAGGACAGCCACGAAGGACACGGGGCCAGGGCAGAGCGGAGCTCCCCCAGCCCCCACCCCCAGAGGAAGGGCTTTGTGGCAGCGGGGCTCTTCCCCCCACTGTGGGGCGGCTCCCCGCGCCGTTCCGCCGCACTGAGGGGACAGCGTCCCCCAGCCCTCCCCTCAGGCCGGCCCGCAGCCCCACTCACTTCGTCCTCGGCTCTGTGCCCCGTTCCTCGCTTCTCCCCGCCGAGCGCTGCGCTTCCTCCGCGGGGCGGGCCCGGGGGTGGTGGGGCGGCTGTGGGCCGGAGGTGCTGGGGGAGACGCGCCAAGGTTCGACTCGCTGCCGCCGGCCCGGAGCCGCCCGCGCCCTGGCCCCGACTGAGCCAACTCACGGCAAACTTTCACCCTTAGCAACCCCGCGCAGGGATCCGCGCTGCCGCCCCGCGTGATGCGGCCCGGAGGGCGGGCCGGGACTACTTCCCCTCCCCTCAGCGCCGCAGCACCGCCCGGGGGCGGGGAGCAGAGCGGGAGGGGGGGCTCATTTATCTCCCTTTTTTCTTTTCCGCTTTTTATTTTTATTTTTTTTCACACTTTTTTTTTTTTTTTTTTTTTTTTTTAAAGGGCACCCGGCCC
>WBMW01002489.1:1316850-1360795 GCA_013396635.1 Penelope pileata | reverse complement strand
TCTTCAGTAAAGGGGCACGCGGCACCGGGGAGGGAAGGGGCGGGGGGTTTAGCGGGGATCGGGCGGGCGGCAGGGATTGACCCGAGGATTTCCCCAAGCGGCTTAGCCCGGGGCACGGCGCGTAACGGCGGCCGAGAGCGGGGCACAGAGCCGGGACCCGCCCGCCTCGGCGGCCTCACCGGGGGGCACACGGGGGCCCCGCTGCGGGGCTGAGAGCGGAGCCCCGAGGCACCGCCCCTGAGCCCGGCGGGCCGAGAACGTGTGAGGAGCCCCCCCCGCCCCCACTGACGGCGCGGTGCTGCCAATCTCCAGAGGGGACCGCCAGCGCGGAGCCGCCCCCGCCCCGCCCCGCCCCGCCCCGCGGACTATTTAGTCGCCTCGCTCCTGTGCGCCTCCGCCGCCTCGCGTAGGGCCGGCCCGGCCCGGCGGAGGCGAGCAGTCGCGAGGTGCGCTAAAAATAACTGCGGCGTGTTAGCAACAGCCTCCCCATTGCCCGGCCGGGCCCGGCAGCGCCTCCCGATTGGTGCGCTGCCTCAGCCAATGAATGGAAGGGGGTGTGCGCGCGGGGCGGTGCCGGGCGCGGCGCGAGGGCTGCCGGGAGCTGTAGTTTCCAGAGCGGCTGGACCCGAGTGCAGGTGGCGCGGGGGCCGCTGTGCCGGGGTTATCCCCGCAGCACCAAATGGCGGAAGCTTTGAGAAAAATCGTTCCAGGCGCTGGCAGCCTGCGGAGGAAGGAGTGACAGTCACCACCGCCCCACAGAAGCAGCCCTGGGCTGAGCCTGTGGGATCCTTTCTGTTGTTCTTGGTTCTGAGGGACTCCCAAGGAAAATCCCACGGTGGGGTCGCATTTACTGTGTGATGGGATCCTCTTCGCAGCCTGACGTGCAAACGTCTCACCCATCGCCCATCTTCAGAAGGGACAAAGACCACAAATGCTGTGGTCCCTGTCCCCTTGGTCAAATCATTCTCCATAGCAACCGTCCCCCAGTACTCAATACCGAGCTCCTCTCACCCTGCAAAGATCCTCAGCATCGCTCCGGGCTTTGTTCATCCTCCCTCGCTCGGGAGCCCTTCACCATGGGCACTTCAGGTCTGCCATCAAGCAGGGCCTCTTCTGAAGCCAACAGTAAGAGATGCGCTAATGCTGTCCCTTCTAAAAAACAAAAAGCAACGCAACTTTGGGATATTTCTCTTCTGTAGGGGAAGAGCTGGGAAGATTCAAAGAGCTGTTCTGAGCAGCCTTATTCCCAGCACTTGGAGTTTAGGAGGAACTTAGCCACAAAAGAACCCCTCGTACCCCCTTGCTCAGCTGGAAACAAAACCACGCTGTCGCGGCCAGCCATCAGGAAATCAAAACGATGGCACTATTTTTAGCATCATTAAGAAAAAAGGCAATTACATTTCTCACATTCTATTGTTGTTTTGATGAGGTGTTACTACGAAGGTGTCACACGTCAGGACTCTGGAAGACGTGCCTCTGGACCGTGCTCATTACCCGGCCGTGCTGGGACACGTGCGCATGGAGGAATCCTGTCCCCGTATCCGCTCCCACATTCCCAGCGGCGGGCAGGAATCGCCCGGCTGCGGGGCAGGATGAGCTCTGCTGGGCTCCTGGGTGCCGAGGAAGGGCAGTCAGGCTGTAATCAGGCGTAATTAACACCGCCGTCCCCTGAGTCCTCTTTGCATTCAAGTCACGTGACGGCCTCAAGGAAATGAATCTGTTTTTCCTGCTGTTGAAATAGGCAAAACGTCTCCAGCTGATCCCCACGGCGAGAAAACAAGGTCTCTGCAGGTAAGCTTTCTGAAGCTTCACCTACGCACAGGGAAAGCTCGGAGGTAGACTCGAGGCACTTGCCAACCCTCAGCGTTTTTTAGAGGAAGGTCATGCTCCAGGCTCAAGGGATTTGCCAAGACAAGGCCCGGATGATTCAGTGACTGGAGGTGTGTTAGGGAGCTACTGCTGAGCTCAGGTCCGTGACACAGAGGCTGGCCTTTGGCCTGGAGAGGTGTGTAGCAGGGAACATCCCTGTTCCACGGGGCAGCAATGCCTTGTTAGTGCTGGCAGCAGAGACCAGTTACCTAACAGGCCAAGAGTTCCCGTGTTCCTCCTCCCCCTCGGTGTAAACATTTCAAATGAAAGGATTTTTGACTTATTACATAACATCCTTTTGATTAAAAAGAAACAAAAAAGGTAATAACCCTACCTAGAAAAGTAATGGCAGGGAGACCTTCAGCCCCGTGCACTCAGGACTTGCAGCCAGCACCGTGGGGGTTCAGCCCCATGGAGAGCAGCACTGGGAGCCCCAAGGCTGGTTGTGCCCTTCCAGAGCCTGTCAGGCACGCAGTAGCAGGACACTTGTCCCATTCCTCCCCTCCCCACCTCTTTTACTCCATGCTCTGGTCTCCAGTGCTGCCAGGAAACCTACTGGACAAGTGCTATTCCAACGAGTTTCATTTTGTTGATCTTTTTAGGTAACCAATACTGCACTTTCCTGGTGGCCCCGCCTGGGTTTCATTTGCTGGTGAAAAGAAATCATTGCCATGCAAGCAAAGCAGGGTTTTTCTGAGCTGCCTAAGTGTATCCATTACCCTTGTCTGAATAAGCAGCTCTAGGGCAATGTCCCGTCCGTGCTCTGAAAGTACCAGAAAGGCAGCGGCGCTGAAATGATCCGAGCACCGGCGGCATTTGGCGTTCTCCCCAGAGCTGTCTGAGCAAACAAGGCAAAGGGGAAAGTGCCTGTCCCTCCCTCTCTCCACCTGCCCAGTGACTCAGAACAACTAGAAATGGCAGCTTAGCTCCTGCTGCTGCCAAATGCAGACCGCTGCACCCAGCAGAGGGAGGGCAGCAGCAGTGCCAAGAAAGTGAGCGTGCTCAGGCGTTTTTGGGGTGGGGGGAGGGATGGGGGCTCTCAGATCTCTGTAGCAACCCCTGCCTGGCTGATCCTGCTAAATGGTCAGGAACAAGGGCTGCTCCAAAATTACATCTTCTAATGGTCCCTGCACCAGGGGCAATAACTCTGAGACAAAAGAATTCAAACTTCATTTCCCGCTGACCTCACTGAATGACTTTTCTCATCTCACAAACTTCAGGGGAAGAGAAGAAAGCAGAAAAGATACGTACAAACCTGCTGCATTCCTGCCGTGATAACCCGGGCAGCCTGACTGAGAGCAAGTGATAAATTCTGGTCGAAGTGATAAAGTTCCAGGTACAGAAAAATCTGCACGTCATGCAGTGGTTGTGAAGGAACACAGAATTGAACACAGCTGATAACGGCTATGACGTGAGCTCTCCAGTGAGGAACAAGAGACGGCTGCTTACTGAGGTAGAAATACTTTGAAAGTGGGTTTGCTGGAGCAAGAGAACCAGTTTGCTCTGAATGTCTTGGCAAATGGCATCCACATTAGTAAAAATTAACCAGAAGCTGTGTAAGGGAACCAAGGTGCAGGGAAGAAGACATACAGGTGTTCTCAGGACTGCAAAAAACTTGGAAGAAAAAAAACTGACAGAACTAATAGCTGGGGGGAAAGAGAGTGGAGCAGCTGGGAATGCTGTAGGACCAGGCATAGCTAGAGCCAGCTGCAGCAGGAAGAAACGAGTTTTAAGGGAAGAAGGATCACAATTTGTCTCCTTGTTTTCTCCTAGCTGGAACACCTAAATGGCTGTAGCAGGAAGAACAGGAATTTAAGTCAGAGAGGGGTTGGAGGAATCAGTACTAGCCTCAGGGAAATAACTGAAATCCCAGAAGGTGCCCTATGTAGGCAGTGACTGTGCAAGGAGAACGCCCTTACTGCAGCACAGACTGTGCTCTACGAAGACCTTAAGGACTATGGGGCATGGTACAGCCCTAATTTAACCATCTGGGGCACACACGCAGTTATGCCTCTGCGTAAAGGCACCCGTTCCCAGATCTCTGCTGAGCAAACAGACTGCTTTTAGCCCGTGCTGGTATTTGACAAACAAGCCGCCTCTGGTTTTCAGCATGAGTCCAGCTAATAGCCTATCACACAATGGTTGGTTTCCAGTTACAGCAGGGAAGGCTTTAACTTATTCACAAGAACAGGATAGCGAGTCACATAGCTTAGTAGGTTTTAGAAAGGGATTGGATGTTTGCATGGTGAAACAACATCCACCGCCGTATTAGCTAGGATAAGGGTTACAAGCTCAGCGATCCTCATGCTACGGGACAAAATGATCAGTGGCTGGGATCACACGCACACAAAAGCAATAGCCATTCCCTGAAGCTCCTTGCAGCAAGGTCACATGGCCATAAGCAGACACTGTCAGAAACCAGATAACCCATTATGCAGTTCTAGCTGGGCTAATCCTCTGCGTCCCCAGAATGCTCCAGAGAGGCTGGGTACAGAATGAACCAGAGAGAAATCCTTCTGTTATACAAAAAATAAAAAATACAAAAGAAGAAGCTTTATTGGTATGCATCCTACAGGAATGGTTACAGAAAGGGCCTTGGATTAATCTGTCAAAGAAAACATGGAACAGCTGTGCTCTCCCTAGGAAAGCAGCAGCCACGAGCACGGCACTAGGTTCCTTACAGAAGAGGGCAGCACGGAAATACACTGGAGGAAGGGGTTGGGACTGGCACTCTGTGCTTCAATACCGATGTGTGAGGTGATTTCTAACAGCTGAGAGGAGGGCTGGTAAGAAGAGACGCAGGGTGTTTCTCCACACCAGCAAGGGCATTTGCTTTTTCACTGAGCTGTTCTCCTCCACATGCAAATGCTTGCCTACCAGGATTTTTTTTTAGCGAGCTGAGACAGCTACTAGCAAAGCTTCCGAAAAAGCAAGAGCTAATCCTCATTTGCTCTTTCTGATAGTCAGTTCTGATCAGGTTTCAGTCCCCACTCAGTCACTTCTCCAGCCCCAACTATACTACTGAATTTGTACTGCTTTAGAAAACATAATCAACTGGTTTTCAATAATGGTCAAGTACAGAGATGTTCCAAGACCCTCTTGCCAACCTGACAGGAGGTGTAGCTGCGAACGGACAGGATCACCTCTTCTTGAATCCATACTTTTTCCTTTCATAGAAGAGATCTGTCTTGGAACTGCCCAGGTTGACGATCTTAGGGCAACCATCTCTCTGCAAGAAGAAAAGAGAATGTGAGGTAGGAGGTGGGCAAACAGAACACCATCATCACATACACAGTCCCAGGAGGCTCCCAGGTCCCTCTCTCCTCACCCTGCCCTCAACACACGTCAAATAGCTGTGCAGGCAAAGTGCCCCCCAACTCTGGCTATCATCAGCAACAGAAAAAAGGGTGGCTGCCTTTTTTGCTTTCCTCTAAGACGCACTCCTCCTCAGGGTGAGGATGGAAAACAGCTCGTGTAACAGTTTAATGAAAAGGATGTTCAGTGCCTCAAGACTGGATTCTTTCTAAATTAGGATACAGAGGATTTATAGGGCCCAGAGGAATAACCTTTCCCCTTCTTAGCCACAAAGAATCTCGTTGCTTTAGATGTCACTAAGCCATTCTTGTGTTTATGGACCCCTCTAAGCTGTGACAGCAGAAGTGAAGCTCAGATTTCCTGCAGGCTGGATTGATTACTGCAGAGACTACGTGGTCATCTGGGGAGAGGACAGCTATTCAGAGCAGCTACGTGGATAAGATCTTGTACCTGAATTGCAGTAGAGGGTGTGCAAAAAAAGCCACAAGAAAAACAAGAAGGGGAGCAGGGGAGGCCCACCTCAGAGGAGTGGCTGCGACACACAAATCAGAGACATGCACCTCTCTGCATACCAGGGAACATTTGTCAGCAAGCCACCTGAGCCCAGCATCTGCACAACTCTTGAGAGCAAAATGTAATGGCTGGCAGCAGCAGCCGAGGGGCCCAGCAGGCAGAAGAACACATGTCCTTGACTGCTGTGTAAGCCCGAATGGATTAGATTTAGAAAGCCTCTGGGCAGATGTCAGCCGCTGCAGAAAGTGCACCCAAGCTGTGCCTCCAACACCGGCTCCTGTGCAGGAAAGGCGACCTGCTGGGGAGGGTCTGCACAGTAAAAGTAACAAGAGAAGGGAAAGGGGGGAAGACCTCCTGCGACAGCCTCCCTCTAGCTACTGTCTTGTTATTTGACTTTGTACCTCAGTAGCAGGACTCTTCTTGCCTCCCACAAACCAGGGAGCCTGTGACAATCTTGACAGCATTATTGCAGGGCTCTGTTCATTCTTCCACCCCCTCTTAAGGAGGCAGCATATGAGTATGCTCCTGTCCCGCAAGAAAGGATTGTATTTTGCAGCTCACATCTGTCCTGGATGACAAGGCAGATCTTGGCCCTTAGCCACAGTAGAACTGAGGTGAAACAGTATCTCATTCCTCCCTCCAGCCAGGAACAAACCAAAACTAACCACACCCTTTGCATAGTGCCTAAGAGCATTCCACCTTCACCATTTTAGCATCTGCTTTCTTGCTTCCTGACCCTTTCCAGTCTTCCTCTAAGGAAGAAGGAAATTCAGGTGCTGTGACTGAAACCTTGGGGTGGTAGAGCTTCAGGTGCAGAGCTCTGTCCATCTGCTTTTCCTATTCAGGTCAGCACCAGCTATTGTAATTGTGCCATGTACCACACTCGGCTGCTCTTGCTCTGGGCATCCTACCCCTGCGCCAGCTCTGTTCAATCCCGCAAGTCAATCATGTCATCTGCTCTTTCAGATCTGCAACTTCACATCTGCAGTAGTCCCTAATAGTTGAGCGTGCTGGTACAGCACAATGGTCTTCATCCACAGCAACCTTCATCCAGCTGTCAAAATACCTCAGCTCTGTCTTGTCGTTCTGCTCTCCCAGCTCCATATTCTCCATAACCCCCCCTTACAGAGCAGCTGGCTTTTTCAGATCTGAAACTACAGGTCATCCTGAATTATCAAAAATACCTGTGAGGAATCAATATGAATTGGTAAAAACAAATCCAAGCCTATTTTACTGATGACTCGTCAAGCCAGGTGCCTTGGTTCCACAGGCACGTCAACACAACCATTCCTCATGTTCTAAATGCACCACCACCACCAACAGCATTTCCATCCACACATAACATTTACATACTAAGAAAGATTACAGTCCTGTCAGAACTAATGACTAAATTGAGACAAGGGCCTGCCCTCAATTTAGCTGCAGAGGAAATATAGGTGCTGCAGAAAATTAAAGCAGCAACCAGTCAGCTGAGTGTGCTCCTCTAAATCAAACAGAGCTGTTTCTGTCGACATTAGGGTGCGCTGGAGATGGCGTTTGCAAAGGACCCAGCCTAAAAACCAAACAACCCTCAGCAGACACTTCCCATCAGGTCCATATCCTGGCACACTGCAACTGTGAGCATCATGTTCTTGCCTCTCCCTGTGGTCTTCCTACTCCTTCGCTGGCAGTTCTTCAGGACCTGCACTCGCTGTGATGGATATGAACAAACAAACACCTGGAGGGTGAGCAGCTGCCTCATCGCACACGCACAGCAGCTATCTTTCAGAAAGAGGAGATTAAGCAGCACTGACTGTAGAAATAAGGGATCATTACACCAAAAAGCATTAGCAGAAAAAGAGATATCTACAATATAGGTCATTCCAGACAAGAATTTTAAAAAATTCAAACCCTGCTGAAATTATACAAGAAATTTTACGCTTGTAAAAGACAATTAGCAGAGCAAGGACAAAGGGCACTATGAGCTAACTTCACTTGTAATACAAATGAAAGCATGGGGGGTGATTTCGTAGGTTTTTAGAGCACTATACACGTTGGCAGCCAATCACAGACTCCATGAGGAGCTGCTCCTGCCACTGCCTTTGCAGTGTCTAAAATATCTCTGATGCTGATAAAACCTAGGCTGAGAGATCGAGTAAGAAAACCCGTTACCTGAAGGTGGTAAAACGTGTTACCTGAAAAACCTGTTACCTGAAAGTGGTAACAAGCAGCGTGTGGAGGAAGTGAACTGTGAGTACACAGCACGAAGCAGTCAGGGATCCTTTGGGATGCAGAGCCATGGTGCTGCCTGCTATCTCAAAATGCTTCACAAGCACTGGGAGCCAGCACCAGGGGAAGAAAGGCGCAAGGTAACGAAAATCACTGCTAGTTCTGGGGGTGGAAGCCAAGCGACCAACACCCTAACACTAATCTCACTAGCCCCAAGTCCCTTTAAAGAGAAGCACGGCTGTTAAACAAAGACAGAACCCTTTCATAACCCTGACGTAACGCGAGGACGTACATCTTTTTCCTGGATGGTGCACTCCTTGCAGTAGTAGGCGTCAGACACCCCCGGGCCCCCGCAGATCACGCAGCGCCCTTGGTACGAGCCGTAGTTGCACTCATCGCAGATGCGCACCAGGGTGCAGGGCCGCACGTAGGAGTCACAGATCACGCACTTGCCATCACCTGCAAGCACAGCAGCCTTTGGTCACAGAGTGTCCTCCTTTCCTCCACCCTGCATAAAAGAGCTTCCTGCACACAGAACTTGCCTGTGTGCTCAAAGGCAATGCAGCTGGACTGCAGAAATGCATCTTACAGGCACGGGGTGCAACTCAACATTTGCATGCGGACTTCAGAGGAACGAGGGCCAGTGGGCTGCAATATCTGAGTTACTTTTTTTTTAAATCATGCACATACATATCCAGAGAAGAAAGCCATGGGCATATCTTTTGTGATTAGCTAACACCTGCTTAGGTCATACCATTACTTCTGCATCACAATTTTCCCATTTGTGAACAAACACCAGAGGGACAGGACTAGCATCCTCACCTACGCAGCAGCGTAAGCTTCTCCCATAGAGCAACAAAAGCCTGGTGTTACTGTCCTCAAAGGGACGGCATATGAGGTTGTACTCATGGACCCTTTAATCCCTCATCTGTGAGAAGGCCAAAGAAAAGGCAAACTGGCACAAACGGCCACTTCACAGAGCTGCTCTTGCTTTCTCACAAGGAATGGAGTGAAATTCAAGCACTCTTATCAGACAGGCAAACAGCCACCAGGTGCCATGGCCAGTCTCTGCTGTGCTGGCCCCGATCCGAAGCCCTGACCTCCAGATGAAAGGCTCCATATCCTATTACCAGTTCCCAAGGCATTTAATCCCAACTCCCACAAACAGCTCAGCTAACCTGCTTTTAAATCTCTGTCCTGACAGCCCTCAGCTCCTACCGATGGGAAACTGCTTAACTCCTGTGTGCTCTTGAAAACAGTCATACTTCAGACTGTGCTTCTCCTCACTTTGCTTGTTTTTGCCCCATTTTTGAGCCCAGAACCAGCCAGCTTACTCGCACTGTGCCCCTGCCAGGACCTAATGGCACTCTTTCTTCCCTCCTGCTGATGAGCACTGGCTGTTGATTCTGTGTATTTATCTGCTGTAGTTCTAGATGGTTTTTTTTTTTCATCCATTTCCCATTCCAGCAGCTCTTCCCGTCCCAGAGAGCTGATGCCCACCTTTTTTGTTTGGAACCCGAAAGTTGGTGGCAGAGTGAAAGCAGGCACCAAACCGCATGCTCTCACCACAGCACGGGGCTCTCAGACACCTATATATATACATACAGAAAGAAGACACACTTACATTTTTCGCAAAGTCTTCCAATGGCTGTAAGAAGAAAAAGAATAAAAAGCGTTACTTGAGGCAGATGCAGGAGGAGAACGTATATCGATGCGAGCTGGAATATAAAAGCATTATCTCGGGCAGGCGTTACGTCAGCGCCCGTTTCACCTCAGCTGCCCGAATCCCGCGCAGCCCGCGCCGGGCCTAACGGCTGCGCGCACGCCTTACGGCCCCTAACGGCCCCCAACGGTCGCTAACGGCCCCCAACGGCCGCCGTCCCGCCCCCTGCCGCCGCCGAGGCGCGAGGCCGCGCCGGGACCCACCGACGCCCGCCTGCTTGCGGCAGAAGATGAGGTCCGGGTGGTGCTTGGCCATGGCGGCTCAGCCCTCGGCCGCGCTGCCGCGGTCCTGGCTGGGGTGAGGAGAGCGTCTGAGGTAGCGGCGCTCCCAGAGGGAACGCCGAGGACTGACCAGGCCCTGAGCCCTGCAGCGAGCTTCGTCCGCCTCGCCGCTCCCCTCCGCCCGTGGGCCGCCCGTATCCCACCCGGCGCCCTTCCTCTCCCTGCCAGGACCCTCCCGGCCCCGCCCCGCGCGCCCCTCCTGCGCGCCGGAGGTGACAAAGGGCTCCGCTGACGCCATCGGGACGCGACTTCATCTTTGTCAGTGCNCCGTCTCCATGGCGATGGCGGAGCCGCGGCGCTGGGGGCAGCGCGGCCGCCGCCCCGAGCTCGGGGCCGGGCGCTCCCCGGCGCCGCAGGGCCCCGCGGGTCCTCAAGGTGAGCACAAGGTGACCGCCAGGGGCCCGGCCGGGCCGCGCTGCCCCTCCCTGTGCTCCTTCGTTCCGTTATCGGCAGCGCGAGGCCGCTCCTCCGCCGCGCTGTGGGCGTGGGCTCCTCCTGCTCCGGGCGTGCGGCTGCGGGAACGGGGCCCGTGCGTGGAGAGTGTGCCTGTGTCTGTGCTGGAGGGCTGGGCAGGGCCTTGGGAACAGCCTGGGCAGCTGTGTGAATTGCCTTTTTTTTTTTTTTAATTATTATTTTTTATAAATCGCTTGATCGTAGTGATCCACCCCATCCTGTCCCAACATGACCTCTAAAAACCACATCTCCCCCTGCAACGTGAGCCTGCTGTTGAGGGCATGGTTCTGATCAACATTGCTCAGTGACAAATATCCCGTTCTAAGCCCAGGAGGCAGGCAGCAGAACCCGGTGTTCTCCTCCAGTGCTGGACCAGGAGCCGTGCTGCCCTCACTGTGACACGCGGTGGAGTTGGGTGTTCTCCTCCTCGGTGTCCATGGGTGACCTTGGGAGCGTGTTGCTGCTTCCCAGGGAGCTGAGGCACTGTGTGGGGGCAGCGGGGCACTGGGACAGGCTCCCAGGGCAGTGCTCATGGTCCCAAGTTCAAGAAGTGTCTGCACAACGCTCTCAGACAGGCTCTGGTTTTGGGTGGTCTCATGTGGAGCCAGGGGTTGGATTTGATCTTTGTGGGACCCTTGCAACTCATTGTATTCTGTGATTCTAACTTGTATTTTGGATCACTTCCTTGCTCTAGATGCAGGTGTTTCAGACAAGTCTTGCTTTTTCTTATTTAAGTAACAGCTACAGAACAGCACTGTCACAGTTAGCTCGGTGTGTTCATCAGTGACTGCTAAATAGCTGCCAATTTGCACTTTGAACAGAAATGGCTTATCATAAAATGAAGGCAGATCATTTATTGTAACAATATTGGCTCTCTTTATGGTATATTAATAATTAGTTCTTGTTTTATGGCATGCAACCACCCAAGAACAACCAGGCATTTACTAAGGTGAACATTCTGTAATGCTGCCAGCATAGCACACACATGGAATGTGGCATTCTGGGATTATTCTTATATTATCAGACTCACGGTATGCTTTTTGCCCTCTTAAGGGACAAAACAATCTGTGACTGTAGTCAAACATTCTTCATGTAGGACGGAAATATTTTTTTTCCCATGTGTAGCAGCCTGGAGATTGAATGATGACGTGGACCGTCTTCCAGTCGCTGTGGTAGCATCAGCGCTGAGCGTGGCACATGCCATTGACATTGCTTCTGCTCATCTCCCCTCCTGGAACGGTTTTTGGAGTTGGAACTGGATAGGAAGCTTATCTCTGAGAGAAATCAACTGGAATTAGCCCAGTTCAGGCTGAGCGTCCTATTTATAGCACAGTTCTTCTCGTGGCCTCGAAGGGTTGAGGTCTTTTTCATGCCTATCTGAAAGGTGCTTTTGTAGCCAGCTCATTTCTCAAGCCACGTTGGCTGAGGATTGACTGTAAGAACAGCACTGTAAAACTGTCTGAAGTATCAGGGATTTATTGAAGGTCTCATAGGTAAGTACTGAAATTGCATTTTGTGAGCTTTGTGTATGTTGGCAAGAAAGCTGTGTTGGCTGGAGTTCAGACTGATCTTCAGAACACTAATTTTGGTTGCTCCTTGGAAGTGGGTCTGGGAAAACAGATTGCATTTACATGTTGATTATACCTTATTGCTTTTTTTAGGCTAAATCGTGGTCAATGTTGGAAACTTGGCCGGTGTTCTTAGAGCAGGGCGGATGAGGAAGGATGGTATTTTGGGTTTCAGCTAGAATTTCTAGGAGTGCTTTCTGGGAGAGGAGTGCATGTAGCAAAGCTTCTACTCTTTTGACCACAAGCTTTTGCTTACTGAATTTGTCTACCTTATCTGGTGCCAAAGTTGAAGCAAGTTTCAGGAATTCAGGCTTGCATCTGGACCAGTCGCTGCTGTGAGCTGAATGCAAGATAGCTAGGTTTTTCAGATGAGCTTTTAATGTCCACACTGAGAAGAGCAGGCTTCCTTAAGGAGCTGTAATGACCCATTTAGTAGGCTGTCTTCTCTGCGGTTTTGGAGGAAGCTTTTCACCTACCGAGATACTGATAGACTTAGGAGCCCTGCAGTGGCTTCTTTTACTGAAAATCTAAGTAAAGGATACACAGGTGCAGGGAAAACAAATTCATTGCCAGATGAGAAGAGACCATTTGGCAGCTGTTTGCTGGGTGCTCAGTCCTGAACCTAAACTTTCCATGACTGCTGGTCTCAAGGCACTTGCCACTACTCACCAAAAAAAAACCACAGAAGAAACCCCCCAGACCACCTCCTGTTTCAAGAGAGAGTGGGAGAAAATGAAGCTGGAAGCTGTTAGTTGTGTGACTTCTCCTTAATCTTGTAGCTCTACGTGTCACCCCACTTCTGAGGGTACAGCGGCAGGAGGACAGGCACAGACCTTCAGTTTTGCAGGCCTCTCTGGCCAAATTCCACATCCAGATGGGATCCTTCTCAGGCAGGCTCATCTCTCTCCCCTTTTATTTCTAGCATCTGAAGCTGTGGTGGCGATCAAAAAGAACTCAATTATTTTGTGTTGCTATTGCTGTGATCGCCATCCGAATATTTATGTAGTATTCTAATACTAAATTTCACTGAGCTGTTTCATGAAGTAAAAAGGTAGGTAGACATGTATGCTCAAACTGAAAAGATTTTATCTTCTGAATTTTATCTGATAAGAAATCTTTGCATCTCTCTTTAGATCTTTGGAGAGCCTCGCTCCCCATTTTGATCAGCAACAGCTTTGGTCCTGGGCAAGACTAGAATGCTGTGAAGCCTCTGCTGTTACTTTAATTTGCAAACCTGTTCCGCTTTTGTACCCTGAGTTATGGTGAAAAGTAGCTTACTGGGTGACATGGAGGAACTCCATTAGTCATTGTGCCAGTTGGGTTAGTTTGTGGGAGAAAGAAGGAATCACTGCATCAACGCAAAATGCCTTTTCTGGTCTGGGGGAGAGATTATTTTTCTGTGAATGTTGCTGAAATCCCTGAGTGTTTTCCAACTGCTCCAACAGTTGGAGGCTTTCACACTGTGAAGGATATCTCATGAGGTAAAGTTAATGTTGTCCACAGCATTAATTGTTCTGAGTAAATGCTTAAGTTTATTTGGAAAAAAAAAAGAAGAAGAAGAACAAAGGCAGAACAAAGCAAACACAAAAAGTTATGTGGCAGCTAGATAAAGAGCAGCTTCTGTACGTTGAACAGTGAGAAGTTGGGTGGTTGTTCTCCAGTGGGAGAAGGAAGAGTCTCACCTCTGGCACCTGTGATATGTTCTGGAAGTTCTGAGCTTAAAGAGCAGCAGGCTGAAATTTGATGACTGGCTTTCATTTGCACTCCCGGGGCAGCAATGCTCTCTTGTGTCGCCACGTTTGTCTCAGAGTTGCTTTGACAAAACTGGTGTGCAGCTGCCAAAATACTGCAGATGTGTACTGCTCCTACAAAAAGCTGTGTATCTCATAGCTTAGGATTGTTTGGTAAGAAAACAAATGACACCCTTATTGCTGCTGTGCTAGCTGTTATGGTCTCTCCTCGATTTCCTGAACTTTCCATTATGGAAGATATTAACAAACGCTATCAAAAAGGCAATAAAACAAAAGATTTGGATGAAAGTTGGTGACATTGCCTCATTGATCTTGATGATTTTAGGCAATGTTTTAAATACTGGCATTAAGAAAACTGTGGGGAAAATATTCACAGGGAAAAATGAAATAGATGTGATCTGAAGGTTTGAGCAGCGTTTTTGGTAGTGCAAAAGCAGTGGTTGGTGCTGTGATTCTGTTGTTCACAATGTTTGCTGATTACAGTCATACATAGAATCATACATGCACAAGGGAAACCTGGTGTGATGCCAGTATATTTATTATTGCCAGTGTAAATTAGGGGATGAATAGAAAAAGCAGGATTAAGATTAAATTATTATACCAGAGGAGGAAGAACTCTGCATTCATCTCTTCTGTCTGGTTCCAGACTTTCAGCGTCAACGACTGAGACTTTCCAAGGACGTAAGAAATGCATGCAACAAATCCTTGGAAGTTTTTATGGAGGCTGCCTTCTGACTCAGCTTTCAGAGCTGCCTGAGAGCCTTTTAACCCTGGCACTGACCTGTCTCTTTGAGGTCAGGTGCTGTGAAGGTGCCTTCCCACAGCCTGCCCTTTTCCCATGCTCCAGAGGACTGTTTCACTCCAGGGGCTGCCAAGTGACCGAGTGATGTTTGAGCTTTTTTTTTTTTTTTTTCTTTTTCCTTCCAATTGCCTTTTCTGCTGATGTTCAGTTGTTAGCTCACCTGTGGGGCAAGGGCAAGGTTGTGCCAAGGGGCAAGGTGAGGATGCCTCTGCAGCCAGCCTGGTAAAGCAAAGGTTGGTTCCACACCTTCCCTCTCCTGCTCTGTGTTACTTTGTACACCAAGCACACCCATAGAAGTCACTCTAGCTAGCATTGAAATGCAGCTCACCTTATGAGGAAACATAATAATATGCCTGTAACATTGTATAGGGACCTTGCACTGAGGTCTTGGTATGGGATGGTGGAGCAGAAGGGTATCTGCTCAGTCCCATACAGTGTTGTCTACCAGTCTGTCAATATAAACTCAGAACCAGCAAGTGGTTCCAAGGGTTGGGTTATCTGGCTTTGGAAACTATGTATGCTCTTCTCCACCATGGCTGTAACAGGTCAGGAATAAAGCAAATGATGTCTACTTGAGGAATGTCTCAGAATTGCCAGAAAGCAGATTTGTTACTGAAAATGGAAGGCGTCTTTGTGCTTTGGATGACATGGTAAATGCTTTCAGTTCTGGGTTCCAGCACTAATGCTCTCCTTTTTCCAGCATGCCTTGAATGGTGGGATACGGCGCTACCATGTTGCACCCGTCCTGTGCCAGCGGGCCAAGGTGGCCATGAGCCACTTTGAGCCTAATGAATACATAAATTATGAAAAGCTGGAGAAGAACATCAACATCGTCCGTAAGAGGTAAGAATGGAGGAAAGAGGAGGGGAGCAATCAGGTCAGTGTGCAGAATTTAGTTCTGCAGCGATGGGAGAGGAAGCAAAAAAAGCATTACGGGGCTCTGGCAAAGGGAATGTTTATTAGGGAGAGCAGCTTTGAGCTGTGGCGGTTGCAAATGTAGTGGAACATGAGTTGTAGTGTCACCATGTGGTGGTGTGAGGCACTGTGGGAGGATTGAAGGTTACAGTGAAGCACTGCGACATGTAGAGAACCAGGTCAGTGCAGAGGAGGTGCTAGGAAGGGCTCTGTCCTCTTTTATTAATGCCTTCCTTCGGGAGCATTTGTGTTGGCCCCCACACCTTTCTGGGGAAGCGGTGCGTGGGCAGTGGTCATTGTAGGCTAATGCTCCTTTGCGCTTTGTTTTGACAGTGAATGTTCTCTCGTGTTCCACTGTAGGCGTTAGGCACAAAAAGGAGGGCTAAGAATTGTAATGTGGGTAAACACAGTGGCCTTAATCTGATGATAGAGGCTTGTGTGCCTGCTGAGTTGTCATTCCTGCTCCTCTTCCCTTGGCAGTGGTTTGTAAGACATGTCCTTGGGTGTTTGCATCCTTTGTTAGATGTGGTAACTCTCATTTCAAGTCATTGTGACTGCTTAGTTACTTCTCATGAGATCTCACCGCTGGCATAAATAGGCTCCTCAGCTGAGACCTGCAGGACAAAAGGTCTGTGGTTATGAAACTCTGCTTGGTTGTCCTTGCTCGCTATGGGATCTGGTGCTTGTGAATTGGGTCTGACCCCTGTCTCACCTCATTTGCTGGCCTGAAGCTTGATCTTGAGAAATGAGCAGTCAAAGTTTGCTTTACTTTTGCGGGCAGATTATAAAAGAAAGCAAAAAGTGACATTAGTCTGTATCCTTTTGAACTTTCTGGACTGAGCACCTGTTTTAGTGAGCTACCACTTGATATTTTAGTTCTGTAAGATGAGCATGCAGGTGTCTCAGTGTTCACATGTCTTAGCAGTCTGAGTGCTAAAAGGGGATGTTATGTGCTTAAAAGGGCAAATGCTAAAGTACACAACGCGCAGGTATAAAATTATCTCGTCTCCCCAGGCTCGACCGTCCCCTCACCTTATCTGAGAAGATTGTGTACGGCCACCTGGATGACCCAGCAAAACAGGAGATCGAGCGAGGCAAGACCTATTTGCGCTTGCGGCCAGACCGTGTGGCCATGCAGGATGCCACTGCTCAGATGGCAATGCTACAGTTCATCAGCAGCGGGCTGCCAAAAGTGGCCGTGCCTTCCACCATCCACTGTGATCACCTCATAGAAGCTCAGTTAGGTGGTGAAAAGGATCTTCGAAGAGCCAAGGTGACTAATGCAGGGACTTAAATTCAGTCTGTTTGAAAGTCGTGAATATAGGAAGAGCTAGTCTTAATCTGCTAACAATGGAAGACCAGGTCATATGTGTTCTGTAGAGTGAAAAGATATTTTGAATGTAGGAAGAAGAAAAATCTATTCCAAAGGGTAGAAAAGGAAGACAGATTACAGTAGGGAGTTACACTGTTTATGCCATGGTATAGCAGTATGAAAAACTTCCTGAACGTGTGTCTGTTTCGTGCTGGTTTATCGTGGGAAGGGGGAGCAAACAGCTACTCATTTTGCAGACCACTTGCACTTAATTAACTGAACACCTACTGAAGCATGTGCAGCTTTCAGGACCAGCAAGGGTAGGTATAAATGTGTACAGAGGCATGTAGGATATTGTGCTTTATTTGGGAATTCCAGTGTTGTTTGTCCAACTTCTAGTTCTCTGAGGGTTTTTTGTTGTTGTTGCTGTTGTTTTTTTACTTTCCCCCTCACTGTTTTACTGCTTATTCCTCCTTAGGGATTTCTATCAAATATAGGTGCATGCACCTCTGTCCCTCATAGCACAATAAGTCTGCCATGAAAGAACATCCTGTTAGCGTAGTGGGTGGGGAGCTGGGAGAAGCCTTCCCACTCCGAGTGGGCACAGTGTAAGTCCGTTGTCAAAGCCGGGAGAATTTGTGACTTGGACCCTGATACCAAAACTGAAGAATCTGTCTAGCCCTTTGTGGGTGTTCAGATGCATTTTAAGATTGTAGTTCGTATCTGTTCTCAGAAACTCTTGATGTTGAAGTAACTACTTTTGTTTTTTTTCCTTCAAGCTAGGGTAAAGCAACTTTTACTGCCTAGGAGTGAGTTTAAGGAGTTCTTGCTACACAGTTTGTGTTAGGCCCAAGTTGTGAGATTAAGAATCTGGGACCTTACTAAATAAGACTGCTTCTTAACTTCCCTTCACCTCTGTCTTCCTCTCTCCCCTACTCCTGCATTTGTTCTCTGTAGCGCAGTGGTATTCTGCTGCTGAGCTGAGCAGAGTCCCTCCTCTGCCAGCCACTCGGAGCAGACCAAGTAAAGGTCTTGCCTTCTCCTGACTGGGTTCTGCTTCTGAAGCTGCCAGTTGGCACACAGTGAATGCTGGCAGGCCAAAGGGTGTTTTGGATCTGCTCTTGGCACATCAGCATGCTTTGCTGGGGGAGAGATGCACAAACAGAGTAAAGTGACCTGACTCCCAGTGGCAAACGGGGCTTGAAGAACTGCTGCTGCCTCATGGGAAACTTCAGCAAATGTGTGCTGAGACAATTCTTCCATTATCTCCGGTTTCCCCTTTATTCTGAAGCATAACTGCCTGAGAGCTGCCTCTAAGAAACTCCCTCCTCCTAGTGCTTATCTTATCTGCTCTGCCACTCTTCTGCCAAGAGCTATCAGGACATAATACTGTCATACTTCCTTGGCAACCACAGTTATTCTCACAAGCAATTTTCACGGTGTGACCTCCGCAAGTAATGGTGGTAGTGTGGCAAGAAAGGCAGCATTGTGTGAGTCTTAAGCAGGGGACTCAGCAGAATGAGAAATGACACCCACCAGCTCCCCTGGCAGTGAGCAACTTCCAATTCCATTTCTTCATCCGTAAAAATAAAGCTGAAATGTTTATCTTAAGAGATTAGAAATGTATGCAAAACGTGTAAAACAGAAGGAACAGCTGGCAGAGAAGGAAGAAAGGGTCAGAAGAAGAGAAAAACAGGTTAAAATACCCTCTGAGAATACAAGAAATAAGCAGAGCGTTCTCAAACGCCTTGTTGGCAGGGTTTTCCTTGAATTGTGCTATTTGGAATTGGAAACTAAAAAAGATGCATTAGTAGAGCTACAAGTTGGATGAAATTAAGTGGCCTGTTACAACTGACTGGCAAACAGCCGTGATTCCTTTCAGTTTTGAGAGTGATGTGCACCTCCCTCTAGCTGCTGCAAAACATAGAACAATCTGTGGATGGGCTTGGGAAGAAGGGAATGCCTTTGAGTTTATGATCTACAGAAGAACGACGTCTTACTAATACTGTATATTTTTCTGTGTGACTAGGACATAAACCAGGAGGTGTACAACTTTCTAGCAACGGCTGGTGCCAAGTATGGAGTGGGATTCTGGAAACCTGGGTCAGGAATCATTCACCAGGTAAAGTATGTGTTTTGCAGTCTTTGAACACCCACCCAGTGGCTCTTTTACCTCATGGTGAAGGGAGAGCTCAAGTACAAAACCTCAGAAATGTCACCAGTTCAGAGGAACAACTCTCTTTGAGGCAAGAGAGGTTTCTTGCTTCCTCTCTTTCGGTTATCTCAACAACAGTGTTCTTACTTAAAGGTTATTTTTATCAAACTGTAACCTGATGCATGATTAGTTAGTGCCAGCAGCAGACCACGTGAATCACAGGACCTTTACTGTTTTGGGGCTGGCTCATCTTGGTATGGTTGGGACAGTGAAGTGATGCCATGCAGCTGGCTACATAGGACTGACATAGTTTCCTTTTGGTGTTAAGAGGCTTTAAGAACATACCTTTTTGGAGGCTGTTTTGTATACATTTCATTCCATAGAAAAACAGGAAAGCGTATGAGGACACCAAATAGAGCAGTTTAAGTACTCAAGAATAGCAACCCATAACTAGTTGCTATCTGAACTGAATAAAATGCCAAACAGTTTTCAGTAGTTTTCAGGTCTGAGATTCTCTTGTTATAGCACTTGCACCTCAAAAGAATATGACCATCCCAAGATAACTTATCACTTAATGAGGCTTTTTGGTTTTCAAAACTGGATTTCCCCAGCTTGATCATGGTTGATTTGTTATATATATATCTATTAGACATTTTTCATTGTTCCTGAGCTGTAGGTAGGAAAAACTGAAGTGCAGCACAAGCAAAAGGAGTGGAGAATGGGTGACTGTTAAGCATCCTCTCAGCAGGGAACTTATGACCAGGTGCAGTCAAGAGCTCTCTACTAGCTTTTCTTAGCTATGGATAGAGTTACTTTAACTTGGTGTGACGCAGTGGAGAAAGGAAATAGAACAGGTGAGCTCTCCAAAAGCTTGTGGGAACACTTCAGGTCACTTCTGCTCTGAAACCACTCAAAACGCTTGTCACATGGCAACATAGCTCCCTACTGTTGTTGCCAGCTTTCTTGTGATTCACTTTCTCTGGCTGGAGAAAACTGGACAGGCTTTATAGCTTCAGAGTCCAGCTTGGGCAAAGTGAGTCCTGGGAAGTGACCTTTCTTGTGCACATATGTAAACCTAGAAGTAAGAGGCAAAATTTTAGCTTTCTCAATAAAGGGCTAATTTAGTTCTTGCCCAGGCTGTTTTGTAAGACATGCTGTGAGGTCCATACTTCCCAGAAGTCCCTAAGGTTGGTGTGCTGAACACGCCATAAGATGTTCCTTACCTTGAGTTCTTTACTGGATTGCTACCCTAGGAAACTCATCGGTTTTCATTAAAAGACTGTTTTGTGGCTATGCTAATATTTGAAGAATCTTGCATGAGATCAGTGATGAGGGAAAGGCAGCCTCTTGGTATATTTGTGAGGGATTCCTCTGTGTGATTAAACTGGGGCTGGCAGCATGGGACGGAGGGGCCTGTTAGTATTCTACTGCTGTGGGACCATGAAGTCTGCAAAAGATCTCATTAGCACCAGACAGGTGAATTGTTTCACTCAGCAGTTGATCCACAGGATTGGAGACTAAGGAACAGATCCCTGAGCCCCAGCAAAGGTTCCTGGAAAGAAGAAGTCTTCTAGTGGAAAAAAGGAAGATCACAGATTAAGTTTTCTTACTATCCTGGGATGAGCAAGGAACCTTAGGTCAAGACTCAGTACCTTGTTCTGTCAGTTCTCCAAAAGGAATTTGAAATGCAACTAAACTTACAATACAAAGCAAATTAAGTTACTGTCTCGTTACTGAAATCTGCAAGTAAAAACTAATCTAGATTCTTGTTCTTGTTGTTTTCCTTGCTCTGTTCCCCCCCCCCCCCTTCCCCAACAAACAAGCAAGCAAACAATCCATTTTTATTTTCAGATCATTCTGGAGAACTACTCCTACCCTGGGGTTATGCTGATCGGCACAGACTCACATACCCCCAATGGAGGTGGCTTGGGAGGAATCTGCATCGGAGTGGGTGGAGCTGATGCTGTAGATGTCATGGCAGGAATCCCCTGGGAGCTCAAATGCCCGAAGGTAGGAGCAAAAGGAATACTAATCCTCTATGTGGAGGGTGAGATACAAGATACCTAAGAAAAATATGTAAGCACTATATGCAACAAACAGTCTTGTTTGCAATCACACACTGGCCCAAAGCTGGTCTGTGATTCATTGGCAGCTCTGAGTTTCCATTTCCAGCCTAAAAAGGCTGGAAATTCAGAGATTGAGAGAAGCAGGCAAGTAGTGATCTCCCTTCAGTTGGCCCTGTCGGTGGGTTCAGCCCTTGTTCACATGCTGTGGTATTTCAGGGTTTTCTCCCTTGTGGTATAGTGACCACCCACATTCTGAGAAAGAAGTCTGAGGAATTATTTTGGCTGCTGAAGGGAAATAATGTCAGTATGATTTTTTTTTTTTTTTTTAAATTAATGTTGCTTAGGTTATTGGTGTAAAGCTAACTGGCAAGCTTTCTGGCTGGACTTCTCCTAAAGACGTGATCCTGAAAGTGGCTGGCATCCTCACTGTCAAGGGTGGAACAGGTGCCATCATCGAATACCATGGGCCTGGTGTGGATTCAATCTCTTGCACCGGTAAGACAGCAAGAATCTCTTATCTGGAGTGGGTCGTTGTTGGAGCTGGGTGTTGTCTGCACAGACTGGGAAGGGAATTGGGCAAGAAGTGGAACGTACTCCCTGTTAGCCAGGCCAAGAGGCTAGTACTGCAAACTGGGAGTCTGGTTCTCTGCAAGCTGGCAGGGGTGAGGGTGGTGAAACGAGACAGCACTCCTCTGTGAAAAAACAGCCTCGCTCCACTGATTCTTATCATGATTCTGAAAACACTGAACAGTTAATTACAAAGAATCCTGGAAGATGGTGTTGTCAGGATGAGAGTAAGGATGGAGGCATTCCACTGTATGCTTAGAGGATAAAGTTGCCAGGGGTGATAAGGATGATGTTTTCATTTCAGCCTGAAATAGTCTGTGGACAAAGCAGAGAAACAGGTTGGGGCATGGAGGGAATGTGTGTGACAGCTGCTAAAGAAACACTTCTCTGAAAAGCAGAGCAGAGGAGAGACCAGAAAGCAGCAACTTAACCTGGAGACTTGCACTAGCCAGTTGTGGGTCTTGAGTGCTGAATTTGAACCAGCAGACATTGCAGTTGTCTGTAATGATACTAGTTAGGACCAAATTACGGGAAACATCACTTCCTTTGGCTTGAAACACAGCCTTCAAGCTGGAGTTCTCTCCATCCACATGGCTTGGCTACAACTTGGAACACTCAGTCTTACAAACTGAGAGTAACTTAGACTTTTTCTTCTCTGGAATCAGAGGGAGCTGACCTGTGGTATCTGTTTCTAGCTCCCTAAATGTAAAACAGCAGCTCCCACTGCTTCACTGCTGTGTCCTTGAAGGGCATGGGTGATTCCAGTGCCAGGAGTAAATGGGTTTTTATTGCACTCAATCACTGGAAGCTTTTTACTCAACCCATCAGATTTCTCACGTAGATAAATGCATTCTGGCTCTTCCAGTAAAGATAAATAAGACGTTAATGAGAGGCAGGACAGGACATTCATTGTAGGTAGCAGAGACTCTGCTCACTGCTGTAAGCATATTTGTTGGTTGGTGCAGATGGGAAGGAGTCCCCATTACACCTTCCAGAATCAGGAATCATTACAGCTTTCAAACCTTTCCTTGTACAAAAATCTGGTTGCAGACATAGTATTGATCAGAAACATGAGGAACTGAGCCAGCTGTTATGTAGTCAGTGAATCCTGTCTGCTGTGGAGTTAGGTTTCTGTGCCCAATGCACTTGATCTCTAGGCTTTGCTGTCTTTTTCATTGATTGACTTGCGAAGGATTGGATGGCCTTAGACTTTGTCATTGACCTCGTGATCTCTTCTCCCACTCTTTCTCTAGGAATGGCAACAATCTGTAACATGGGGGCTGAAATTGGTGCTACCACGTCAATCTTCCCTTTCAACGCACGGATGAAGAAATACCTGGGCAAGACTGGGCGAGCCGGTAAGAGAGTTTGGGGGGTTTCAGTGGGCAGAAGCATGGATTCGAGTGAAGACGTGTTCTGGGAGCAGCATCCTCCTGCAGTTGTAGCTGATGTGACTTCTGACCTTGCATATACAAGCAAGGGGTCTGTCGGTGAAGTGACTGGGGAGATATCTTGCAGGCCTTCTGTTCAGATGTTCCAGGCTTTTTCTTTTCTCTCATGTTTGCTGCAGTATTTCAGGATCTCCCTTCTTTCTTATTCCAGACATAGCTGCGCTGGCAGACGAATTCCAGCAACACTTGGTGCCCGATTCTGGTTGTCAGTATGACCAGGTCATAGAAATCAACCTCAGTGAGGTAAGGCTTTCTTCCTGCTTGCCATCTTGGATGTTGTGATGTGACTGCTTTGTGTGAATGAGGACTAAGCTGGGAGTTGGATGCAACACCTCTGGCTATCCTTGAACAACACTCAGGTCTACTCTGCTGACAGCTTCTGCTCAGGCATCTGTTTGTAGGTGAATCCTATTTAAACTGCTTCCAGATAGAGCTATGAAAGGAATTAATTTGCTGCTTTTTGGGGTTTTTTCTTGGCTACTGTAATTTCTGACTTTGTCACTGTTTCTTAAAGCTGAAGCCACATATCAATGGACCTTTCACACCAGACCTGGCGCACCCTGTGTCAGATATTGGTGCTGTGGCAGAAAAGGAGGGCTGGCCTGTTGATATCAGAGTTGGTGGGTAGTATTCATTCTTTCCTCTGTCTTCATCTTTGTGGCGTGAATGTCGCTGTTTTGGGATAAGTGGTTGATCATGTAGCTTGAGGTCCAGTCCTTTAACCACTGCTCAGTGACCTTCAACTTTGGTTTAGTGTCGTTTCTTGATAGGCATATGAACTTTCTAGGAAGAGTAATCTCTTCTCATCCCACACACTTGGCCTTCATCTGGGGGTGGTTGGAGGGATTTTAATCGCGAGAGGCATGCAAGTTTTTTCCCTTGTTGGAGACTTTGAAACACTTGAGTTGACAGGAGTGTTACCTGTTGAATAACACCTTTGGTGAAATCCATGTACAGGCTTTTAACAAAGATCTGTCAGGAGCAGGGTTGTGAGTTCTCCACGCAGGTGGCTGTTGAGCTCTCGGGACCTAGTAAATACTTGCTGTCCTAAAGAACAGCCTTGGATGCTTGCACTCTTGCTTGTAGGATGGTTGCCTGTTGGCTGGTTTCTCTAGTATTGTTCCAGGTGGGAATGAGAAGAGTGCAAATACACTGTAAAGGCCACATCCTAGGTGGGAAACATGTTATTCACTGCTGTAACAAATAGGATCAAGAGCAGCAGTTGCTGTAAGTGGACTTTATTCTCTGCTGGCTAAGACCAAAGTACTGTTAGTGCAGCATAGTATGTCCTCATGTGGTTTTTGTACTTAACAAAGGATGCTTTATCCAAGGACTACAGAATGCCTTCACCAAAACCAAACAGTACCCTGAGGTCTAGCCAAGATGACTGAGGTGAGCTTAATTGAGTGTGTGAATTTCATGGAAGGAAATAAGTTACCAATGGGCTCTTTGGCTAGCGAAGAAAGGCGTAAGCTGAGAGGGCTGAAAAACTTAAAATCCAATTTGAATAGCGAGGCACCCTAATTTGCTCAGTTTCTTTTCATCTTAATTTGTAGCCCTTTCTGTCTCTTGAGAAGAATACCTCTCTGTGGTAATTTGCCTATCCAAAGTGCAAGAAGGTGACACTCTGACCTTGTAAAACAATAACCAGAGTAGTGACCAGGTAGCATGTTCTGGCTTAATCTCCTATGCCTGACAAAGGATTGCTTGTGTCTTGCTGGGAGGTTTGGCACTGCTAGCGCCTGGAACTGTTTCAGACTCCTTGTCAGTGGAATAGGAGGTTGTCCCTTATGTTTTCTGCTGAGAGATGGTCAGGGAGGAGCATCCTAGAATCAGGGCTACAGTAACCACCTCCATGTCTCTGTCAAACCCCCCAGGCCTGATTGGCAGCTGCACCAACTCCAGCTACGAGGACATGGGACGCTCTGCAGCAGTGGCAAAGCAGGCACTAGCACATGGACTGAAGTGCAAATCAAAGTTCACAATCACACCGGGCTCAGAGCAGATCCGTGCCACCATTGAAAGGGACGGTTACGTGAGTATGACTGCTCTTTACACTTCCAAACAAGAAACGTTAAACTTTTCCAGACAGTACTCAGGAGGCTGGAGGTGGCTAACGCAAACCCTCTGAAACTTTGTCTTCACTTAGTGCTAGAGGGCCAATTTCTGATCTTGTACTCAGCCTTGTGCTGCTGTGCCCCTGGGTCCTGCCATTACCTAGGCAGCTTTTTGACTTGATATGTTTGTCCATTATTCTCCTTTAAGAACAGTTTGGGATGTGAGCAAACCTTTGTCTGTAGGAAGTGGTTTCCATTTTAGATTAAACTTATGGCAAGACTCTAGTCTGATGAAATCAGTGTTTCTGTGGAGGAACCACCAGGTACCTTCTCCCCTTTTCTGTGGGGAGAAAAATACAGCGATGTGTTAATTGATTCTAATAGTTAGTAAATGTTGGATGTGGTCACAGCTGCAGGACCAACTATATGAGTCTTTACATGTGGGTATATCCACAGATCAGCATGTTATTTGTCTGTCTGCAGTTATACTTTTCCCCAACAGCTGCCCTCTTGATTCAGTCCTTTGCTGAATGGACTGAGCAGGCACGTTTGCCTGCACTTTTTACCAAATCACTCCCTACACTGACAGGAAGTGTGGCGAAAATTAATCAGACCAGCTGCTGTTCTTCAGTCAGATGTCTTTGAGTAGCTGGATTGTTCCATTTAAAACAGGGAGAGAATGGGAACTTGATGGTAAGTCTTCCTGTGCTTTTTCCCAGTGTTAACTTACAGTTTACTGGGATCAAACTTCATGTATTTGTAAAAGTGACTCAAAACTTGCAAGCGAGACAAAGAGAGGAATGTTCTTAGGCTTGGTGCTTTCTGTTAGAGATGGGCATCCTCTTTCTTTGAAAAAGTAACCCCAGACATATATTCCAGCCTTCCTACTAGTAATGCAATTGTTGTCTGTCCCCAGGCACAAATCCTGCGAGACGTTGGAGGGCTGGTTCTTGCCAACGCTTGTGGGCCATGCATTGGCCAGTGGGACAGGTAAAGTGAAGGAGGGACTTCTCTCTAGCTTTGTATCTTTTGGCTCTGAAAGTGCTCTTTGAAGCCAGATTTGATCGTAAATTCCACATGCTGGGAATTAAACACACGCTAGCCATTGGTCACAGCTGGCTGATGTGCACTGGAGGAGGAGAAATTGAAAAAAGGAAAAGAGGAAAGATTGTGGATTTATGCTGAGCTTTTACACGAATGAAGCTGCAGAATGACCACAAGTGGCCACTTCTATAGGTTTTTGATAGTAGACAAAAATGGGGCAAGAGATTCATCACCTGAGAGGATGGGCTGGAGTTTGTATGGGCCTTTTAAAATAGGAAGAACAACTGGTCTGGCTTCAGTCATTGGAGTGGCAGGGAGGGGAAATCCCTGATAAAAGAGATGGGAGACGCATGCTTTGTCCTTGCTAATGGTAAGATGTCCAAAGACATTGTGCTCCAGTTGATTATTGTTCAGGCAGTTCAACAGTGTACAACATGGACTATGAAAACTACTCCAGGAGTCAGTGTCTGACTTGACTTTGCACTGTCCTTGGTTTTGAGTTTGTACTTAAGGGAGGAAAACGTGTCTGGGCATTAATTCATGTTTCCAAAAGGTAGTGACTGGTACCAAGATCAAGCCTGGGGATTTTAGCAGCAAGACATCTAGGAGCAACATTCCTTTTGGATTTGATAAGCGTGTTTCCTTCTTTCACAGGAAGGACATAAAGAAAGGAGAGAAAAACACGATAGTTACATCTTACAACCGGAATTTCACAGGTCGCAACGATGCCAACCCAGAGACTCACGCATTTGTGACCTCTCCAGAGGTAAGAGACAGCCAGAGGTAGCCTGTGGGGTAGCTCAGGGTGTCCTGGGAGCTGATTCTGCTCCATTAAGAAGAGACACAGTGTAGTTTGTGTAGTTCTGAGAACCCTCTGGCTGCTGTCTTTCTTTTAGGCACAGGACTTTCAAATGAAGAGATGAGAGGAAGACCATACCTTTCAATTCTCATTTTTCTTTCAGATTGTCACAGCCCTGTCCATTGCTGGCACTCTGAAGTTTAACCCCGAGACAGATTTCCTGACAGGAACAGATGGGAAGAAGTTTAAACTAGACGCCCCTGATGCAGATGAGCTGCCAAAGCTGGTAACTGCTCGGTCTGGGGATGGAGGGAGGGAAGGCCTGTCGCTGCTTTATGTGCAGTAGGGGAGTTTTCATGCACTGACCTCTTCCTTAATGTTAAAGCTAGAACTGCTGCAGTTCCCATTATTGGCTTGTTCTCCTCAAGTGCTGTTGGGGAAGGCTGAAACTGATGATTTTCCTGTTGTTTTTGGAAGGATTTTGACCCAGGCCAGGACACCTATCAGTACCCTCCCAAGGATGGCAGCGGGCAGCGTGTGGACGTGAGCCCCACCAGCCAGCGCCTGCAGCTTCTCGAGCCCTTCGATAAGTGGGATGGCAAGGATCTGGAAGACATGCTGATCCTCATCAAGGTCAGGAGCAAAGAGGGGAACACCAGCTGGGACAGGACTGGGTGAACAGGGATTTGCACGTGGATTGCTGGAAGCTTTGGATGTGCCTTGAGCTGTCTGAGATTGCCTCCCCTACAGCTGCATTGTTATGGGAAGTGAAGCCAAGGGTCTTCCCTCTCTTCTGTTGATGCTTCCATCTGATACTTTTATTATAACAGAGAATTTTTTGTCTGGGGCCAGTCGTTAGCTAATACCATGAAAAACGAAGTTTGTTACGCCATGTAGTGTGATCCCACCCATGCCATGCAGTCTGGAGAACTTGTCCCAGTTCTAACCATTAATTAGCATCTCTGATACCTGATGGTTCTAAGATATATTGTGTCTGAAATGAGGTCGTTAGGATCTTCTCATCCGTTAGTATTTGTGTTGTCTTCCCCTTTTACAGGAAGAGAAACTCTTACTTCACAATAGTTAAACATTACCTTTCAGTCACGACATGGGTTTCTCCTCTCTCTCTGTGCTAAGAGTGTAAGCTTCAGTTAAGACAGTGACAGGTGCAGAAATGTGGTCCCTCCAGCACTGTCCTTCAGCAGCATTGTTTTGGCTCTCAGTGGTAGAGAGTTGCAGGTATTCCCAGAAGCCACGCTTCCATGCTGAGCTGCGCTTGTTTGACATGCACAATTCCTTTGGAAACACTTCAGGGCTATCAGCTGGAAAGACGTTATCTCTGGTTGGGAATTCTGCTCCGACAGGCTGAGAAGGTTTGTGTGCAGACTGGGACCTCAGAGGAAGTACTTGGCATCTTGCTGAGCTCCTCCAGCAGAGGGGCTGAGCTGTAACAGGAAGAGCTTAATTGGTTTTGCTACTTGAAAAACATGCTGCTGAGGGAAGTGAGGACATGGCACGAGGTGTCGTGGCGAGCCTCGCTTTTGTAGTTCTGCCCTTTGGAACAGGGGTCTTCTTCCTAACTGAAGCATGCAGAATGACCATTGCATTCTGCCTTAGACTGCCTTGATTCTGCAACAGATGCAGTTGTCTTGGCTTTGTGCTTTTAAAAAGAGATGTGAAGATTCTTCAGAATAAAAAGTGCCGAAGAAGGGTCAAGTCACTGATCCACCCTAAGACATTCATCTCTTCTACTACCCCTTAGGTAAAGGGGAAATGCACCACTGACCATATTTCTGCCGCTGGGCCGTGGCTCAAATTCCGTGGCCATCTGGACAACATCTCCAACAACCTGCTCATTGGTGCCATCAACATTGAGAATGGCAAAGCCAACTCTGTGAGGAATGCGTTAACCCAGGAGTTTGGGCCAGTCCCAGACACAGCCCGTTACTATAAGGTGAGACTTTCTTCTATTTTAAGGGGATGTTTACACTCTGTATGGTCTGTGCCAAGACCGAGGATCTCACCCTACTGCTCAAGTAACAGCAGCTGTGAATTCAGTCAGCGCTGAGGATTTTTTTGGGGACTTATTCTGATTGTAGCAGTTTCTGTAGGGGATTCTCTCCTGCCAGCGTGAATGCTGCCCTGGCACAAGACCCTGCAAAGAAAGGGGTAGCAAACATTTGCTCTGGATCCCAAAAGCAATCCCCTTCAGCCCTTGTTAGCCAAGGACAGCAATGTCTAACTGCTGTGAAGTGCTTAATTCCTTTACTTCTGTCCTCTAAACCAAAAGGAGCCTTCTGGTAGAAGGTGCCATAGCACAGCAGTGTTAGTGCTGCACTGAAATTAGATGTGTTGGGGTTGTACTTAGTAAATTCCTCACTTGAGTGACGACAGAAGCCTAAATCTTTTTATTTTGTCACAGAAAATGGGTGTCAAATGGGCGGTTATCGGGGATGAAAACTACGGTGAGGGATCAAGCCGAGAGCACGCAGCGTTGGAGCCACGTCACTTAGGGGGCAGGGTCATCATCACCAAGAGCTTTGCCAGGATCCATGGTAAGCTGCGCTTCCCCTCTGATGTGTATCAACAGGATGTGTTTGGCTTGGGCGGAAGAGATGTTTACCTTGCCCCAGGGCTCAATGCCTTTGGGAAAGAACTCTCTGCTGACGGATGGCATGGTCCCTCGTGGCAGGAATCCTGTTACATACCTAGTTAGATATGCCACAGTGGAAATACGCTCGTTTTGCCGCGGAGGTAGTAATTACTGTTGGACTCCTACTCGTGGCACTGAGCAGCCACAAAGTAATCTCAGTCCCCTGCAGTGAGCTGGTACAAGCACGCTCAGTGGTTTGTTCTCCACAGAAACCAATCTGAAGAAGCAGGGTCTGCTGCCTCTTACTTTTGCGGATCCAGCGGACTACAACAAGATTCATCCTGTGGACAAGCTGAGCATCGTGGGGCTGAAAGACTTCACTCCTGGAAAGGTAACTGCTTGTCTTCTCATTGCCCTCAGGGTCAGGGATGTGCTGCTGGCAGGGGACAGCATGGAGCTGTGTGCAAGCGCCCTGAAGCAGTGCAGGCAGCCATGGCCCCAGGGCCTGCCGCCCAGAGGTGCTGCACACCAGTGGCAGGGGCTAGAGAGCAAGTGGGAATCGGCTCTTGTTATTCTGACCTGTTATGAGAAACCCTTGTAGGGTATGCTCAGATCTCAGATTTGTTGCCTTAGGCAGGAGTGCTCCCCAGAAGGAACTGCATCCACACTTCTATGTTAAGACCACCCCTGAGCTACCATTTTCTGTTTTCAACCCTCTAAAGGGTTGAATGTAGGGATTTTCCTGTGAGAAGCTTCAGCTAACTAGTTCCCTTGAAAAAGAAGGGGGAAAATAAGAACTGTCTTCTCCCTTTAGCCTCTGAAATGCATCATCAAGCATCCCAACGGGAGCCAAGAAACAATCATGTTGAACCACACCTTCAACGAGTCACAGATCGAGTGGTTCCAGGCTGGCAGTGCCCTGAACAGAATGAAGGAGCTGCAGCAGAAATCAAGCTAAGTGCGCACAATGCCCCCAGTGCACTGGACTCGATTCAGCTTTGGCATTTTCATGAAAGTGCAATTCCATGCCTACTGTTGGAATAAATGTCTGATCAAATGTAACCATAGCTTCCTTTTTGTTATGGCACTTCCTCTTCACTGACACTATGAAAAGGGAGTGCAGCTAGGCTTACTTTTGTCTTTTAAATTCCCCAGCTCCCTTTTTTCTATTTTGGCTCAATTTCAGTTGTCCCACAGTTATTTATATTTGGAAATAACCAGCTCAAGTGGGTTTGTCTGCTCGGTTGGTTGTTTTCTGCCCATTCACTTTACTGATGGCTAAAGACTTAAAATGGAAATAAAGACTGTGACCATCTCTCCTGCCTTGTGTTATTGTATTCGTAATCCTGCTCTTCAGCCCCTTTCCCTCTCACTGTTGCTGGGAGGGTGGGAAAGAACTAGGAGAAACACCCTACCTGCCCAGTTGGTATTCGTATGCAGAGACCATGTTCTGGTTTGTGTGTTTTTTTAAAAAGAGCCTTACAGCTGTAGCAGTGAGCTCAGAGTAGCAGGAGCAGGGCATGCAAAGTTTATCCACCGCCATGAATTACTGCAGGCTGCACACGACTCTCAGCCCCTCCCTGCCCGGGGCACCACGCTAAGGTAATGACAAACTTGGATGAAGTCATTCGCGCAGTTTCCTAGCATCATGCAGTAACTTCCTCACGCACAGCTCACCTCCACAGGAGTGATGCTGAGGAGTATTTCATTAGAACAGTACATGAAGCAGTGCAGCTACCCCCTTGCTACACTGCTGGGAGCTCTGACCCTGTGAAATGGGAGCTAAACACAACAACTCCCTGGGACCCCTTCTGCAGAGAGATCCGTGGAATCATTAAGGTTGGAAAAGACCTCCAAGATCATCTAGTCCGACCATCCACCCACCTGCCTATTAAACCACTGAACCATGTTCCAGATGTATGTTGAAAACCTCCAGAGATGGTGACTCCACCACATCCCTGGGCAGCCCAACCATTCTTTAGGGGAATTTTTTCCTAATATTGAACCTGAACCTCGCCGGCACAACTTGAGGCCGTTCCCTCTCCTCTTATCGCTGTTACCTGAGAGAAGACACAGACCCCCCACCTCACCACAACCTCCTTTCAGAGTTGTAGAGAGCAATAAGGCCTCCTCCTGTGAAAGCCTCTTGGGCTGTTGAGGTTCTAACCTGCTTCATCCAAATTTCTACCTCTGAAAAGCGATGGGGATTTTCTGCAAGCTGTTTCCCTCATGCCTAGATGACTGCACATCTGAGCAACACTGCTGCATAGCCAGCATTCAGTAAGCTGCTTGTCTGAGCAGATGGACCTCAGTCACTATGTGAACCTACAGAATTCCAGGCTCCCTTTTCATCAGAGCAGTGCACCAGGAATAACAGTTCAGCATTAAGGGGTTAGAACTACGCTGCAGGGAGGGTGCTGGTGACTCAGGCTTTGTTTTCACAGTTAGAGGTTAGCAGCTCCACTATCCTGGGGAATTACAGCCCCTTCCTGCCAAACGTGGCTGGCTTTGTAATTATGTGCAACATCACCCTCTTGGCAGCGGGCCCTGCATAGATTTTACTCGCTGTTTTGTTCCCCTCTTTCATTGCTGTCAGAAAGGGTGATGGCAATTGTTTGCTATTGGCTGTTAGAGCAGAGCAAAGCGTTAGTCTCGACACTCAACACTGTCTGCCTTGAAATACAAGTAGCTGGACTGCAGGAGGCAGCTTTTTTTCTTCCTGCTAGGCAGGAAGCTCATAGTTTCTCCAGAAATTGTACAGGAAGGCAGGCTGTGTGGTTTTTACTATTTATTCCAATTCTAGTATTAACACACCCCCACAAACATATTTAACTTGCTCCAAGTAACAGAGGTCCGTCTCAGTTCATAATGATGCAGTCAGTCACATCCCAGCCAAGCTGAGCTCCTTCTACATAAATACAGCCCACCTAATGCAGTATTTCTGGTCACCCTAATAAGCAGCCTTTTTCCATCTTCACAGAGCCTGAGTTATTTGTGAGTAAACAACTTTCATTCCCGTTCTCTTTGGCTGTCTTCATCCACGCATTAAGTTCCCACTCTTCGCAGAACGTTACTGCTGCTTCCCTTCCCGTCCCAGCAGAAGGGCTGTCCAGGTTTCAGAGCACCCCGCCTCTCACCTCCAGTCTGTTGCTGTTTCTTCTCCAGGTTTCCACCCCTCTGAGCTCAAGCTGTCAGGCCAAGGAAGCGATGCATCTAGACAGGCATTCTCTCCCACTTTCACTCACTGAAGTCAACTCCCTTCTTAATTCAGGCAAGCAAAGACCTCCCCGGTTTTCCCTCCGGGGCTGGAGACCAAAGCTCCAGCTGGGTTTGTTGCTGCTGGGCTCAAGGCTTTTTGTGCCTGTAAATTCGCCTCTACAGCTCAGTGAAGACATTTCTTGAAAGCAACTGTCTTGATCTGGCAGGTTGGAAGCTGAAGGGGAAAGAGAGAATGGCAGGTCTAATTTCTCATTCAGCTTCCAAGGAGCAGTGAGCACCAGCAGGATCCCGTAATCCCCCAAACATCCACTGGAAAGACTTTCTGCGGAGCAGGCTGGGATTGCAGCTAGCTGTTTGTCCACCATGACAGGAGGCCCAGGCCTGGTTCACTGATTGATCCCTGTTCACAAAGAGAGCGTGCAACTGTAAACTGCATACAGAATACAGGAATAAATGCAAAAAAATATAAAATCTCCCCCCCGTACATTACAGATGAGGTATTCCTTTTCTTTCCTACATGAGCCCAGCCCAGAAAATGCCCAAACTTCTTTAAACCTTGTCAGCACTACACCAAACTCAACGCTTGAAAAACCAGCCACTTTACCATTCCATCTCCTGACTGCGCTGACTGCTCTGACCTTCTCCAACTGTGAGCAAACACAGCTTGTATTTGGTTTAGTCAGAGCCATCCTTCTATTGCATTGTACTCGGGGAGGTCTCGTGCCAAAACATGGCATGGGAAAGACCGTTGAGCTGCTGTGTAAACCTTGTTGTGGTTTTCCCAGCTCTGTAATTCTCGTGTGCTCGTTCCTATCTGCAGGCCTTGCATCTACAGTCTGTTCTCATTCGGCCTCCCAGATGGGAACTCCACCAACAACCACAGTGTGTTCTAGTGAAAACGCAACACAGAGCGACCACAACAACCTCATTCTTCCCCTTTTCCACTCCTTCGATTTTGTGACTTTCTTTGCTTCGTGGCCAGCTTGAAGCAATCAATTCCCTGGGAAAGGGATGCTATTTTAGGCATAGCCACAACGCTTAACAAAGCACAAGGCTTGCAAGGCTGTACGAATTATGCACATTGTTACCACAAGAGTGTAGGGTGCTTCTTTCTTCTGGACTTCTTCTGGTGCATTTGAAGTGGAAGCCTCTGCAGAGCTCGGACCTGTCGGTGATGTGTCGACAAAAGTTTCGTCCACAACCCGGAAGCGGATCTCCTCCCCAATGTCCATGTAAAGGTCGTGGGCCCCTTCTTCTGTCTCGTATTCCCACACCCACACCTGCTCTGCCTCATCGCTGGCCGCGCCAAGGGCTAAGGATGGAAACGGTATTTCACCTGGTAGATCACTTCCTGACAGGTTTGAGAATCCTCCTCACTCAAAGCCTTTTCATCACCATTTCTCAGACTCCACTGCACCGTCCCAGGTCACTACCTGCACACTCCACGCACATCCGTGTACCTCGACGTTACACGTGTAAGAAATAGTAGAATGTTGTTTTTGCAGGACCCTCCTTCCTGTCTCCCGATTTCCCTAAGCTTCCCCAAAGACTCTAGAACATACCTGAAACCCCCTCAAATGTCTCCCACAAGATCCCAAAGTGCCCTTAGAGACCCCCCCTCCAAGCTAGAGAGTATAAGATTAGTTTTTACTTGTATCATCTTCTTTTCTGTGTCTGTATCCTTCGTTTGGATATGTGCTGTTCTGCTCTCTAAGATTGTAGGAGAAGGATTCCTTGCTGCAGAATGTGCTGTACCTTATTTACGATACTGTCTGTGTCAGGATGGTGTAAACAGAACACTGTGACCAAGAAGGGCAGTGTAAACACAGCATATCACAGCAATACAGGGGATAGTTTTGGCTAATTCTTGGGAACAAGGCCTGAGAGTCTGTGCTTCTGAAGGGTACCAGGAGCAGGCCTGAATTTGTTCAAAGGTTACTCAGAAAAAGGGACAATGCTTAAACCGGCCATGAAGCAAAGAGGGGAGGAGAACTGGAAAGAATCCTACCCAAGTTGTAATCAGGTGCAGGACATTCGGCAGTATCGGACAGGCTGTAGACTGTAAGCCCTGAAGTACTCAACCAATGAGGAACCAGGGCAGGGGGAGAATAAAAACTGCTGTACATTTCTGCTTGGTGTGCCTACCTGCTAGGTCACCCACTTTGCAAAGTGTTAATAAAGGGCCATTCATCTAACACTCTGCCTGAGCCTAAGTCATTGGCCATCGAGCGTTCCTCACACACGGCACAGTGAACCCGGCATTCTGCCTCCTGTAGCACCCAAGACCAGAGGCAGGGATTAATGGTGCGGCTGTTGGAGGGACACTGCTATCCATTGCCATCAGCTGGCACAGTGATCCTGCAAATCCTAACGAGCGTGAGGCCTGTCTAGCTGCGATAACAGTCTGTGGGACTTGCCCGACACAACAGCTTCGCTTCTGCCGCTGAGCACCTTCATTGTTGCGGCAGTGAAAGCCCGCTGGGCCAGCGCTGCACAATCTTTTGAAATGAAGTACTAAAGTTATCAAAGGTGATCAAAGGATACAACTTTGCTGGCTGCTGCAGGGATTCCGGTGGGATGACAATATCATCAAAGAATCCAATAGAAACTGCGGAGAACAGAATTTGATTAAGACTGAAAGGATTCTTCGCAAATGACGTACCACAGCAATTCCTAAAATGCATCTCTAGACTCGTTCTCCTTCCTCTTTCAGGAAGGACGTCTGAGATTATGCAGGCATCGTTCTGTGAGCCACAATGCTCAATTTCAGCTGGTGGCGAGGCAACCACCAGGCTGGAGAACGGACAGCAACAGAGGGCACAGCCTTGGTGCCTGCTGGGAAAGGAAAAGGCTGCGTGGAGCAGGACTGGAAGTGCAAGCGTTCCAAGAACCGAGTCAGATGCTAGAGGTCTGTGACAGAAAAGAGCTTAGAAATCACAGATGTGGTAAATAAAGACCATGAAGAGTCAGATCAATCCCCACCTCCCCCTTTAGATTTCATGATGGGGAGTCTTATCAGCAAGCAGACCTGCCCAAATTTAGCAACAAATACATGCATGGCGGTCTCGTTGTCCTAACAAATGAGCGGAGGAGCTCGCCTGCACAGAATACTCCGACAACAACAGGAGGCAACTCATCAACTGTGTACTTCACGAACTACACAGCTGATCTCTTCTGAAAGATGTTTCCCTGCCATGTCTTTGGATACAGGAATTAAACATGAATGTTCAAGGAACCATAGGGAAGGTATCTGATACTACCACCTTAAAACAAAAAAAAAAAACACTACAAGTTCTGTTAACCGAAGCGAGAAAATAAATTCAGCCTAGCTCCAGATGGGTTTGCCTATTCTTCTCGGGCACACAAAGTGACAAAAGGAAAGGGGAGTGCAGACAAAACCATCAAGCGCAGGGGACGCTGCCAGGCTCAAACCACCATGCAGCCTCAGGTCAGAGCAGCGCCAGAGGCCAGCAGCAGCCTTCAGCCAGCCCACACGGCGCGACAGGGCCCGACAGCACAGTTAGGAGATGCAGTTTACCGTGAACGCCATCCTGACTGCAGCTTTTAATCTCTCCAACCAGAATCTCATCCAGGAAGGGATGGAAGACCACGTAGCGGAAATGCACTTGAAAGAAAGCACATCGTTAGCGTGACGCCCGTGTGAGCAAACCGTACTCCTTCCACAGGGTGGCAGCCACTAGAACAAAATCCCACGTCCTGTACACGCCCTCTGCAACGCTGCATCCAGCACGCTGTGCACCTGCCCTACAGGTACTGGTTAGTTCAGGGAAACAGGAATCAGAGTTCTGATTCCTGTTTTGTACAAATTGTGACAGCAGCTGATGAGCAGTTTCCTGTTCTCTGCTCTTCGGCGTCGCAAGAATTGAAGTTCACAGAGCAAAACCATAAAATGAGCGGGGCCTCTGATCCGGTTATGAAGCGAGCATTCCCTGGAGACCAAGGATGTCAGCTGAAATGTTGTTTTCTTGCCATGTTTCTGCTCCATTTATCTTTGTCAGCAATGATGCATTTTCTTCAAATGAAATTATGTGGTAAACAATATTATCCAAGTAAACAAGATTCTCTACCATAATCTTATTTAACCAGAAGGAAAAAAAATCAGTTATGTTTCTAAGCATTTTGCATTTATAATTATGAAGAAGTTATACGAAGACAATCTCAGCAAAACAACTCTTAAAAGCTCTTTAACATCATTTTAGCTGCCCATGCTCAGTGCTGTTCTCCTACACCAAACCAGGCACTAGGCTGCAGGAGGAGTAATAAATCCTGCTGTCTGGCAGCAAGTGCTGTCCCAGCTTCTGAAAGCAGGAGGCTTCTCTGCAAACCAAAAACATCTTCTCTTGTTTCAGTCCAAGGAGATTCAAAGTTAAGAAACTGAATAGAGACCGAAGCAGGAAAGCCTGCTGTCCTCCTCACTGTTAGGAGCTTTTATCCGTAGGGAGTGAGTTCTACTGGCATTAAAATTTATATACAGGGAGCCACATGCAGTCAGTCCAGTCCCTTTCTAACAGGGGATACTTCATTTGCTCAAGCAACTTTCACACTGAAAAAGTGAAGCTAGAAAATGCATCTCTTCCTATTTTATTTAAGGGAACTTTAACTTAAAAATATACATGCAAAATTCGCATTTATGCATTTGCTTCAGTTTTTGTTCAGATTTGCCTGAGCTCAAAAGTAATGAATCATTTCTTATTCCTCAAAAAAAAGTCACCTAAAATATATGCTGAACCAGATCTGTCTACGTCTCAAACAAAAATGCAGCAAAACTTCCAGCCAGGAAAACAGCATCAACTGTTGTGTGAGCGTTATATTTAGAAACACGTTGCGACATTCCAGGCAGGCATAGAAAGCTTCAAAAAGCAAAAATATATATATATTGAACAAATGCAGAACAATTCCTATAAATTATTCTCTATCTGGAGATTTCCAATCGGTTTAAATTAACCCCTTCTTTACCCAAGACCTGTGGCTGTAATTGTAGAGCACTGATGGACTGCTGGAGAAGGCAGGCAGGTCTGGCTACTTAAATCTGCATTTCTAAAGAAAAGCAAAGGAAAGAGACTTCTGCCCTGTTCCTTTGGCCCTCCTAAAAGGAACAGTTAAGGCAGTGAACCTCAGCAGGTCCCTTTCAACTGAGTTTACCTAACCATGGAACTTAGCTGACACTTCCAGGCCGCCACCATTCTGCAGAACTGCGTAACCCAGGACAAACCTTTGGTATGCGACGCGCCATCTCCGGGGAATATGTAGGAGTCTTCCAGTTTTGTAATATCATACAGACAGATGCAGAGGCCAACGTTGTACACAACCTGTTCAAAGAAAAAAAAATCGTTAGAAAAAGCAGTAAATCGATTACCAGCTTAACTCCCTTCAGGTTTACGCAGCGCAAAGTTTCAAAGAAGAGAAGAGAAGGTGGTGAGAACGGGGAGAGGGTGATTTTGTACACTCCTCCAACAGCCCCAGCCCTAACGACGCTGCATTTCAGAGGAACCCCAACCTTACTCAAGTGTTAGGGCAGTGTGTGTTTTTGCTGGCACTGGAAAGAGCGCTGCTGTAAACAGAAACCATTGGGATAAGCGTCAGTGATGAAAAACTTGACCCGCCACAATAGTACAGTCACCCACGTGGAAGAACAGACACCATGCAGCAGCCCCACAGCTTGTCCAGAGGCCAGACACGCTTCCTGCCAGCGTTCTCACAAGCTTCTAAACTTGTCTTTGTCTTACAATGTAACAGCTCAGGGCAGAGATGAGAACTCCCAGTTTCTCTGCCACTTCTGAGATGGTTTCACAGCCTATCAAGTTTGTGGCACCTACCAGTGAACAATGAGAAAAGATTCACATCGTAACCTGTCGGTGTAACTGCTGCCCTCAACCTGAGACCACTTGGGGCAGCTCTGCAGAGCTCCCTTCACCCTGATGAGCGGCACTCTGAGCTCTAAACCTGTCTGCTCTGTGCGTGCTCCTCAGCTCCTTCATTTCTCTGCCAGTATTTTTGCTCTCAACGTATTTCCATTGGACTGGTTTGCACTTTTCAGAGCCTGCTTCACAGGGCTGCCCCACATGCACACTGGCAGGGACTCTCCCACACCCCGCAGCGCTTTCCCCTCTCTGCAGGAGCTGTCAGAGCAGGAGGCCCCTATGGGAGGACGCATGGCTTCCTCTTTGCACTCTCTTTGTTTGCGGATGGCCTTCACACGGCTCTGTTCCCACGTGCCATTAGGTACAAGCACAGCAACGCTCGGTGACAGAGCGATGCTACGATCACTGCGTGTCGCCCTATACGTTACCTTGTTGGCCAATTTCTTGTTCAGCTCCTCAGCAATGGACTCATTCAGTTTCCTCTCGAACTGCCAGGGAGGAATCCTCACCGTGTCAGTCATCTCCACCAGGACAAACATGGCGGCCACCGGCGCCTCTGAGGGGAGGGAGCACAGCCGTCACGGGACTGCCTCACGACGGCCCCCCGGCCCGGCCCTGCACGAGGCGGGGGCCAGCGCCCTGCTCCTCCTGGGGCCTGTGAGGGGGAAGGTACAGGGACTGGGGGGATGGCGGCCACGCTGCCGCCGCTGGAGACCCACTGGGCAGCGCTCTGTCTCCCCGCGGGCCCGTGAAGGCCGCCCCGGAGCAGACGGGCCCGGAGAGGCGGCAGCGGGCCCCGAGGGACAGCAGCAGCCCTGCGCCGCCTGAGACCCACCTGGCGCACACCGAACCCCGCCGCGCGCTCCACCGCAACACGGAGACTTCCGGCCCCGTGGCCAATCGCCCTCGGGGGGCGGGGATCCGGCACTGACTGACGCGGGGCGGGGCCTACCGCTCGGCGCTGTGCTGAGCTGAGGGCCCCACCCCTGGCTCGGGCGCGAGGCCCGCCTCGGGGGGGGGCGGCCATTTTGTGCCCCCCTCGGCGTGGTGTGGGCTGTCAGCCGTTACGTTCCGTTACTGCCCGTTATCGCTCTGTACTTCCCGTTGCCGTGTCCCAGTCTCCTGGAGAGCCCGGTTTCGTGTAATAAAACGTGGAATTGGGGGAAGGGCCTCAACAGCCGCCTGCCTCGCAGCCAGGAGAGCCCTGAGAAGGGCCGGCACAAAGGGTGTCTCAGCGGTGCCCCCCGCATCTCTCGCTGCTCTGGGTCGGTGCTGACCAGACCCTCAGCTGCGGTTCGTGCCGGGCGCTGCAGCTGCTCCTTCAGCAGGCACCACAGCTCCTGACCACGTCCCTGTGCTGACAGCGGGGGCAGAAACAGCCTCGGTACCACACCGAGGAGTTAGGAAATGCATTGATGCTGGCGAGGTGATCGCTCTGGGTGCTTTCGGATGTGAGAGCTGTAAGGTTTAATAGGGGCATGAGGGATATCTGGGGCAATGTGGGAGACTGAAGGGAGTGGATTAGGACAGAGCCCTGCCACGCGTGTATTTCCAGCCCACCCTTGCGCTAACATTTTTTGTGCTTCCAACAGCCATGCCCTGCTGGGTTGCGATGGGTGCTCGCTGCAAAGCAAACACGTCTCCCTTCAGCCTGATGCACAGCCCTGAGCCCGGCTGCAGGACCTGCAGGTCTGCGAGGCCTCCCCTCCTCCTGGCCCACATCGTACATCTTCTCTCCGCTGCTCTGTATTTGGGTGAAACTCGCAGGCAGCATCTTTGAGAGTGCTCCGGGGAAGCAGTTGAAACACATGGATAGAAAGCTGGCGATGGCACAGATGAACTGCACTGCATTAAGACAGCAGGCTACCAGCACCACCAGGGCTGAGCCCACCTGGCAAGCTCTCAGCTTCCACCAGTAATGTCATATTCTGCAGGAAATGCTTTACAGTCTGCAGGTAACCCCCCCAACCCCACCTGGGGCATGCCTGGGGCTTCACTGACGTGACAGATACTGTGCTGCTACTGGCTGGTTTTTTTCAGTGGAGGAATTCTGTGTTTCCAGCAGCACTGATCATAAGTACTGTATAAACTAAAGCCAAATTTTGGCCTGTAAAACATTGGTGCTGTCTCAACTCAGCCGTAGATACCGCTCAGCAGCACTCTGCATTTCACACTGCAGCTGAAGTGTTCTGATGCTGGAAACTGTGGGAACACCCTCATCTTGCTGAGTGGTTTCTTTTTGTCCTTACAGCACTGACACAAGCAATAGCCACAAATCTACAGGGCCTGTCCATGTGTTTTTGCAACCATGAAGTCTCCAGAGTCTCTCAGCAGTGTTGAGAGTGCTGGGGCTCTTCCAGCATTTGGGGCCGTGGTTCTCAGCTGCTGTTTTTCTGCTGCTTTGAGAAAACCCTAGGCATTTCTCATTCCCACAACTGCAGAAGAAAACTTGAAAATGCAATCTGAAGTTACACAAAGGCTCAGAAATGGAGGAAAATGAAAGAAGCCCCCAAATTGTTTTGCTTACGATCTCCTCTGCCTCCACAATCCCAGGGCTTTTGGAGAAAACTGGCTCAGGGACGTTGGAGGAGGTGAGTGATAATTTGCATCTAGGTTGCAGAGGCCTGCTTTGATTGACTCCAAAGGAATTACATTATCTTCTCACGTACAAAGTCCTCCACACTCCTGTCGTTGCTTCTGTCTCCGCAGGCGTCTCCAGCACCCCCACTCCCACTCTCTGATCAAAGCTTCCCCTCTTCTCCTTTTATCATTTTTACTTGCTTTCGACTCCCTGCCTTCTCCGCCGCAGCGCATGCCCGGAGCCGCCTGCCAGTCAAACGCACCCTGAGCTCCCTTCAGAGCCCCCGGTGACTCTGTGGGTGAGTCAATCTGACACGGCGTCGTTTAACACATGCAGCTGGGCACACAGCTGACCCTGGCGTACCACAACAAGGCAAAGAACAGGTATTTGTGCTATTCAGTGTACAACAATTAAATGAACGCCTGAGGAAGGAGAGGACTTGCCCACGCTGCACATCCCCAGCACTCCTCCAGCTGCTTCTAGCTCTGTCCCCCTCCTGGGCTGCTGGGGGCAGAGCTGTCCCCACGAGAGGATGTGTTGGCTCAGAAGGAACTTGGACCAGAGACTGGAACACGTGGCTGTGTTTCTCCTCCACTTCTTTTGCAAGGTTTTGAAGGGTTGGCTGGGTGGATGAGCCTTGGTGGTGAGTGGGACTTGTGTTTGTCAGGGAAATCTGCTTGAAAAGCCACAGCCAGAGGGAGATGAGCAATGTCAGAGCCCACAGACGTGCCAGCATGGTCCACCCTCCTACAAAATGAGGCCAGTGTCACCCAAACTCCCCGATGGATGCCTGCCCAGCCTGTTTTTAAGAATCTCCGGTGATGGAGTCTCCGGTCCTTCCCCAGGCAATCCATTTGAGTAATTAACTGTCTGTTCTGTAAGAAAGTGTTTCCTAATGTCTAGCATCAATCTTGCTCCTTGCCATTTAAGCCCCATTACTCCTTGCCCTATCCCCAGCAGACGCAGTGAACAATTGATTCCAGTCCTCGTTGCAGCCAGCGCTCGCATCGCGCCTTGCCCCCAGGAGAGAAACTCCGGGGCCAATTTGTTGTGTTGCCTCTGCCTGCAGAGATAACTCTTGAGCACAATCCTTTGGGCACAGGGCAGAAGAGAAAGGAAGGATCTTTGGGTAGGAGGCTTGCTGTGCAGCAACGCTAGGGATGTGGTGCTCAAAAAGTAGAATTCCCTCCTGACCACACACACCGTGCAGGGAGATGAAGCAGGACCTGCATCAGCACAGGCTGGGGCATCACTGTGAGGATTCGCATTGGGTCAGTGTCCCCATGTCCAGTGTCCCTGTCAGTGCTGCCCAAACCCAAGCCGCTGCTCGTGCCATGGGGTAACCACGCACCCCGGGGGCTGTGGGCAGCAGGGGCTGGGGAGAGCAGCTGCAGCAGCACCGTCAGGACTCAGGGAGAGGCTGGAGTCCTCGCTGGGGACACGTGTCCCCCCTCACCTCGTCCCTGCAGCCTTTGATGCTGCCTCGTGTCGTGTCAGGCCACGCCACCAATGTGGACATGCATCACGGTGCATGAGCAGGACGATGCAAACCTGCTGTGCCGACCCCCAGCCCTTTCATCCCCCCTACAAACGCTCCTTTAAGCCTGGAGCGGAGCTGACCGGCCTGATCCCTCCCACCTGCCCGCTCCCCCTGGCCTGGCCCTGACGTCAGGGAAGGCGTGCGGATGCGTGTGTGCGGGCTGCACATCATACACACATCAGGCACCGCAGAGACGTCGGGAGGCAGCCGGCAGCCGGCGGGAGAAAAGCCCCCGGCGCCGGGCTACATGCGAGAGCGCTGCTCCTCGCCGGGCAGCGGAGGAGCGCTCGTCCCTGCCGCACGCTGATGCTCTGCGAGCCGCAGCTCCAGGGAGCCCCTCATTGCTAAGGAGGTAAGGGCAGCACGATGGCCATCCGGCTATTGTCACCGGAGCTTCAGCTTCGTGCACAGTGTTTGCTTTCAGGGCTGCTGCTTTTTATTTTTTTATTTTTTATTTTTTGTTTGGAGAGGTGTGAGAGTGAAGCGTGGCTTCCTTCCTCTGTTCTGCCTGTTCCCTGGCAGCTCCCAGACAATGCCTCCTCTGGGGCAGGCAGCGCTGCATGGCCGCTGCTGCCAGGGGCACACGGCTGCGGCGGTGGCACCGGGCTGGGCTCAGCTGGCAGCCAGCTCGCCATTCACCGACAGCGCGGGACGCGGCAGGCAAAAACCCGTCTTGTGAAAGCGAACTGGCAATGATGGGGGCTTGAATGGGTGTTTCTTTGGGGCTGGCTGCACTGTTCATTCCTGCAGACAGTAAGTTAGATCCACAAAGGAGGGAGGAAGGGTGCGGATGAGGACGTTTGCATGAGGTCTTTGAGCCGACACGACTCTGATTTAATACAACAACCAGCCACAACCAAGCAAAGCCCCCAGACCCGCTGTTTGGGAGTGATGGTTTATGCATGTATGCTCAAAAGGTAAATCAAGCCTCCATGATGGCTTCTCCTCTGGCTTCCCCTTGGCTTGTGGCAGCCCTCCCCACGGCCTCCCTGAGAATCCGGCGGCACTGACTGAGGGAGCTTTTTATAATCAATCCATAAAGGTGACATTCATATTTTAGCGCTAACCAGGCTGCTTCGTAGGCGAGACTATCTCAGCAAAGAGCCTTGGAGTTGGGAGCGTGATTGGCTTAGATGGGGAGGGGAAGCCTTCGGTGTGTGTTCCCAGTGAACGCCTGGCTCCTCTTTTGTACAGCAATTCATCTCGGCGAAGGGGCTCTTAGCATGCAGGATACGTGGAGGAAATTGTTCCACTTGTGATTTAGCTCTTAATGGCACGATC
>WBMW01002489.1:1260580-1316802 GCA_013396635.1 Penelope pileata | reverse complement strand
GGGGGGGGGCTGAGAGGCTTTCATTAGCATTGGGCAGAGACAGCGTTTAGAAAAACCTGCGAGCCGCCAGGGCTGCGGGGACGGCGGGTGGATGAACGCTGCCTGTAGCCAGGCTGACTCCCCCCGTTACGGCAGCCCCTTTCTGGGTCCAAAAGCTAAAACCTGTGATTTTGCATTGCCATGCTCTGGTGCCCGTCGGGATGGCACCCAGGGTGGTGGGAGCATCGGGACCCCCCTGGGGCTGGGTGAAGGCAAAGGGCTGTGGGTCCCGGCAGGGGGGAAGGAGCACAAAGAGGAGCTGTGTGGGAGGGCCAACGGGCTGAGGGCGATTACACCAATTAAATATGGATCGCGGGTGACGCGTGAGGGCTTTGCTTTGCTGCCGCTGATGAGTGGGGAGTGGCGGTGGTGCGAGCTGCTGGGCTGCTGCCTCCCCAGAGGGCTCCTGCCCCACTCTGGGGGGATCAGAGCTAAACGGGGTCACGGCAGCACCCACCCTGAGGGGTCGGGTTTACCAGGAGCGGGGCAGACAGTGAATTCATTTGATAAGCTGTGGCCCTTTGAGCTGATGGTGATGAACAGGGCCCTTGGATCTGCAGATAAAAGCCAAAGCGTCTCCTGCCTGTCTGCCTCAGTCACCTGCTCCCTCCTGCAACGCCGCTGCTCCAGAAACCTTTTTCCATGTCCTTGGTGCTTGCTAATTTCAGAGCGGAGGTGACCCCCTTCCACACCCCCCCCCCAGGGCTGCTGCCTCTTGGTGGGTGGCTCAAAGCAAATTAAAAGCTCTCTGGGTTTCCCAGTGCATGGAGCAGTCCCAAACGCACCGCGTGCCCCAGTGGGGCCGAGGGACACATGAAGTTGGATGTCGCCACCGGGGGGGTGGAAGAGATGCGCAGGGTGAGGGATTTCTGAGCAGCTCCAGAGCTGGGAGGCTTAAAGATGCACAAAACCCCATGAATTTTGGCAGTTAGGGCAGCCTGCCCCACTTGTGCCAGCTCCTGCCTTGTGGCACGTGACACCTGGCTCCATCCTTCCTCAAACCTCTTGCAGCCGAAGGTCGTGGGATTTTTGCCATTTGGGGTAAAACCACAGCATTATGGCACGGGGCTTCAACTGCATGATGACAACCAAGAACCAGAGGCTAGTGGCTGCAGCCCCCCTGTAACTGCTCCCCCTCACCCTGCAGCTCTCCAGCAGCAGACCCCTGCCCGCTGCTCCTGCCGCCCGGCCCCAGGACGGAGGACCCCTCCACCCCCGCCATGTCGGAGCCCGGTGCCCCGCCGGCGGTGCCGCCGCTGCACTCACCCAAGTCCCCGGTGTGGCCCACCTTCCCCTTCCAGCGCGAGGGCAGCCGCGTCTGGGAGCGGGGCAACCTCCTGCTGCGGGACCTGCCCAGCCCGCTGCCCACCAAGAGGACCAGGACCTACTCTGCGTAAGTACCCGGCGCCCAGCCCAGGGGATGCTGGCGGTGCCCCTCCAGCTGCACATGGACGTCTCCATCCCTTCCCTCCTCCTGCAGGACGGCGCGCGCCTCTGCCGGGCCCATCTTCAAGGGTGTCTGCAAGCAGTTCTCCCGCTCCCAGGGCCATGGGTTCATCACCCCGGAGAACGGCACAGAGGACATCTTTGTCCACGTGTCTGAGTAAGTCTGCGTGGTGCTGGGTCACCGTGGGGGTGCATGGGGGGCAGCTGGTGAGCTGTGGGCTGGAGCAACGCTGTGTCCATGGGTGATGCTCAATGGGTGATGCTCCATAGGTGGTGCTCCATAGGTGATGCTCTGTCCCCAGATATCTGAAATCCCCCTGCTTATGGGTTTCTCCATGGTGCTGGGTGCCCTCCTTGGTGCTGGGGGGGTCTGGCTCTCAGCCCCCCTTACCCACCGCCTCTCCTCTCCCGCAGCATCGAGGGGGAGTACGTCCCGGTGGAGGGGGATGAGGTGACGTACAAGGTGTGCCCCATCCCTCCCAAGAACCAGAAGTTCCAGGCGGTGGAGGTGGTGCTCACCAACCTGGCGCCCCACACGAAGCACGAGACATGGTCCGGACAGATCATTGGCTCCTAAGCGCCCGGTGGGGCCCGACGGCTGCTCGCGGGGGGTGTGGGGGGAGCCAAGCTGGCGGCGGGGCCGGGGCCGCCCCCCAGCACGCAGGCATTTGCGTTCGGTGTCTTTTCTAAGGTTACGGTTTCCTTTTTGTGTGTGTGTTTGTAACTGTCTTTTGAGGGGGACGGGGAAAGCGGAGCCCTCCCCGCTGACCCCCCAGCTCCTGGGGCAGCACTGAGCCCCACACCCTCGAGCCCACAGGGAGTGGGGGGACTGATCCTGCCCCTACTGCAGCCTGGGGAGCTCATCCCGGCCTCCCCAGTCCCACTCCAGCCAAACAGGAGAATCACTGTGCCAGGAAGGGGCGGCTGAGCCCTGGGCACTCTGTGCACTTCCCTGCGTGCCACGGAGGGGCCAGCAAGGCGCTGCTCTTGAACCAGAGCTGGTTTCAGGGCTTTCTCCTCCTCTGTGCCCCCGTCACCCCAGCCCCCCTGGGGCCCCCATCCAGTGTGTGCCTGTGTGTGTGTGTGTGTGTGTGCGTCTGTAGCTTGCCGTGGGGCTGAAGGGTTTGGTGGCCTCCCTCCAGTTGTGCACCGTGCCGACACCTCCCGCCCCCTCGGTGTAGACAGGGTCTCGTATATAAAGCACAAATTTGTTCTCGGTCCTCTCTGCCATGTCCCGGCCAGGTGGGCTCCTGCAGCCCTGGGGAGACAGGGAAGGGGCACCTGGGGGCTGTGGGACCCAGCTGTGCCCCGTGCTGCCCTGAGCCCAGACCTGGGGACAGCACCACACCGTGCCCCAGGCAGTCAGCCTGGCCAAGACAAACTGTTGGATTTTTTTTTTTTTATATTACTTCTTTTTCGTTTTTGAAAATAAAACTAAAATCCTAGAATCGTTGGTGTTTTTACAACCCTGGTGTAGTTCCCGCCTGTCTGACCTTGTGTCAACCTTTGTAACATTGGCAATAAACCATTAAAAGTGACTTCCCCATCAGCCCTGCCCAGCATGCCTCTTTGTGCGCGTGCGCGCGGTGGGGGGACGCAGGGCTCTGCCCCATGCGCTCACCAACACCCATCCCAACGCTGGAGGGCAGAGCAGAGCCTGCACAAAGCACACGCTCTGACAACAGTACATGGTGAGTTTAATAGGATTTCTTTAATATATATATATTTATTTATTTAAATATATTTCTAATCTAACGGTTGGTACCAGTCAGACAGGAGCTGCCCGTCTCGCACAGATACAGAACCATATGCGGTCCCCGCCATGGGGCCCACCACATCCACTCGCTCACACACACATGGAGAAACCCAAAGCTACGGGGGGAGGCATTGGGAGGCCTCCCTGCCTCTGGATAACCCCAAATAACACAGCCCCGCTTTAACCAGAGCCACGCACAGGTTGCCCCTTCACTTACTGCACGGCCCTACAGGGAACAAATGGGTCACCTTGGCCCTCAGGGCCACCACATTGCCTTGTGCCCTCACCGCTAGGCTCTACAGAGATCCTGCTGATTTCCAATGGACTCACAGGAAAAATAAACCACAAAAAAAATGCACACAGAGCCTGATCCTCAATGGAGGAACCACAAAACACAAGATTCCTCCATGAAGGGTGCAGTGGAAGGTCAAAATGGCGGCCTGTGAAGAGGTTGCCCCGCATTCAGGCTTCTCCAACACATCCTCTTTGCCCACACAGAGATTTTGTTTGGGTAGAGAAAGGAATTTGTGCATTTGTTGGGGATTTCTGGATGCCAGGCTGATGTGCTCATGCAAACTGCACACGTTACAGACTCAATGTGTTCTATTTAAGAGGTACCGTCACGTGGAGAAGAAAGCACCCCCACAGCACCGGTCACACACAGCCAGGCAGCAGGGCCCAAGCCCTCCCAGGGGCTGAAGGGAGCCCTGTCCTGGCATACCAGCTGTCTTCCCTTGGTCCCATGGTTAAGGGGCAGCAGCCACTGGGAAACTTCTCTCTGAGCCCAGGTCCTGGGTGGGAGACAGACAGCAAAGGGGCCACAGGGACAGGCAACGAGGCCTGGAGTAATGGCGCAACTCAAGGGAGAGGGCATGGGCCAAAGGAGAGGTGTAGGTTTGTGACCCAGGAGGTAAGAAGAGCAGGAGCACATCTGGCAGCTGCACTGGGGAACCTGCCTCCCTGAGGGTGACCACACACACTGAATGTGTGCAAAGAGATGGGGTGGAAAAGCAAGCTTGGGGGAATTGTGTGTCTCTGTTGGCACTATGAACCAGGTGTGGTTTGTGTTGGTCCTCTCTGAACATGCCTCTGGCAGCAGGATGTAATGGGAAAGCTGAGCACGGGGAAGGAAGGGGACTTGCTCCGTCTTGGGTAAGGTTTTATAGGAATGCATCTGTGACATCCGATGGACACATGGATGGGAAGACAGAGCACTGGCACAGGTTGCCCAGAGAGGTTGTGGGGTCTCCTCCTTGGAGAGGAGAAAAAAGCCAAAAAAAGCTGCCTGGACGTGGCCCTGGCCCCTTGCTCTGGGTGTCCTGCTGGGGCAGGGGCTGGGCCAGGGGGACCCAGAGGTGCCTGCGGGCCTCAGCCATGCTGTGGTTGTGTGGTTGGAAAGCCTGCTGCCCCCTGCTGCTCCTCAAAGTCCTCTTGGCACACCAGGCACCAGGGGTCCTCTGGCCACACCAGGCAAAGTCTGACATGACAACTTCTGCAGAATATCAAAAATCAACCCGCGGTAGCTGGCTTTCTATAAGGTAAAGGCAGAATTAGTTTCTTTCTACACCTGAGCGAAGCTCAGAGCAAGAGCAGTGTCATTTTAAAACTGTTTCCTGGGTTAGCTTGAGGGACTGACACTGTGTGGCCCATGGTCTCAGGGCAATGCTGCCGCGGTGACCCTCTCCGGCAGGATGCACAGATCTGCAACAAACCAGGGTCACTGCTCCCCTTCCTATGGAGGCGTGCAGCAAATGGCCTTTGGTGCTGGAGCAGCTCCAGGCCTGGAGCCTCAGCAAACCCATCTCTGGCAAAGGAGGGGGAGAAACATGAGATGCAAATTCCCTCGTGCAGAAGGGTCGAAGAGAAACAGCAAAAAAGAGAAGGGAGCAAGGGAAGGATGGACAGACACACACACACAGACACACACGGTTAGGACTGGCCCTTTCAAACATGTTGGGGTCCAGAAGGCTGGCGCCGCTGCCCCTGGGGCCTGGGCTAGCAAGAAAGAAGTTTTGCTGGAGGAAGGACTGCCTGGTCCCACAGACCTCAGCCACAACCGGGGAGTGCCAAAGGGCTACCAACGACAGCCGCCTTCTGCACGCCCACCCACACTCACACGTCAACTCCTGAGCGGCTCTGGAAAGTGTTTTTCAGTCTACCCTGAGCAGATTCCTCAAATGAAGGTGCTTTTCCTCGTGGGGGGAAGAGTGTTGGGGGACGACTGCGCAGCCCTCACAGTCAGCACTCATTGGCTCTCTCTGGAAAGAAGATTTCACGGCACCGCTGGACCGTGTCCTGGGGGGACTGGACACTGTGCCCCACCGTCCGAGGATCGTCATAGATCTCATAGTCGTTCCCTCCCTGCAGGGGAACAGAAAACAGGGGAAGCGTTAGCAGAGCCTCCTCCTTGGGGAATCCACAGACAGAGAAAAGATGGGGAAGGAGCTGGAGCTGGGGAGTTTGGCCTGGGGGGGTCTAACAAATGATGGGGAGCAGAGGTTGCCATCGTCTGGAAGGAGCCAATGGATGGCTAAGATGGGCTGCAGCAGCACGTACATCATCATCCTCCACCTCTCTAAGGGGAAGGAGGAGATCCTCCTGCTGTTGTGAAGCCCTCTCCTTCGTGCTGGGGGTTTGTGTTTTGGGTCCTGCAGTCTGAAGGAGCTGCTGGCAGCCCTGCAGGGTGCAGAGAGAAGGAAAACAGCACTGATGTGAGGCTGCTCCCCAGCACAGCGTGTCACGAGTCCATTTCCACACGACTCAGCAGGCCCGCAGCCATCACGAGCCTGCTGCAAAGGCACGGGGGCCATCTCTCCCTGGCACACCACTAGAGGTCTGCGTCGGCCGCTGGAGCACCGCTGAGCTCCTGCAGAGGGGAGAAAGCAGCGTGCGGGGCGAGCGGGCGTACTCACGGGGGTGGTCTCATTCCCGAAGAAGTGGATGGTGTCGAACCTCTCATCGTCCAGCACGTTGAGGCAGTAGCGCTTGTCCCAGCCCTCCGGGAAGACATCGAAGCTGATCATGCCACCTGCCAGCAGGAGGGAGCTGTCAGCAACACCCGGAGGTGGTGGGCTGTCCCCCTGCCCTGGGAGCTGAGCGTGGAGCCCTCCCCACACAGCGGCCAAGCGCTGGCTCTGCAGCATGTGATCAGGAGGGTGGCAGATGCTGTTTCTATGGTAACAGGCTAGGGTGACATCAGCAGGGCCGGGGTGACATCAGCAGGGCTCCATGACTGCCGCCACACACGCAAGCGGACACCAGCGGGCTGCAGGGGGACGTGGGCAGGGGGTTACCAGGGCTGCATGTGCTGGGGGAGGTTCGGGGCTACACCCTGGAGGCAGCATCGGGGAGTTCTGCATCCCACAGCGGGGCAGCTGGGGACAAAGCATGTGTCATCAGGTGCTGGCACTGAGTGCTGTCCTGGGCTCCTGCACGGTCGTCATACTCTCCTGCTTCAGGAATACCAACCCTGCCTCTCCTAGGGAGGGGGAAGGCCCCTGCTGGAGGGAAGGCACTGACCACCAGGCTGCTCAGAAGCACATGTATGGACTCCCTGCTCCTCTCCTCCCTGGCCAGCTGTGTGTCCCCGCTGGTCTGGGGGTCCTTCCCCACCCCTGGGGGGATTCAATGCAGGATGGGATGCCTCAGGCAAGGCAGTGAAGGGAGAAGCGTCCTCTGGGCTGCGGGAAGGGCACTGCCCAGGCTCACAGCAGAAGCCTGCGTCACAGCAGGAACTCAGCTCAGCTGCCCATTCCCCAGGACAGTGCCCTCATTAAAGTCTTCCCTTTTTCTGTATCCAAAGCCATTCACCTGTGAAAAATGCTGCGCTTCATTGTGTCCTGTCCTTCCAAAAAGAGCTGGGCAGCAAGGAGGGCTCCTGCTGCCAGCTGGAAGGAGCAAGGAATCAGTCGGAGAGCGGGGAGAGGCCTGGCATTGAGGACATGAAGTGTTGTCCTTCCCCTGGGCAGGGCACGGGGCTGCAGCGAGGTCTCCTGCCACCTCATGCCCTCCACAGCCTGGGACAAGGCTCTCAGAGCCAGCTTGTCCCACCAGCCCTGTTCCCACATGTCCCTGTTTTTGCCTGACCCAAGACACCCCACGCTGCCTTTGCAGAGGAGCCGGGGTCCCACAGATCCCATTATCTTTGTGCTGTCACATAACAGGCCCGGGCTCCTCGTGGTGGCTTCCCGAGGTCAGAGAAAGGCCCACTGTTCTGCTCTTGTCCCCTGTGCCCATGGGACCTTTGTCTTTGCTATGACCAACACTCCATGCCAGTGCTGCCAGGCATGCTGGACAGGACGCTAATGGGAGAGGGAAGGGGAGGCTCTCAGGATGGCAGCCCTTGGTTAGATTTCCACGTGGCACCTTCGTCTGTCACACAAAGCCATCCGCAATGTGGAGGGTCTTTTTCTGGCTTCAGCCCATCCCTCAGATAACCTGATTTCTCCCCATCCTGGCTGGATTCCCAGGGCTGCTGAAGCCCCTCCTTCGTCTCCCTGGCTAAGCTGGCTGTCAAAGCCCCAAAAAGTGGCCCTACAAAAGCTCACGGTGCCCAGTGGCAAGCTCCCCGCCTCTTGGCAGCTCTTCCTCCAAGGAGAAAGACATTTCCCTAGCAGCCTGCCCTCCAAACAAAACTGCCGAGCTGAGAGACGCGAGGCCCCCTCCCCTCTTCCACCAGCGCGTTCCTGGAGGGGCTCTGCAGAGGACTGAGTGTGCCCGGAGCTCTGCAGCCAGCGCTGCTGCCGGAGCCAGAATAGCCCTCTGTGTGGGGCAGGGCTCAGCACAGCTGACAGGAATAAGGCACAGAGAGCGTTGTGGGACGGACAGCGGTGCTTCTGGCCAATGCCCAGACAGGAAAAACCTACGGCACCGTTTGCTCTCTGCCACTGACCTGCTGCAAATGTGAACGTGACACCCTCGCAGCGGCTCTCCAGGAATAGAGGGCCTCCACCCAGGCAGGCCCCACAGGAAAATGCCCGCATTCCCCGTCCCCTTCCCAGGATTTTAAGGGGAAGGCAATGAGGAGGCCGAGGCAAAGTCCCCTCTGCTCACCTCGAGAGAACCGCAGGCCTTTGCCAGCAAACTCCCTCTGCAAGGCTGCCACAAACTTCTCCCGGATCCGCTCTTTCTGTGGAGGAGGAAAGAGAAGGGAGAAGGGTTTGAATTACGAGATGCTGACAGTCTAGCAAAATTCACCCTAAGCTGTCTGCTGCGCAGCCCTGGCACATTGCTCTGCTCAGGTCCTTCTCCTGCTTCCCACCCGCCCTGAGCCCTGGGATAAGGAAACTCCCTGTGCCCTGCAGGATCCCGAATGGACGCTGATCTGACTGCCTTCAGCCCCCTGCTCTGACCCCCTCCTCCTGGCCACCTGAACACCACTCACCAGCCCTCCCCAGTCCTGCCCCATGTCTGCCCACAAGCACCCAGCTCAGGGCAGCTCCAGCACGGCGCTGGGAGCAGCAGATCGCAGCCCTTCCTTGGGCAACGAAATGCAGCTGCTTCCAATTCCCACCAGCCCAGTTTGTATCCCAAGGTCTGCAGCTTTGCTTAAGAAGTTGTGCAATGTCTGACTGACCCCTCTACCCCAGGGAAGCTCCCACAGGCAGAAGCTGCTGGCACAACGGGCTCCCCAGCTTAGACAGCCCATTGGTTCCAGCTCTCTTAGGGCTGGGAGAGAAAAGACAGCTGCTGGGCCATCCCAAAGGGATTAGGTGTCGCTGAGGGTTATCTGTTCTATCTTTGGTTACCGTAAATGAGGGAGCGCCTTATGAAATATGTGCTTTATTCCCGAAGGGTCCCCTACAGCACAAGGAATGCTGCTGGCAACCCACTGCGCTGGTAGTCCCCAGTGAAGTCAAATTCTTCCTTTTATTTATGTCTCTCCTTGGGTGTTCTCTCCCCACCTTGCTGTGTGTCCTGGCCCAGTGCACAGCTTGGAGCTGGGCCCCTTTCTTGTTGGGAAGTGGGGGAAGCAGACAAGACCTAAAATCCATGACAGTGCAAAACCTGCAAAAGGGACAGCGAGCCCAAACCTAACCTGCGTACCTTGTCCAGCTCGGAGAACTCGATCCGCTCCTCCGGCGTGCAGCTCCGTCCGATGGGGGAGATGTTCAGCATCCCATTGCGAAACTCAATGAAGGTTCCTCTGTGGGTGGGCAAGGCACAAGGTTACTGCGGCCTTCGCAAGGGCAGGGAGAGAACAACAGGCCTCCCCAGGGGAGTACCAGATCTGGAGGTTGGTGGCCCTGCCTGTGGCAGGGGTTGGAACTTGATGATCCTTGGGGTCCCTTCCAACCCAGGCCATTCTGTGATTCCTAAGCCATGCCTGCTCACGCGTGCTTCAGGTGCACAGGAGCCTCTAGGGTTGCCCAAGAGCTCTGCTGCAGCAGGCAGAGACCAGGCTTCAGCAACTACCTGAGGTCTCCAAGATGCTCACAGTTTTACAAAGAGTCTGCAGAAGAAGAGGAGCAAACAGTTCTTGCATGCCCTTATGCAAGCTGGAAGCAATGGGCTTAGGTGAGATAACAACAAACATTTTTTGATGTTGTAATAACTGCAAGGACAGCTGTTGCCTGGACTGGATCGACCGCCCGGCGAGCCTGTGGCATCTCCAGCCCTGCAGGCTTTATGAAACGCTCTGTGCTGGTTTAGGTGAAGCTGGCAGCACCTTGGGACGAGGGGTGGAACAGGTCAGTGCAACCCACTGCTGAGGCTGAGCAGCCAGGACCTCCTTGTGAGACCCTAAGGCTTCCTGTGGAAGCCTTGCTGGAGCAGGCAGATCCCCTTCCCTGTCCCACTGAGGAGCTCCTTACACCTCTTGCCATCCCCCGCAGCTGTCTGCTGTTCCTCCGTGACAAAGCCCTTATTGCTCTGTGCTGGGGAACGCTCTCCCCTGCCGCCCCAGCACAGGGACGTGCCTGGGGATGGGACACACGGGAGCCGTGTCTGCAGCTGCCTCAGGCCTCAGCCAGGAATCAGGAGACCTGGGTTAAAGTCCATGCTTTGAGAGCAATCCCCTAAGCCTAAACCCACGGAGGCACTCAGGAGTGCAACCTCACTGGGTTGAGCAAGCAGGGAGCAGCGAGGCAACCGAACAGCCCCGAGGACTCCGGGCCCCAGCCCACGGTTTTGGAGCACGTTCAGCCTGTGCTGCTGTCATAAGGAGCCCTCTCACGAGTGCACGTGTTGCCACACGGGACACGTCAGGGAGCTAATCTGGATCACAGCTTAGCAGCTTTTAGCAACTGTGTTTCTGCACCCTGCTTCTGAGGGCAGAAAACCCTGCGGTGGGAAGAGCACGCTAAAGGAGACTGCAGCTCTCCAGAGAGCCTTCTGGGCCACCCCCGCTCGGCCCTTTACCGTTTCTTGGGCAGCTTCAGCAGGGCCATGTAGTTGAGGCAGAAGTTGATGAGCTCCTGCAGCAGCTCCTCTCCCAGGTGGTCCTGAATGGCCTGCAGGGGGACAGGGTGAGGCGGGGGGACAGGGTGAGGCGACGGCACCCGCGGGCGACAACGAGGAGGGAAGGCCCAGGGCCTACCTGCTTGGAGACCAGCTGCCCATTCTTGTACTGCACCGTGCCGTTCTCTGCGAAGACGTAGTCAAACTTATCGACAACTGGAAGGAAGGAAGCCACGGGGGAGTCAGGCGTGTTGGTGGGGAAAGAGGCCCAATGGAGGGGAGCGGAGGGGAGCGCAGGGCTGCCCACGTCCCGCAGCCCGTCGGGCGCTATCACAGCGGGCAGGCGGGCGGCTGACGCAGGCAGGGAAGCGGCCCGGCGGGGTCACAGCATGAAGGAGATAAGCGTCGAGCGATGTCCCCAGGCGCTGCCGGGGGCTCAGCAGGTTCCCGGTTACCCAGCAGCAGCCCCCGCACACGCCGCGCTGCTGACGCAGCCCGCGCTGCATCCCCTGCGGCAGCGGGGCAGGCAGGGACCTCAGCACCCGGCTGTGCGCTGGCACCAACCTCGGAGGAGGCAAGCGGGCCGGAGAGAGGCTCACCTTCGTCGCCCTCGCCCAGCTGCTCGGCTATCTTGGAGTAGTCGGAGCCCCCCACCACGCCGATCTTCACCCTGCCGCGCAGCTCCTGCAGGAACCGGTCCACCTCCGGCTCGATTTTCTGCAGGAGAGGAGGACGGGGCGGGTGAGCCCCCCCGAAACGGCTGCCCGCAGCCCCTCGCCTCCCGCCCGGCCCAGCTACCTGGCGAGCCGGCGTCAGCGTCCCGTCCACGTCGAAGAGGCACAGCACCCGGCCCCGCGCCGCCGCCATCCCGCCGCGCTCTGCAGCGCCAGGGGCCGCCCCGGGGCGGGGCTGCGCCGCGGCGCCATCGTGCGGCGGCCGCTGAGGGGGCGCTGAGGGGAGCTGCGGGCCCGGGCCGTGGGCGCTGGGCAGCCCTGAGCCGGGAGGTCGTCAGTGCCCCCTGCAACCCAGCCGTCCCATGACTCTGTGAGTACATGTTGGTTCTGCCCTAGAACTGGCGTCCGCGCAAACCCGGGGTCTGCGGGTGACAGCCCGGTGACACACCCGCACGCATGGAAAGCCGGGCGCTTCTCTCAGGTGCATGGAAGCACCCCGTGCTGCAAGAGGCGTCTTCCTTGGGACGCCCAAGGGCAAGCAGAGACACCTTCACGATGTCTGGATTTCACCCAGTGGATGCAGACTCCAAGAGCATCCGTGTGCTGCTCGTGCCACGGCACCTGAGGCCAAGAAGGTGCTGCGGCGGAGGAACCCCAGGGCACAGAGCTGGGACTCACCCTTCCCCACCGCGGACACCTCGGTGCGCCGGGAGCAGGAGCAGCTCTGCCACCTCGTGGCACCTCCCCGGTGAGGAAGGCCAATAAAACGCCTTTTCTCGTTTCCTCCAAACCCAGCTTTATGCCACCGGTAGAGCTTTCCAAAGCACCACCCATCTGCTGTGCCCATCTCCTGTTCACACTCATTCCCAGGTATTCTACCCGGGGTTAATAGCTGGAAGCAAACATAACATACTGCAGTCCTTGCAGAAGTTCCCCAAATGTAAATAAGAACATTGCCCACCCTCAGCCCTCGCCAAGGACCGTAGGCAGTGCTGCTTCCCCCAGCAGGATGTGGCACAAGCTGCTGGGATGGGTTCTCAGCTTGCAGCTTCCAGCCAGGAACAGGGTGAAGCAGATTTCTGTAAGCTGCCTCTGCTGGGTAGCTGTGTGGATGCATACACGCAAACAGGAAAAACTGCTGAATTTTTTTTATTGTAATAGAAAAAAAATCAAAACATCGCTTTCTGTCTAAAGATGTTATTGATTAACAGTTTTAAAATGGCATGGGGGAACCCCAGCAATACACATCAGATCTGTAAGCGTGGGCAAAAGGGTTCTGCTCCCGTTGAGGAGTTCAGCTGCCCTGCCCCTTTGTCAATCAGCTGGCTGAAGATGGCCACCCTTATACACTTACGTACATTTCTCATTCTAGTTTACGTCTCTATGAGTAGGTATGGCTGGGAGGAATGCTGGGTGCACAGATCTGCAGTTTACACGTAACCATCTTTGGAGAAAATAAGATTCCTAAGAGGCCTACGGGGGGTCTTGTTACCCAGTAAGATGAAACAAACAGGATCCCCTCCTACAGTTCCTTTGCCGCAAAACACAGAGCAGGTCCGGAGATGAGGCAGCCCTCTGGGAGCACCACTGCTGCAGCAAACAGAATATTGCTGAATGAAATGTTACCCCCCAAGACTCAAGTAGCAGCATTTGCTCTGCAAAACAGCTGCTCAGGAGGGGAAAACACAGCCTGCAAAGCGCCTACTGTGAACCTCTCACATCCTGGCAAGAGGCAGGAAAGGAAAACACCCTGAAGCAGACAGCCAAGCAGGCTCAAGACCTCTGAGGTGAACACATTTGTCATGCAACAGAGCGTACAGAGGCCCCTGTGCTCCCCCCTGCAGCTGCTGTACCAGATTGCTGTACCTGAAGTGACAGTTTGCTGAAAGACAAACAGCCACGGCTGTGCTGCTGGTGGGTACCAAACTACCCAGATGTCGTGCTGCAATGTATTGGCTTTGGTAGACCTGGTCGACAGGGGAAGCTCCAAGATGTCTAACAAGCTGTTGTGTTTTATGGTATCGTCATGTCTGCAGTGAGACCAGTCACTCTTCACAAAACAGGCACGGAAAGAGTTTGGAGGGGATATACACAGACAACAGGAAAACTAAGCTATGGCTTCTATGGCTTAGCAGAGAACAAACCTAACACTTCCTCCTCCAGAAGCACTAGGAAGTGCTGTATGGTAAGTGATTTACTGTAGGATGATTTCTGCAAACACTACATCTCAATGGGGAAAGATTGAAAGCTTTTGCATCTATACTAACTGCTACAGTTGTCTCCTAGTCCAGTCCTTCAAATGAAAAACTTCAGGAGAAGTTGATGGCACAAGCAGAGACTGACGGAAAGGGGAAAAACACTCCACCACCACCAAACAACATTCCAGGCTGCAGAGGCCACCTGCACTGAGAGCAGCCACACACAACTGCAGACGGGACTGGCAGGACCCGATCTCCTCTCATCTAGTGACTCCACAAGGTGCAGGGCAACGGCATCTTTGACAGAGTGACTTCAGTGCAGTTTTCCTCCATTCCATCCCCACAAGAAATATGAACCATTATAGTGCACTCTGAATAACAGCATGAGAAACACACTAATTTGTATTATTCTGGGAGAAAGAGCTCAGCAGAGGAAGGACATCTCTGTTAGGTACACAGGAAGTTTCCAGTGCAGGAAGCTTGAGATGCAGAACCGAGCTTGCAGCGTTTTCACAACAAAGCACTGGGCAAAGGACTACACATTTGCATAGATGCTTTTTTCAGCAGTATCTGGGATGTGCAATCCCCACTTACAAAGAATCAGCAACGTTTTGGGGTTTGTCTGATGTCTCTGTGTTCCTTCCGGAGTGTACTTACTGCAGAACTGCTCAGGAAAATAGCATATATAAATGTATGAAAAGGAATCAGTGGGCCTATTCTTTCCTTCCTATGATCTTTTTCTGCTGTGAATAATTGCAAAGCGATATGAATCTTAAATTAGAAGATGTAGCATTGATACAAACTAAGGAGAATTTAAAGGAAAGAACTGCTTTTCCACATATCCCAATAAATTCAATCGTTCCATGAAAAAGCTTAATTTTACTCTTCCTCATTTTCTTTAGACTTGGGGAGACCTACCACCTATTTCTCTGAACTCAAGCACAGCCCTCTCTGATGTACTTGACTGCTTTGGGAAGAACAGCAATATCCAGAGACAGCTAGAACTCCTGCTGGGTCTGCAACTAAATACTGAAGGCAGAATTGGCCTGTATCACATGATCGTGCAGCTGCCACGCTATTCCTGCCTTACTGTACTGCAACTCTGGCTTAGTGAGAAGAAACAGTGTCTGTGCAAAGGTAAACCATTAACAACAAGGTTCTATCCACCTGCTGCTAAGCTTCCTTGAGGGAAAAGGAAACCTTTCGCTTTACTTTCACCTAAAATTTGTTTCCATCACTTACGCTCACAAGATTTTATTATTTCAGCTGGTTCTCCCCCACGACGCTTAGGTCTTGCCTTATGAGGCTCATGGTAATTTTCAGTTGCAGCCTCCCTCCCACACACAGTTAATCCCACTGAAAGTTTCAGCCTTGAAATCAACACTGACTCGTTCAGCTAGGCCACCTTTCCCACTCTGCCGTGCCATTGGAAATACTCCGATCAGATGAGTTCAGCTTTTCCCCTGAGCAAATAACACAATGTTAATGGAATATGCATAGGACAAGTATTGGGACACCATCGCTTCCTAGGCTACAAATACTTCCTTTGTCTTCTCTTGCTAGAAATTTCAGCAAATACCCCCATAATATTGACAGTGACAAGATGTGTGAGTATGCAGGGGATGGCTAGGACATGTTCATGGAATGAATTCCCACTTTCCAGCATGGGAATTACTTTGAAAGTGGCAGCCTAACTCAGGCAAGACAGCCTTTATAAATTAGTATAATACTATTAGAAATTATGGCAATCTTTTTGGTAATGTTGTCTTGCATGCACCCTGATAAATCCTCTCCCTAGGAAATTTTAAAACTGGTCTTGTGATTTCCTTACTGTTAATTCAGATGGGAAATTATAAAATAGAAATCTGGTCGATTCATGTTTAAAAAGGAAGAGGCCTGGTGAGGCTGGGCACAACAGGTGACTCCTGTTAGCTTCGCTCATCATGTCTGCTGAAGGTATTTCCTCCAGGTGGCTGGATCAGGATGGTGTCCAGGTAGGGCCTTAGAGCTTGTCCAAAAGGTCTGAAAAGGCAAAGAAATAAACATCTCAAATAGCTTACTTGAACAATTTTTCTCATTTACTACTGAAATATGCTCAGTTCCTAGACTGGAATCAAACTAACACTGTAGAAGCAAAGCTGATGAACAGACTCTCAATTTCATTACAAACAAATTCAATTTAACCTATTATGAAGAATTTACTGTTCAATAACTAAAATAGAATCAGATTTAAGATTCTTAAAGGTAGCTCCGAGTCCTAACATGCCCACGCTGCTAATATGGTAATAATGTGTCTGAAAACAGCTTTCACCAACTCACCCTACTTAAGCATACAAACAAAATCCCTGTTATGCAACTGCAGTTCTCCATTAAGCACCACATCAATATTAAAGACTCCTCTAGAGCAGATTCTAGTCCCTTTATAAGACAGCGGTTCAACACAGAGAATAATTTGTTGCAACCTGTAGCACCTAGTTTGTCTTTTGGTATGACTCATTCTGTTACAGACTATATGGCAGATCTTAGGAAATAAGAGCCCAGGGCAGATGATGCGTCTCCCAGATGATGTGGAATACCACTTACAAGAAGCAAGACCTAAATAATGGAGCTCAAATCATCCCACTGGGATCCTCACCAGCTCAGAGTACAACAAAAAAGGTTGAGCTGGCCTACCTTCATTTTCTCCCTTTCATATTCTTTTTTCCCCAGCTCCTTTCTAGCTTTAAAACTGCAGCATTAACTTAAAATTACGTCTCCCCTGCCTCTTCACAGGCAAAACTGACATCTCCAATGCAGTTATGGTGCTTAGAAGTGACCTGAGAGGTACTGATGTCCCAAGATAAAAAATAACCAAACAAACAACAAAACACACTTGCACCACTTTCTGAAAGCTCCGTGACCCTTCTGGTTACATAAGCTAGTTATGTTGTGAAGGTTTCTCAAGTTGAAGACACAAGAACAACCTCCCTCCCACCTTCTCAGTGATACCAGTGCTGGCTAGTACCAGTTGTAGTGTTGTAAGTGTTCAAGCAAATAGCATCCTCTCCTTAATCTCATGCTGGATCTCATGGAGAGCCAGCAGAAACTGGTACTGCTGCCTCTGTCAAATGGTTTGGCATTAGCGTGAAGCAATGCACTGCAGAGAGAAACAGGACGCATATGAACGCGTACTCACGTGGCAAGAACTTCAGATGGAAGGTCAGTGATGTAGGAAGGGATTTTTCTTCCTGTCAGGAACTGTGCCACTTCATTACTGAAGGTGTTGCAGTTACGTTCAAAGATGTTGTAATGCTCTCTCCTGTGCCACAGGAAAGGAATGGAAATATGAAGAGACACTCAGCAATAAATCTAACAGGCAGTAAAACCGAGATGAGGAACATCTCCTTACATGAGCACTTTTCTGCCCTCTCCAACAAAGAGTTCTAAGGCAAATAGGTAAAACAGACATCAATTCACCTTCTAATTCAACTGAATCGGGGTGGAAAACGATGTCTCTCTGCATCGTTGATTCTATACAATGGTTTTTTGGAGGGTAAGTGAGGTCAGGTTTCTTCAAGTAAAACCACAGAAGGAAATAAGGAGAAATCACAGGAATTACTGACATTGAAATTCAGCCAGAAGACTAAATACTACCATTTCATAGAATCATAGAATGGTTCAGGTTGGAAGGGACCTTAGAGATCATCTTGTTCCAACCCCCCTGCCATGGGCAAGGACACCTCCCACTAGACCAGGTTGCCCAAAGCCCCATCCAGCCTGGCCTTGAATACTCCCGGGGAGGGGGCATCCCCATCTTCTCTGGGCAACCTGTTCCAGTGTCTCACCACCCTCACAGTGAAGAATTTCCTCCTTATATCTAGTCTAAATCTACCTTCTTTCAGTTTATAACCGTTCCCCCTTGTCCTGTCATTACCTATCCTTCTAAAAAGTCCTTCCCCAGCTTTCCTTTCATAGATTTCATACAGTGAGAAGCAGACGAGACTTTTTAAAGCAGTCAATACCTTGCTTTTCCTCATCTGAAAGTTGGCAGCTTTACTACGCTTCACCTATGACTCACGGGGCAAAGCATTTCTTACTGAAATATTTCATACAATGCCTTCATTTTCATTTTCACTGGTGATCCTCTCAAAGGCATTTCAGGCATTATTCCATTTTACAAAAAAAAAAAGTGTGAAGGACTTCCTGGCAGAATGCTTTCCCAGCCTAGCTCAGAGCTGGCACACCAGAGGGCTGTCTAGCTGTGTATCAGCTCCAATCTCATATTTAGAAAGGACTAAACAACACACTAGGCAGACAAAGCTTTGTGAATGGGACTGGGCTCATAATACCTTCCTCCCTTCTGCACCTCTTTCCTTAAAAGCCTTTTCTCGGTACCCAGATTTTATAGTAACAGCTGCTACTTACCGAAACTCAGATTCCCCCAAGGAGGAAAGATATTCCAGAAAAATTTCTTCTGTCACTTCAGTGTTCCCCAGGTCAACAACCGTGTCTGGGGGACCAAGAAGTGTCCCTCCCTGTAGGGATTAACATCCAGAAGACTATTAAAATCAGACTGAATTATTTTGGGCTTCACTGAACTGAGCTATCATGACTTGTCCAGGCGCAGGAGGAACTTCTAGTACGTTTGTCAAGCAAAGGGCCCTACTGGTCTTCCCCATTTTCCACTCAGAGATCTGAGAGGTATAGTGCTGAAAGCTCAACGCTGTGGTAAAATTCTGCTTTGGAAGAACAGCCCATCAGTTTTACCTCTCCAAGAACAGAAAGGTCTGTTGAAGCATCATGGATAATTACTTTTTTAAGACCTTGGAAAGGATGCTTTGAGTCGCTAAGTCTGCATGCAAAGACTATCCATACAAAATCATCAAAAAGTGTCACTCTGGCAACGCATCTGCAGAAAGAGTGTATCTATCCAGGACACCACCAGTGGAAAAAACCCTCCAATCTGCATTTTGCTGGGCTCGAACCCACTGTCCACCTTCTTTTCCTCAGGTGACCACAGCAACCACAGCAAGCAGCCACATCTGGCTGAACTCAGTTCTCTTTGCTCACTGCTTTTCTAAAGGACACAAGCAAATCTGATGAAGTGACCTTATCACAAAATTATCAGAAAAGTAAGTTTGACTTACAGGTGCACAGCTGGAAATTCCTGCAGCACCATAGTAGAACTCGTCCTTATGGACTATTATGGAGGTGTGCCTGCCACAGAGAATAAAAACAACAGGTAAAACAAAGGAAATATTTAACCTAGCACATACATCATCAGTAAATTCACATGGTCAAGGACATCACAAAGTGAATAACCTAAGAAGTCAATGTGTTTCTGCGACTAGGAACAGTATCTGCTGGGACGTGAACAGAAATGAAAGCAGTAATTATCAAGCCTACTGTAACACTGTAGGTGGTTGGGAAAGAACAGGCTGAGCTAGGTGCCCAAGCATGAAGCAACATGGCAAGATAGGGACTTCCACACCAGCACAAGACCTCCAGCAGCCTTTCCACTGAAGGGCTGAGGGTGAAGTCGCAGAGATAGTGGCAGAGTTAGCTCTATGTCTTGCTTTGATTCTAGAGGTTTAACCAGCACCTGGCTGTACGTAAACTTACTGTCAGAGTGCCTTGGTCTCTCCTCAGCACCAAAGCGTTCTTAAGATCCAAAGCACACATGGCCTCATATCGATAGTACCTCCTACGCCAGTGTTTAACACATATTATGCAATTTAAATCTCATCACTTACCAGATGCCATCCAGCTGTTTCCCTGCATACAGGAAAAAAAGATAGATATTAGCAATACATTTTCCAGCTTTCAGCCTACTTTGTCAGTCACGAAGGAACCTTGTCTATTATTCCACCATGACAGCAATCCCAAAGATACAACTTTCACCCAAAAGTCCCTTTCCTTCTAAAGCAACAGAATACCTTTCTTTCAGATAAACTCCTTTGTCCACACCAGCACCTGACATTTTTCTTTCTGCATGAAGAGCTGGCAATGCCATCCTACCCTGCCAGTGCTCAGCTTCCTTGGGCTTCTGTCTGCAGGCAAAGAAGATAAACCTTTTCCTACAGCTAGAGAATCTTCAGTCAGGATCAGAAGAATTGAGAGTTCTGCCCTGATTTCACAATTGCAGACAGTTTGCCAGCACAGAGCTCTAAGTTTTCTTTTTCAATAACTGATGAGTGCTCTGACTTGAGCCAATGTCCACAGCAATAACTTTACAATCACCTGTCACACGATTTTTTAAGAGGTGAGGAAAACAAGAGCTTAAGCACGTGCATGTAAGAGAAGTATAATTTTGCAACGTGTACAAGTTACAAAATTAAACTGTGTATTTTGTAGAACATAGCAGCAGCAGAGACGTGCTTCAGGCACAGCATGATTATGCCTTAGAGAAAATCCCTTCTGAAGTGCTTTTTTTAATTCCTTGATGCATCTTTTTCAAGTGGGAAACGTGAACGTCTCCTCGTTCATGGTAGGATCTCAAGATCAAGACCCTCTTCAAAGGGTCACCAGCTGCTACTGCTCCAGGCTCAATTACTTTACCTACTGGAACCTAAGGGTCTGGTTGCTGGTACGGTACCCCTGTGTAAATTTGCACACAGCAACAGCGTGCTATGATGCAGATGTAAAAGATATCTTTTTGCCAAACAAGGCACACAACACTCAGAAACAGACTTACAGCCGAGTAACTGCGTGCATACCCATGTGTGGTATCCTCCTGAGCCAACAGGACTCCTCTGCCCCAATTTCTGCTTGCTTGCAGCAGGCTCCTGCTCCCACTGGGCTCTGTGTATCAGTCCCCCCTCCCTCAGCAGTTCACTTCCCACATCATTGTCCTCTACACCCAAGCAGCACCTCTACCAAGAAGTTTTGTTGTCACTGTTCCACTTCTAAATGACAGAATGTGATTTGATCATCTGCAGATACTTACACCCTACACACACAAGGAACCAAAACATGGCAGGGCCAAGGCTGATAACAGGAGCACCAGGATTCAACAGTCTTTGAAGAAGCTTTTTCTTCTTTTCAAACTGATGACAATCTGGTGGAACAGTAACTACGCCATTTCCTGGCTTTAACCTGGGACGTGGCTGCATTCCTCATCACACTGTCAACCTTGCTGCCCCTAACAACTATACCATCACTTACTGCATTTGTATTCCCACAGCTTATGATGCTGAGAAGTGCAATTTGACCGCTTTCAAAAAGCTGGAATCAGATGCTCAAAATAACAATAAACTATTCCACTCATCAAAAAGAGCCTGGTGAAAACAAAGCTCGGCTCAGTTGCATTCCCCTGCTCTTCCCCTCACCCCAAGAGAGGGGGAAGTCGCATACACTGGGACCCAGCTATCAGGGGCCTGAAGTTAAACTACAACTTGCGAGCTCAAAATATACCATCCCTCATCCTCCAGGTACGCTGACTTTTCTGATGAAACTTCAGGGGTCACTTTGATGTTTGTGCCCAGCTTCTAGGGCACCAGGTGTGGTAGCAGCAACGGGAGGCATTGTCCCTGTTCCTTGTCTGTCCCCTGACTGTCCTTACTCAGATCAGTGGCCACGGCAGGCAGAAGCCCCCTCCTGCTCCTCTATCAGGACCCCGTGGTCTCTGAATCCCAGCAATGAACGTGCCACTTCCAACAACAGCAGTTCTTCACAAGTTCTTTCTCTCAGGTAATCAGCACGAAAATCTTTACCACCATCAGAACCGGGTGAAACAGAGGAAAGAAACAGAGGGCAATCCTCCAGGTGTTTCAAGTAGGGAACAAAGTGCCTGCTGTAATTTTCTCACTTATCTTTGAAGCAAAGTAGGTACAGAAATAGGTACCTGTTTTGGATGAGGGTTGCGTAAGAGTGGAGGCAGGGAAAAGGCTGTTTGACTGATGTCACTATTGTCACAAGTAAGCATTCCCATTCCTGAAGTAGGTGGACTGATCTGACACTGCCATGGATCCCAGCCAGGCAGCAAGCATATTCACTGCCAACCTGTTGCACAGAGACGTGGGCACGGAGCAGGCTGAAGGCCAGAAGACAGCAGCAGAGATGAGAGATGGAACAGCGTGTTGCAACATCTCAGGGTTTGCTGCCTCTTTAGTGTCCCACCCTGCTAAGACAGATCCTCTGGCCTTTGCCCCACACCTTCCCCATCAGAGCCTTTGCCTTGCAGTCTGGAGCTGCCAGAAACCAGCGATACCACACCCGCAGTATCAGCTGGGTACTGCACAGGACACAGCTCTGCATTTAGCAGTCAGCCTAGGACAGGCCCTACCACCTTGGCTCTGCGTAGTTCGTGTTCTGCCTATCTGTTAACAAGTTATTACACAATTGTTCACAATAAATCACTGTTTTCCACTAGAAATGTGATCTTTATCCTCCAGGGCAGAGAAACAAGCTGTTTCAAAGGCTGCACAAACTGGTACCGTCTCTGCACTTTGCATGCTAAATGGAAAAAAAGAGCAACGTAATATTTACTTTCACACATTTCCAGTGAACAATAATGAAAGGCTTTCTGCAGAGCTGGTGGTTTGCCCCTGGGTTCTGTGGGCAGGTGAAAGTCCTGGCAGAGGCTGTTGCTGTCACAGGTGCTGCAGGGAACCTGCTTGTGCAGCTGCAGCGCCGACCTGAAGAGAACACTGCAGCAAAGCCTGCACACATGAGGCTGCTCCAGCAAGACTCCAGCCAGCAAGTTCAGATCCTGCCCCTCTGTTTGAGGCTGGTGAACCCTTACCTGCAGGGCCATGCTCAGTTCTGGGCCCCCCAGTACAAAAGGGGCTGAGCCGGAGAACTTGCTGTAGCAAAGAGCAGGTGAGAAAACAGGGTCTGTTCAGCCTCCAGAAGAGGAGGCCAAGCATTGCTGTTGCTGTCTGCAACTACCTGATGAGTTCTGAGGCTCTCGTTCCTCTGTGTCCAACTGCATGAGGTCCTGAGAAATCTCTTCTGGATCTGCCCTGAACAGGACCTCCAGAGATCCCTTTCCACCAGCGTGGTTCTCTGACTGCATGAGCGAAAACAAACAGAATGCAGGGAAGGAACTTGGCATTAGGCTGTACTGCAGCCCTGGAGGCTCCTCTCTGGCTGTTGCACACCAAATCCATAGTCAACAACAGGCAGCAACTGCCAGGGCAACAGCAGAACAGCTCCTGGGAGCTGTGCCCAAGGCCGTTCCACGAGGTCGGCCTGTGCCAAGGACTGGTCTGATGCTCTGAATGGAGCTGCTGTCCTACTGTTTGTGCTCGGCTCCTATAAGGAATTAACCAGGCTGGCACTGGAAGACACGTGCCAGATCTGCAGCACTGATGACAATAAGGCATCCCTCCGGCCTGTTGCAGACAACGTAAAATCCCTTTCTGCCACTGGTGGACTGTGCTTGGACAGGTAAACCACTCATGCACACAGCGCAAGCCTCTCTAACACCAGCGCAGCTGGGCAGTCCCGCACCTGAGCTACCTCCTGCTATTAACCATGTATGATCACCCAGAGACATCCAAGCCAAGAACTCTTGGTATGTTGCTGCAGCTTTCCATGCTGCACAGCTGGCTCTTGTCACCTCGACTCCAAGAGACAGAGGAAACAAAGCCATCAGCTTCTGAGGAACTTGAGCAACTCCCTTTCTTGCTGCTCAGCAAGAATCTCAGTGATGTTTGCTGTTGCATCATGCGAGAGGTTCTGCACAGACCTCCACGAACACCATCCTCCTCCTCCTGAAGTTTTGCCTCTGCTGGTGATCTTACTATATACCCCCCTCTCAAACACAGCCCTTGGACAGGTAATGGCTTACAATCACTCCTGCTCCTAAGAAATGGAAGTCATGCCTTGCTTGCTGCTGGACATGGTCCATGATACACAAGATATGTTGCTCACCGCCTCTGAAGGTGCAACACACATAGCAGCCCTAGCAGTATGACCAAGAAAGGATCTGCACTGCTCTGTTTCCACAGCCAGCTGCACAAGTGAACGCATGAAAACGTAGTGCTGCAGCGGTGCTCAGTTGTACCCAGGCTCAGCAATGACACTTTCCAACAGAGCTGCTTCTGGTGGCGTTGTGCAGCTTCATACACAAGGCCAAGCTTGCCAGGCAGCTGCCCCAAACACTCATAGAACAGGGATGTCCAGATGGGACCATATTTTCTGGTCACCTACTGTCCAGTCAGGTAAAACAGGGTAACTGCAAGGTGCCTAGGGAGTTTAAATATTTCAAGGACCTCTAGCTGCTGGACAGGAAAAGGCATTGCAAATTTGAACATAGGCACTTAATCACACAACAATTAGCGCACACGGTCAAGTTACCAGGTAGCAGCTGTCCAGCAGTAATTGCGCGCAAGCGCAGCCAGCAAGTGTGAAGTAACTCAGTTTGATTTGATCTGCTGCCATTACGAATGGCAGTCACATTGCTTTGCTTTCGTCACAGACCAAGAACGTGGGCAGGAAAGTTGCTGTGTTATAGCTGTGAGTTAGGATGGTAGCTCATTAAGCTTTAGAAATCCAATGAGCACCTGATCTCAAGTCTTTCTTTTCCTTGCTCAGGTGCTCAGATGGATCTTTTCTGAAGGCACTCAGCAGAACTCAGAAGGGGATGCTAATTATGCACAGAACTGCGTGCTTAAGATGATAGTTTGCCTCATCCAAATAATTTACATCTGGCAATTAAACAAGGTTTTTTTGCTGTTGTTTTTGTTTATAACACACATAGCCTTCTTGCTTACGTAAGCACCATAGAAATATGAGAAAAACACAACATTAAAATGCATTAAACAATTCCAGGACCCTTAGCTTAATTACAGGAACGGGGAGAATGAGGGAGCCAGATTTGGTTTTTGTGCTACTGATTCAGGAGACTGTATGTGAAGATACAAGGATGCTTTGAAAGAAAACAAGCCTGAATAATTTTAGAATACAATCAAGACAGATTACTCCCATGCTTATCTGGAAGGCCAAAGGAAGATTAGATGCTCACCAATCTATTTTACTGGCAGAGTTCATTTGTCAACGCGGCCCATGTGACGGAGCATATTGCTGCGCATTCAAAATATCAAGTGAAAGCAGAGTTTGCATATTAATCCCAATTATTAGACTGAAGGGCAGAAGAGCTGAGACATGAAGGAACTACGTAAGGAGATGGGTTCTTAGTTTATCCAATTCAGAGCTTATTGTCCCTCAGTGCAAGAACACCACCAGGTCCCCAGCTGTAAAGAAATAAAATGCCTGAAAGCATATAGTATTTTTAATGTGTCTGTGCTCTGTAGGCCCCAAAAGACACCAGAGAAGTAGTGGACTGGTTTCCTGTCAAAGCAGAACCAGTAAAATGTGGTCAAGCAGCCTGGCTATTTCCAGCAGAGCACCGTTTCGCATATTGTTGAGATTTCCCCATGCCATGCCATCATGATTCCTGCTGTTTTTTGATGGAAAATGACCCTGATTAGTCAAACACTCTTTTCTACGTGATACCCAATGGAAGGAAAAGACGAATGGAGATGAGTCTGCTACAGTTCCCTTCTTGAGGTGCCTTGAAGAGACCAAGAAGTAGGATAGACCGTGGCAGGGAAACCCACTTGATGTTCATGAAACTCCTAGTAAGTGCTCTGGAACAGAGTGGAAGCAGAAGTCTCACAACATTCAGGTCAGCATTTATTATTTCTAGGTCATGTAGATGGACAGACAACCCTAGCCTCACAGACTGAACAAGGGAGAGGGGACAGAACCTGTAGAGAAGGCAGAGTAACAGCACAGAAGAAAATTAAACGTGCCTGATGTGGTGTCAAAGCCTAGTGAACTTCCGTGTTTGGTCATCTATACCTCAAAACAGAAATATTCACCAAAAAAAGTTACAGGAAACACACAAAAAAGTAACAAGAACAGAAGTGGTCTGGATGAAAACGAGTAAGCTTGTCAAGAAAAGTGACAGCGTGCCCCCAGGGGGAGACCAACTCACTCCAAAGCTTACGATGAACAAGGTTGCATGGCTCTATCATTCAGTCACAACATGGAAAACTGACCGTGAAGGAGCCAGGACAGCCTCTAACAGAGGGAGCTGATCCTTGAATGCTGCACTGACATAACACGTAATAACTGAATCCTCTCAGCACAGCCAAAGGCACTGTGTGGTGATGCTCTCACAGCACCCAGCCCCATGAGGAGGCATTCACCCCACTGGACAGGGAGATTCAGGTTTTATGTTTTCTAGCATGAGAGGGACTGATTTTAGCACAGTTATCATTTGTTTCTTCTCACTCAAGTGTGAGGATTTCAATACAGGCAATGCTACAGAACTACCACTCAAAGCATTGTTTCAAACTCATCACCCCTCCTTACAGTATTCTTTCCAAGGATACCAGGTATTTAGCATCAAGTTAATTCAATAAATCCTTTCTGATTTCCATGGCTTTCCCTCACGACGCACAGTTTATGAACAACAGTGATAGGGGAAAAGAAAAGAAAGTAGCTATTGACCATCTGAAAGTTGAAGCACAGAGAACCAGCAGTGGTTTTTGTTAATGTTTAATTCAAGCAGAAAGTGAAGTAGCTGGGTAGACGAGGCAAACCCATCGCTCTCTCCTTGGGAGGGTCTCTAAGAACAGCCTGGAAGTACGATACATCTGACAACACATGCCAGTCGTGTGATTTGAAGGGGAGGGGAAGAACAAGAGGAACAAACAAACAGTGCTTTGTCTCACGAGCAACCCAGTGGTGGGTCCCACGTCACCCTGAGTGCTCTGCAGCGTCACTGTGAGCAGGAAGGCCCAGCTGGCCCCATTCCACCGCCGGGCCCGCGGCCGCTGGGTCCTGGCAGCAGCACCACAGCACTTCCTGCACCGCTGGGCGGCACGCTCAGGTTTTAAAGCTTTCATTTTCACTCCTTGACTCCTAGGAACGCAGCATCAGACTGCCTCGAGCATGAAACTTTCCAGTTGCTTGGACAGCACAAAAACCACCGAGTCACACACTGTGCACCTCTCCAGAAAGGCTCCAAGGCTGACTTTGGTGAGCTGACAAACCACCACCACTCGATCCACAGGAAGGTTTGGGCAACACCAACAGTGCTGCCGGTGGGAAGGGACCACACACCGCACAGGATCCCTGTGACACCACCCGCTCCCCAGCCCACCGCTGCCACGTGCAAAGCCTCACACCAAGTGCTGCTCGGGCCTCACTGTACGTGCACAGGGAAGCGCTGAGCCTCCCGCCTCACATCCCAGTGCCTCGCATACCCTCACCTCGGGAGCCCCCACAGCGGCCCTCCCGCCGGCCCCGACCCTACAGCCCCAGAGCCCGGCAGAGGGCACGGGGCGATGCCAGCCCCGCGCTTACCCAGCATGAGGGGGCTGAGGCGGCGGGCCATGCCCTTGGACAGGTCGTACACGTAGAGCTTCACGGGGTGCAGCGCCAGCGGCTCCTCCATGGGGGCGGCCGGCAGCCGCCCACCGGGCAGCGGAGAGGACGCAACGGGGGAACGAGGCGCGGCACCGGGCCTCGGTCGGCTGCGGGAGCAGCGGACGCGACACTACCCCTGCGCAAGCGCAGCACCCAACCGCCCACAGCCGGCGCTGCGCCGTTATGCGGCGCCGCGGTTCCGGCCAGGGAGGGGCGCGGGGAGGGGCTAAAGGACAGTGGGCGGGGATTCTGGAACTCCCCTCCGTCATTGGCTGAAGCTCGGCCCTTCTTCCGGAGTCACTCGCCGGGTGGGTGACTCTGTTTTCTTTCCCGCGGCCAATCCGCGTCGAGATAGGGCGCGGCTTCCCGCGGGAGGGGACGGGCGAGGCCGCCGTCCTGTCTCATCATTGGTAGAAGTGGCCGCGGGAGGAGGGGCTTCTGGATGAGTGACAGGGCGGGGCGGACGGCGCGTGGCGGCGGCGGCTGAGGAGCGCGGGGTGCTATGGCGGACTGGGTGTCCTACTACCGCGGCGACGAGCCGGGCGAGGAGGAGGAGGGCGAGCGGCAAGAGGAGGAGGAGGGCGCGGAGGCGGTCGGTAAGGCTCCCTCCCCCTGGGCGCGGGGCTCCCTGCCCTCAGCGGGCCGTCGTTGCAGCCGCTTTCCCCCCTCTCCGCAGCGGAGCGCAGGTTCTCGGGCCGGGACAGCCTCATCTTCCTGGTCGATGCCTCCAGGGCCATGTTCGAGCCCTACGAGGATGGGGAGGCGGCGACGCCCTTCGACATGAGCGTGCAGGTGAGGAGCTCGGAGAGCTGGAGGGGCTCTGAGCACCCTGGTGGGGCTGTGGCTGTCCCTGTGCGGGGCAGGGGAGCGGGACGGGGTCGCCCTTAGAGGTCCCTTACAGCTCAAACTACGATTCTGTAAACTGTTAATTGCCAAAGACAACGTTTTGCACTGTTACTGCGATTCCTTCACCTTTTGGCCTGTGTGTGCATTCTTCCCAGTGCATCCGGAATGTGTACACTAGCAAAATCATCAGTAGTGACAAAGACCTGCTGGGCGTCGTCTTCTACGGCACGGAGAAGAACAAGAACTCCGCAGACTTCAAACACGTCTACGTTCTCCAGGAGCTGGACAATCCAGGTAGAGGCAGGGTAAGGGGTGTGAAGGTTTGTGGAGGAGACAGTAAGGAAATCTCCGTAGTGTTGTTGGTGTTGGCCTCTTTGAAAGCAGAGCTATCAGGTAACCAGGAAATTTCTTGTTTCTGAGATGTGTTTTGGGAGGGTGGATTTAGAAATCGAGAGGGATTTTAAAAACTTAGTGGGAGCTTAGCTTTTTCTGTTATAGTTGGTTCTGATCCCCTTGCTATGGCTTGTTTGTATTTTACGGTGGTCATCCACTTGCTGCCTGTCAAAGAGGATTTCAGCAGAGCTCCTGAAGGCCCATCATGTGCCATCCGCTCTGCAGAATAAGGTGTGGAGTTGATAAGGCACCACAGATGGCTGCTAACAGAGAATGTCACAGAATCACAGAGTGGCTGAGGTTGGAAGGAACCTCCGGAGGCTGCCTTGTCCAACCCCCTGCTCAAGCAGGGTCAGTTAGAAGCAATCGTCCAATTTGTTACCTGCTTAAAGTGTTCTTCCTCTTATTTTCATCATAAGTTTTGCAATCCTTGAAAGTAGCTCTTCTGTGTTGTTAGGATTACGTAGCATGCCCTTGTTAACAAGAGTGCCAGTTGGTGAATTGGACAGGGTAGGAGGAGTGGTGCAGCAAGGGCATGCTAGGGGCTACAAATTCTCTGACAGCTGAGAGTCTTGCAGGGAAACTCTGTCAACTCACTTTTAATAGCTGCCTGTATCTCTGGAGAGTTCTTATTTCATTTTCTTAACCAGGAGTTGCAGGTTAGCGTTCTTGCTGTCGTGCTTTAATAATGCCTGGCTTTTCCTCTAAGAGCTGTGCCCTGTCCTACTTTCAGAACTAATTACAAGTGGGATCTGACAAGACGGCCTGAGGTTCTTGCCCTTCTTTGGCAGCGAGTGCCTTAGGCTTCTTGCTCGTCCTTTTTCCTCCTCCTTCCCTGTTTGCCATTTTCCTGCATTAGAAGCAGTAGCTTTGTCCTGCTGATAAAGACAGCACAAGCCAAAGGTGGATGTTGTTAAAAAGGAGGAGAACTGTGTGTTTACTGCCACTGGAGAGCCGTGTGCTCTGGAGAAGGAAAACATACTGTAGTTAGTTATTATGTAGTTATGAAAATTAATGCTATTAATTAAATGAAAGCTGAGCATGAAAACAGCAAATGGAGAAAAAAGACATTTTCAGATAATGTTTCAAGAGCTATGGAATTTGAGTGAGGGATGAAGGAAAAAGCTCTGCAGAATGCTGCAGCTGAAAATGCTTGTTTTTCTTTGTAGAGTTGAGGGAAAAGACAGAGGAGTTACTTTTAGATGGGTAGGAGATGGAGTCCTCCTTGGCTGGTATAATCTACAGGGTTTTCAAAAGGCTGTTGGCACCTTCCCTGCATGTTTGTCTGCTCCATATGGTGATATGGGCTGATTGCAGCCTCTAGGATGATGCTATCAGGTACGCAGGGCAAGGGAGCAGGAGGGATTCTCCACCTTCCCAACATGCCATGGAGATGCAGGATATCTTTCATCCTCATCTCCTTTCGCTGGTGGCAGTCTGCCCTTCCTCTGCAGTGGGTGCAACTGGTGCATTTCATGGTGAGATCTTAATCCTTGCAATGCAGAGGATGTGTGATATTTTGATCCCTGCTTGTCTTCCTCAGCAGAAGATGCCCCACATTGATGCCAGGGCGCTTGGCATGCTCTTGGCCCTGGCAGGTGCTTTCACCTGGTAACCAGCTTACAATATTGGAAATGTAAGGCTGTCTCAATCAGTTTCCTCAGGCAGGTGTTGGAGGGCACTGCTACGGAGCTGCTAGAGGACGTTACTCAGCTGTCAGCTGCAGGGAACCCTCAGTGTTTTTTTAGAGCAGTTTGTGATACTTCTTTCAGTATTTCTGATGTGTGTAAATGCTGTTATTTCCCCTAGGTGCAAAGCGTGTTCTGGAGCTGGACCAATACAGGGGAGACGAAGGACGAGAGCTTTTCCAGGAGACCTTTGGCCACAATGCTGACTATTCCCTGGGTGAAGCACTCTGGGCCTGCTCTAATCTCTTCAGCGATGTCCGAGTCAGACTGAGCCACAAAAGGATCATGCTTTTCACCAACGAGGATAACCCTCATGCCAATGATAGTGCCAAAGCCAAGCTGGCCAGGACCAGAGCTGGTGATCTGAGAGACACAGGTCAGTATTCTCCCCTTTAACTTAGGCCTGGAATTTTAGGCAGCGTAAAAGTGATGTTTCCTTGCAGCAGATGTTAACTGCATTGCAAGTTTGTGGTGGAAAAAGAATGTAAAATCATCAGAATTAAGGAAACTTTCTGATGCTTTCTATGGGGACTGATCCGAAAGTAATGCCTTCTATTTTTAATAATGTTGGTCCACAACATCAGAGGTGGATGTTGGTGGTGTGGCAGTAGAGGTTGAACCTTCCCATCAGTATCCCATTCCATTTTGTTGTCATGTGACAGATCACAACAGAAGGGCAGTCTGACAAAATGACATCTGACATTAAAGTGTGTATGAAGCAAAGGGGTGGCACTGAATTCCTCCATATGGAAAAAACTGCACCCACTGACATTCATTGATGCTTGCTGAATGTTTCTGGAGGCCAAACAGTGGATGTGAGCACAGTGAGGCAGTGGTGGTGCGTTTCAGCAGTGGTGACAGCAACATGAAAGACAAGCCATGTTCTGGATGGCCATGCACAGCTGTCATACCACAAGATACAGAGCATCTTGATCAGCTCATCCACACAAATTGGCAGATAATGACCAGGAAACTGTCCATGGAGCTGAGTATCAGCTTCAGTGTGTTGGAAATGGTAGTGGAAATGTTGGAATATTGCAAAGTTTGTGCCAGATCATTCCCACGAATGCTCACACAGGAACAGAAAGAACACTGTATGCAAGTTTGTTTGGTTCTGTTGAACCAATATGAGGCTGAAGGTGACAGTTTCCTGGATTGCATTATTACCAGTGATGAGATGTGTTATTACCACTATATGGAGTTAAAACAGCAGCCAATGGAGTGGCTACAAGTGAATTCCACATTGAAGAAGAAGTTCCAAGATGCTGCCCTCGGCATGTAAAGTGGTATGCGCTGTCTTTTGGAAAGGGGTGATCCATCTGGATTTCCTGGAATCTTGACAAACCATCAGCTTGGACTGCTACATAGCAATGCTGACTAAGCTCAAGGCTCGTACTTCCAGAGTCAGGCCAGAGAAGAAGACAGCCTTCCTCTTGCCACACAATAACGCCAGGCCTCATACCAGTTTGGAGGCGTGGAGCACGCTGGACTGTCTGGACTGTCCTGCCACACCCCATGTATAGTCCAGATTTGGCACCTTCTGACTTCCACCTGTTTGGGCTGATGAAGATGAACTGCGAGGGCAACATTTTTCTGCCAATGACACCATCATAGTGTCTATGAAACAGTGGGTCACCTCCACTGGTGCAGATTTTTACAAGCGTGGCATGCAGGCTCTTGTTCATGGCTGGCAGAAATGCGCAGCTAATGGCCATGACTATGTTGGAAAGGATGTTTTGTAGCTGAGAATTTGCCCTGTCCAATCATTGTGCTCTTTGTATCTGTTGTCATTTCCACAGAAATGAATAGGAGGCATTACTTCCAGAACAACCTATGTAAATTGGAAAATCTGTCATCCAGCCTGGCACGCAACAGCGAACACTTATTTTCTAGGACCTCTCTTTCTAGTCTCGTACCATAAATCAGGATTGTAGAGGGCCATGAAGAAGGAGCTCTGCTTTACTTTGTTTACTTTGCTGTGAGGCATCCTTCTTCCGTTAGAGTTTATAACTGGGGAAGGGGAATTGCTGAACTCTTCACTTCTCTCTCTGCCTGAAGTAGGAGCATGTTTTATAGGAGCTTGCCAGAGCTGTTTCATGCACAACGTTGCCCAGATTCTTAATTAGGGAGGAAACATTTTCCATGCTACGTTGCTTTGGCTGAAGCTGAAGAAGGTCTTTTGCCTCTTTCCCTAGAAACTTTTGCATCTAGTGCAGATGTGGCAATCTGGAGTTTACTTTTGCCTCGACAGAGAAATCTGAGAGTGCTGTGGAACGTGCCAGTGTAACAGAAAAGCAGTTTCTGTGCTCTTCCTCCTGTCTTTTACTTTGTTTCTAGGTATTATCCTGGACTTGATGCACCTGAAGAAGCCAGGAGGGTTCGATATCTCTTTGTTCTACAGGGACATCATAAACATAGCGGAGGATGAGGACCTGGGGATCCAGCCTGATGAATCAGGGAAACTGGAACACCTCATGAAAAAAGTACGAGCCAAGGAGACAAGGAAACGAGCTTTAGTCAGGTGTGTGCCTAGTTACTGTGGGTCTTTCAAGGGAGGCAATTGGATGTTATTTTTAGACTGCACCTCACTTCCTTCTTCTGGAACTTCAAGGCATCTGTGCTTAAATTCTTCAGTGTTAGTTTCTCAGTTTGAGATTGGTGTTTCTTCCTTAGCCTCCAAGGAAGGAGGCTATTTGCCTCCTTTGTCCTTGGTGGATGACAAGAGCTGAGAGTGAAGGTGGGCCTCCTTTTTTGCGCTGTGTGACATCTCCTATATCAACCTAAGCTGGAGATTATAATTCTGGAAAATGACACCATTGCCTAAGTAAAATATCTGCCAAAAAAATCTACTTTGCTTACTAGTGTTAACTTAGCAAAAGTACATCTCAAGGTGACTGGTGAGTATTTTGGCCTATTATTAAATAGTTAGATGTGGCCAGTATGTCTAGGCACTTGGTATGGACACAGCCTTGGTGTCTCTGATCTCCTGCTGAAAGATTAGATTTACTTACAGAGAGATTAAAGGGATCTTGACAGAGCGGATAGAAAGTATTTTTGGAACCACCTATTTCATAACAGTTGTTTTTTACTGATTGAATTCTTAGCAGAATGGTGTGGGTGCACTCTAAATGAATGAACTTCACAGCCTGATTTTTTTTTTGATATATGTGGAAAAAAAAGTCCAGCTTGAGCTGTTGTTTGTGCTTGCAACTTTATTTTCCTCTTCTGAGAACATTCTTCAAGTTCTCTAATATCTGAGGAGGAAGAATCCTGTACCAGTGATATCTTTGAGATGAGAGCAAATAATATTTATTGTAATTGACTGTTCTGCGCTCAGAACTTGAAGATTACCTCAAATTTTAAACTTTTTGTTCTGAATTTTTCTCTAACTTCGGATTTTTTATCGTGGTATTGTTTGTCTTGACGGTGCTCATTTGGGGAATTTTGCTTTCTGCTTGGACAGCTGTGTGAATTCAGAGGTCACATTGCATTAACCATGAGCGAGGTGCCCGACCGTGAACTTGTCCTGTGCTCTACCTGGGGGCAGCTGCCCTTCCAAGTGAAAAAAGGTGGAAGAAATATGTTAAATTAACTGTGGTTAAATATTATTTGTGACCAGAAGTGACATCATTTCAAGAATGTTTATATACAAGTGAAATTATGACACTTGGTATGGTATTTTCCAGTAGTAGTATTTTCCAGTTATACGTGTGATTTTGGGAGGGGGAGAGAAGGAAATTGGAGAAAACAAGCTATCTGGGGAGGTGACTTTTTTTAAAAGTGATCTTTCAGAAGTCTCAAGTCTGTATTCTGCTTTTTTTTACACAGGTTAAATCTGTATTTGAACAAAGATCTGTCTCTTTCTGTTGGCGTTTACAACCTTATTCAAAAAGCTTACAAGCCATATCCGGTGAAACTTTATCGGGAAACTAATGAGCCAGTTAAAACAAAAACTAGGGTGTTTAATGGAAAAACAGGCAGCTTGCTTCTGCCTAGCGATACAAAAAGGGCTCAGGTAATGTGCTGATATGCTTCTGCTTTTTCCTCTCACTGTGATTTTGGGGTGGTGGTGGTGGGGAGATGCTGAGCCTTTTGCTGCTTTTGTTTAGATTTCACTTTTGAGATACAAAAATATTTACATCTGTGTGCTCCTGGGGTCAGTGCAGTCACTTTGCAAGCTATGCGGAGCGAGAGTGGAGTGGGTTGTTTCTCTGGCATGATGCTCAAGGGAAAGCACAGCTGCTGGTGGGAGCGTGCTCAGGAACACAGGTGATTTCTTTCTGCAAGGCAGAAGTGGGTTGTCAGAGCCTAGCCTTGTGTGGCCTTGTACCATCACTGCTGGTGCTACCTCTTGAGTCCTTAGGAAGAAATTTTGGCCATTTTATTAAACATACAAATGTAAATCACAGAGGCGTGATTTAGAAAAAATCCAAAGCAAAAAAAAAACAAAAAAAAAACCAAAAACATAACAAAACATATTGGCTTTCTAAATTATTATTATTTTGTTCTTTGCTTTGTCTTCCTGCTTGATAGTTTCTCTGATGTAGGTTGAGTGATGGTGCTGCTCTGCTCAGCCACAGCCTTACTTCAAAGCAGAACAGGCAGTTGCTCGGTGTATTGGCACAAGCACGCTTTGTGTTTCCTGCCATCTCAAAGGCTCATCAAGTTGTTCTCTAAGATTAATTGTTAGCTTTATTTATCCTGGACACTTTTTTTTTTTTTGAAATAAAATACAGAAGATGAGCAGAGAGCTGAGCATTAAGCCCTGGCATGTCTAACTTCTGCAGGTGGACTATAAATTTCTTTTTCGTTTTCATTTTTGTGATGTGTGAATGATGCTTCAAAAGCATTGCTTGTTGGTCCCTGTTTCTGCCAGGAGTAGGTAGCTGATATGCATCTGCTAAAGGAAGTTTAGGGCCATGGGTCAAACAGGGCCTCTAGAAGCCTCTGGTCCAACCCAGCCCAGAGCAAGACGCAGAAAACTGCATCAGGTCACTCAGGGCTTGTTTGGGCTGGCTCTGAGGAACTGCAAGGATGAGATGTGACAGCCTCTGTGCCAGGGCCTAACTTCTGGCTTGGGAAAGTGCATTTTGCTGATGTCCAGTCCAAATTTCCTTTGGGACAGCGATCACACACGATGACCTGCCATTTCAGTGTGCCATAGTGAGGAGAATTTGTTCTCTCGTCTGTAACTCCCTTTCCAGCAGTGGAAGACAGCAATTGTCTCCTCCTCTCTACCTGTCTTCTCCAACTTTTCTTCTGCTAGCATCATCACTATCTGTTCTCTGGCTCCCTCTAATTTAGACGTATGGAAACCGCCAGATTGTGCTGGAGAAAGAGGAAACGGAAGAAGTAAAACGCTTTGATTCCCCAGGCTTGTTTCTGATTGGCTTCAAGCCACTTTCAATGCTAAAGCAGCACCACCATATCAAGCCCTCCCAGTTCATCTATCCCGAGGAGTCCCTGGTAAATGGTGAGCAAAGATGGCAAGAGAAGATTCACCACCTAGCATTAGGGAAACCCACTGATTTGTGGAGTGTTGGAGTGGCTACCGCTGAGTGTAAAATCTTTGCCTAACTCAAAAACTTGCTAATGTTAAGATATTTAGAAATAACTTTACCGTCCCTCTCAGCTGGAGTCACTTTTGTACTCTTCAGCAGAGAAGAGCTGATGGGGCTTCATCTTTCATTTGTGGCAAGTGGCTAATCAAGCTAAGCAGATGTAGCCCCAGAATGTCTGGTTTTATCATTCATGAAAGTGAAGTATCCCAGTACCTGGCAAGAAGACAAAGGTGATAAAAAAAGCAAAAACAAATAAAACCAGTGGAGATAACTGTGCCGTTGTAAAGTCCATATCTGCTAGCAGTACCAACACAATACTTGGGAAGTATGATGGAATTAACAACCCTTAGTGGCTTTTAAGGAGGGAAGGTTAGGATGGTTAAGATCGCTTTTTCTTTTTTTTTTGTGTCTGTTTAAGTTAACTCATTTAACAATACAATATTAACCCATACCAAGCTACCTTAGTGAAAAGAAAAGTCCATCTTCTCCATCTACCAGTGGAAAAGAGGGAAGAGTTATGACCTTACGTTGTCTGACTGAAGAAGAATCTATACGCAAGCTTCTGCAGCTTAGCAGTTTCCTGATTCAAACAGATTATTTGTATGTCAGTCTTTTTGAAACCACTCTATCTGATAAAATATAAGTAAACATATGTGGGCAGGCCTCAATGGAGGAATATTGAAGTCTGAATTCTTAATTTGTTCTGGAGAAGGTCCTGTGATGTGCTGCTACTCCTGTGTCCCATCATACCAGAGAGATGCTCTGGAGATACCTCTTTCTGATTTTAAACCTTCATTTCTCAGGTGTTAGTGCTTTCACTTCTTTGCCCAGAACTCTCACTGTTCTGGTCAGGAGAGACAAATGTCATTTTAGATATTTCTCCCTTCCAAATATTGTTTTTTTACCTCTGAAATAGTGCAGGTATTGAAGTCACAGGTATGAAATCTGTAATGTCTAGGGTTAAATTGTTAAAGGAACACGTCTGTCAATCTAACCAACACAGTCTTTACTTTGCAGGGAGCACAACTCTATTCAATGCCTTGTTGATAAAGTGCTTGGAGAGAGAGGTGATGGCACTGTGCAGGTACACCATCCGCCGGAACACTCCGCCTCGCTTTGTGGCCCTGGTTCCTCAGGAGGAGGAGGTGGATGAGCAGAAAGTGCAGATAGCCCCTCCAGGTATGGGAAGAGATGCTGCCTTTCCCTGCTCTCTTGGGTGCAGTCAGCAGAACGGTTTCCTATGCTGTGTGCAAATGCTCTTGGTGCTGCCTGAGAACTGGAGAGAGTGCTTTCCAACATCCCTTCAATTTTGTCCTTGTAAGCATCTGATGTTGCATCTGTTTTAAAGCCTCAGTTGCATCAGTGCTTGCTCAGGTGCAACATAGCTACAGTATTTTCCCTGCCTCCTACCTCTTTTTGGCAGATTCAAGCTAAAAATTAAAAGCCCTTGTCTGTTTGCTGACTAGATGGACACGTCTTTCCCTGAATTTTATTTTATCCTTGGTTATGTTTTAAAGCATTAAATAATTCCACACACTGAGCCTCACACCTGTGATGTGTGATGTAAAGTGTGGGAATAACACTGCTTGTGTACAGTGTAGAGCACTTCAGAAGCAGCATCTAGGCATTACCTTAATTTTCAAATAAATCCTTTTCAAGCTCATACCCTGCAAGAGGTAGGGAAGGTGGACAAGTTATTTTGATCTCCTGCATACAAAGCAGGTCACAAGCTTCCAGCTCTTAACTGTGCATTTAGTAGGAATCTTTTTCAAGAAGTCACTGGTGATGGTAGTTATTTACGGGGAGATTGGGACTGGATGTTGTGTTGTAGGTAGTAGGAGGTGTTACTGATGGCTGCTACTTACAGCAAAATAGCCAGCTGGTCTGGGGGGTCATCAGACCTATCTGGCTATCTTGCTTCTTCTCATAAATTCAGATTTTGAGGCCGTGGTTCTGTGTAACCGTTCTCTTGCTCTCTCTGTTCTGTGTAGGTTTCCACATCATTTTCCTACCCTACGCAGATGATAAGCGGAATGTGGATTTTACAGAAAAGGTACCAGCCAATCGAGAGCAGGTGGACAAAATGAAGGAGATCGTTCAAAAACTCCGGTTCAAATACAGGTACGTGGAGATAAATAGTGTGTGGGGTGCACATGGGGAAGAATGGCTTCACTATTTGCTATTGCTTGCACTATTGCACACATTTTTCAGCTGTAGTGTCCACAAGACAAGATTCTGATGCATGTATTAACTAAATAGCTTTAATTGGGGTGTTTCTTCATAGCTACTCATTCATAGGCTGTGGTGTTTTTCAAGAGGTCTACATTGTTTTAGGAAGCCATAGTTGTAAGTATTTTGATTGTAAAACAGTCAACAGCTTTGGTGGTCTGTACTCAGCAGCCAGGCCAGGCACCCTAAAGGTTGTGGTTACAGCAGATGTAGGACTTTGAACTGGTCTTTGGGTTTGATCTGGATTTTGTTCCACAATATGGCCAAACTTAATTGTGCAAATGTTGCTTTTCTTGCTTAAATGTCATAGGGAAGTGTCTGTTACAAGCTAAGATACTAAGCAAGCCTTGCTCCTCCATTTCACAATGCAGTGTCTTGCACATAGACATTACACACAAATTTTTACTCAAAGGCTCCAAACGTACCTCAAGTGTGGGAGAGCACCTCGTCTCCCAAACACAAATGCTCTCTTGTGTACATAAAAATGTTTCCGTTGCCTCACAGTGCCATTGCTGCAGGCACACAGTAAAATGCATCCAGTGAGGAAACTTTTAGGAGCTGACAATTTGCATAAATTGCTTCCTTTTGCAGTAGCCTTGTGCAAACATCATGCTCAGCCATTCTGCAATGATCAGGCATCGTGTGCTTTCTGTAGCATGTTCTGGAGTTCTTCCTAGCACTGCTCGTCTTCTCTGAGCTGTTGTCATTTGTTGCAGAGAGGTTGTGTTTTATTGTAGTTGTGCCAATCTATTGCAGATCGGAGCCAGAGCTTTTAAATGAGAGCATGCTAGAGAGAATAGTTAGGCCTTTTTCATTGCAGCCAGGATAAATTTCGTGAAGTATTTTTATGGGACTTTTTTTAATGTATGCAGAAAGCAGCATAGCTGGTATTAATGCAGAATGCCCTCTCTGTTTATCTCACATAGCCTTCTAAGTCTCACACAGCTATGTAAATTGAAAAGAGTGTAAATTGAAAAGAGATGCTGGTACAGCAGGTACATTGAAAAGAGGAAGAGCGATTCTTCCCATGGGATGGATCGATTTGTGGGAAAGAGGGAAGTTTCACTTGGAAATAGGTTGGTGGCAGATCTTATGTCTTGTCTGGCTTCTTGGCAGCATGCACTGAAAATCTGGGGGATTCTTGACAGGACTGACAGCTTTGAGAACCCAGCTTTGCAGCAGCACTTCAGGAATCTGGAGGCTCTGGCGCTGGATATGCTGGAACCAGAACAAGCTGAAGATCTTACAAGTGAGAATTACTGGGGGTTGTGATGGGAGGTGGGTTAGGGGGCTCTTGACTTTGTCTGTTCAAGTTCAGAGATTGGTGCTACAGAACAAAATGCCTTTTGAAAGAATGTTTTAGTTGTGTGCTGTTCCAGGATACAGAATTATGGATGTGTCCATTCTGAAATACTGAAACCTTACTTTCTTATACTGTCAGCAAAAAGAAGAAAGTAAAAGTTTTTCGCTTTTCCCTCCAAAATTAAAATCGAATCACCTTTTTTGTTGGTGACAAACATTTTCTCTGAAATTCCCATCCTCAGGAACCTAGCCCTATTTCAGTCTGACAGACTGGCAGAGTTCCTGACAGAACTCTTCTGCTCGGGGCGATGTTGCCACCATGTGGCTGTGACAACCTCTGTCAACGAATGCCTGTCACGGGCTAGAAACCTACTCCTGAAGGAAAAGATGGATTTTGTTTTGTTTTAAATTTTGTTGTGCTCTAGGAGTAGCGTTAAATCAGCTATTTGTTTCATGGGTAGTGATATGTAACAAATAAGCCAGGACCCTCTGCTAGATATCATAGAGATACATGACAGAAACAAGTTCTGCCTCAAACTACTTGTAACCTTAGATCATAAACTGTTGTACTTTAAATGTTCAAGATTAGACCTAAGTAACAGTGCCACCAGCTAGAACACCTTCTATATCACTTCTGCCATGTAAATATTGTTCTGTGTATATATTTACAGTTCAGGGATATGTGCATACGTGCAATACAAATCCTTGACATAATTAAGAGCTGTGAGTTTCTCATTTGTGATTGTCATGACAGCTCTTTGCATTTTGCATGCTTGCAAGGTGCTCGCATGCTAGTTTTGACAGAAGCAAGATTGTGTCTTGTGATATGCTTGTTTAGACTTTTTTTTTTATGGGGCAAATCTTTCTCTTTTGCTAGTGCCCAAGTCTGAAGAGATGAGCCGCAGGCTGGGCAACCTGGTGGAGGAGTTCAAGCAGCTGGTTTATCCTCCTGACTACAACCCCGAGGGGAAGGCTGCAAAGCGAAAGCAAGGCAAGTCATGACAGTGCAGACACACAATGTGGCCTCTGTGTTCTTTTCAGACGAGGCTGCTGCATTTTCAGTTTTCAGTGGTTCTTAGGGAGCAGAGAATATTGTGGTATCCAGCTGTAGAACTGCTAGAATGAGAAACTGCACAGTGAAAACACAGAGTGGCATAGAAGGGATGTGGGTAAATTATTGTGATATATATATATATCTTCTAAAACTTTTTTTACGGCAGAGAGGTAAAACTGTTCATGCCTTCAGTCTGTATTTTGGGTGAGAAAGCAGACTTTTATGCATGGACAGTTTTTGCAAGTCCAAGATGAGCCTCTTTAGAAATAAATGTCTAAGTGTAATGCTCAAGTACAGCTGTGGTTTGGAATCTGTGAAACTGCATAAAATTGGAGTGTCAGCCTGTGTGAGCATGAAAATTTGTACTTGAGTGTGAGGTCACTGCTATCAATGAAATACTGTATCATTTATGTCCAGAGCGACATCGACTTCAGAAAAAATGCAGTGAGTGAGTGTGTAGGTAGCCATTAAAATATTGTTCTAACAACCTTTAACTGTGGTATGTGTAAGAAATACTGATGTCTTTCTATTAGGAAACTTTTTCTCATCTTGGTGATATGAAATTTATCTTTCTAGCTGGTGATGGTCAAGCTGAGAAGAGGCCCAAGACAGAAATCTCGGAAGATTCACTGAGGAGTTACGTGCAGACTGGCACTCTTGGCAAGCTCACCGTACCTGCTCTGAAGGATGCATGCAGGCTCTATGGGCTGAGGAGCGGGGGGAAGAAGCAGGAGCTCGTAGATGCGCTGACTGAATACTTTAGTGGGCACTAGGCAGGAACAGAAGGCCCTGGTTGACTTCCACCTGCTTAAAGTTGTGGTTGTCTTACGTGGATGCTGAGTCTGCTTAATCTTGCCATGGAGGAGAAGGCTAACATGCTGTGTCTAATGCTGGAGAAACTTTTTACTGGTAGTTTCAAAACATCTCTGCAAACTTGGATTCTGTTCACTGTAGGCAAAGGCAGAATTAAATTTCCTGCTAACTCAGGTCGCCCACGGAAAGTGAACACAGTTGTGCCTTCCTGGTTTCTTAATAAAGTTATTTTGGACTTCTTTGCAGCGCCAGCTGTACCATCTTTTCGTCACAAAGACAGTAAAACTCACTTCAACGTGCATAAAAAAAAACAGAATGATCTGTATTAGTGGCACCATATGAATTTGTGCAGCAGGACAAGTTGGCCTATGTGCTAACAGAGGATGTAAACATAGTGGGCCACTCTCCTGCTCTCCAAAACTGCCAGCATCAGTGGTTGTAATCAAATTGAGTTATTTTCCATCATCAGCATTATGAAGATGAGCAGCAGATCACAAAGGAGAGAATCATTACTGGTCATCAGTAGCAAATCCTGTGGGGAAAATGCCAACGCTTTGTAAAGTTGCTCAGCCAGGTCTTCCTTTTTTAAATGGTAATTGCAAAAGCTGGTGTAAAAGAAGTAGAAAGTCATGTTCGGTGGAGGGCTGCAAGCTCCCATCCAAGTGAAATTACTGAGATGGCGTTGGGCTTTTCCAGCTCTGTAGTGAGTATGAGTCAAGAGTATTGTACAAGCTTCTGTGCCAAGATCTGTGCTATAAAAGTAGCAAGTTGTGGAGAGCAGCCCTTGTTTCTTACTTACGGTATTTTTTTCATCATACTGACAGAGGCTGCATCTGGGGATGTATAAGTTTTGGTTTTTAAACTCTCACCCTGGGATGTCCCCCCTGTCTTGCAGTGCAAGATGAGTTAAAATAATCACTTTTTGTTGCTAACTGTTTAGCTGAACTCTAACTTACCACTGGGTGCAAACATGGAATACACGAGGTATTCATTTTGGTCTGCAGCCTTGTTTGTGTTCAGCAGAGGTTCCTGTTTGGCACACTCAGGCAACCTACTGAAGAATTAAGATGTATGTTAAGGTTATGCTCGTGCTGTGAGTGTGGAACACCTACTGGGAGCCAGCTGAAAACTGAGCACTGCAACCACCCACTGCCACCTGCACAGTGCCTCAGAAGGGCAGCTGACATACTGCAGTACTCTGCAGTACTGAAACTGGTGTCTTACTTTCAATCAGCTTGCATTACAGTAGATATTAATACAGATTTGTCTAAGCAATACATTCCCTTTGCCCTTAGGTGGAGAAGTTACTATAAATGCTTGTCTTAGCAAGGCTTGAATTGAGTGCAATGAAATAATGAGACTGCCCTGTCCTTAATTCTGTGCATTTTCCTTTCCTGGATGCCCTTGTTAACTTCTGTCCAGGCTTGCTAACCCGCCGGCACAATATGTTCCAGGCTTTAGATGATTATGGCACGTTTCATCTAGCTTATTACATCTTCCTAGTTTATTTTCTTTTAAAGCGGGCTATCACATTAAGCCTAAGTTGAACAGGGGTGGTGATGGAAGGCCTCAGAGCAGAAAATTAGACAATTTTATTCGCTCAACAATCCTTTATTTCCGCTCCTTATATGCTTTGTGTTACATCAGCTGTCTTGGCACGGTACAGATAGGGCAAGTCCTTTGCAAAGCTGTGGTTTTAAACACAACTAGCTCAACAATCAGAATCACTAGATGGGAGCAGCAGCCTCTCTGACATTTGTGCAACCAACGGGATTCTGAAATCTTCGTATGGACGCAACAGTAATATCCTTGCTGAGATTAATTCAGCGGCCCTTTACAAAAATATAAAACCACAATTTGTCCTCAGTCTTTTGTGAGCTGATTTCATCTGCTTGGGATATACTTAAAAGTATGCAGTTGCTATCTCTGTGGAAATGAGACAGAACTTATTTTCCCTTTCTGCTGTTGTACTTGTTGGGTCTTTCCGCTCTGGCTTTCCTTTCTGCTTCGGAAAGGTGAGAAGCACAGCTGGGCTGGGCAGCCGCATCAGGAGGCAAAAGCCTGGGGATAAACTTCCAGCTCTTACAGTCCCGTTTGGTACGATCCATTCCAACGCAGAGGTTTACACTTCTTAAAACAGAAATTGGATCTATTACACAGCGTGCGTTTAACTACATCTAACTGCATAAAACCAACACACATCCAAAACGCTGGTGGTGCTTCATGCTTTTCGTGATCATGAAACTCCACGTTGTCTTCCTGAGTCACGGGTTGTTTTTATCTAAGAAATCACCTGCTCTGTTGTCCTGGCCATGACTTAAAGGGTTGATTTCTAGGCAGATGACTCTAGTGCAGTACATTCCCTAAAAGCATGCAATCCTTTGTATAATTATTGGCCAGATGTACGGTACTCATCAGACACAGCAAGGTGCTCTCTACCCAAGTTTTGTATTTAGATATCCTAGGAAGCCCATGCTGTGCAGGTCACTGACATAATCCATGCAAACAAAACCAAAGGAGCATTGAGCTACTACACCACAACAGCCTTTAGGCAATCAATCTCTGAGCAGTTGGACTTCACGGGTAGAAACACTTCAGTTAGTGGCAAATGCTTTCCCGAGGGAATGACAATTCTGGACGTTCCCGTGTTTAGATCTGTCAGCAATTTTATTTTCTTAAAAAAATCAGCATTTAAAAATAAGTAAAATTAGAGATTTTCCCCTTGTGCACTGCCGTATGATTTCTGCTCCCCACACACCTCTCACAGAACAATCTAGTCTGATCTGAAGAAAGGGTTGTGCTGCGTGTACTGACCCCGGCTCCATCTGCTGCTACACAGTAGCCACAGTCCTATGCATGGTCTGTGCTGCTTCACTTCAAAGCAACAACTCCAGCAGCCTGAATACCTGCCCCCACAAACCAAACCATTCTGAAACCGAGAGATAGACCTGTCAGAGGCTGAAGCACTAGGAAGCTAATGGATAGGTTACAAAAGCCCTGAGCAGGCAAACATGGAGATAGGAGGGGATTTTTTTTTTCTTTTAAACATCAAATAGTAAATACAGTTGTACACCCACTTTTCAAGAAGTAATACAATGAGGATGAGTGTTGGAGTGGAATAATAGAAAAAGAGAGGGGAGAAGAGGCAGAGACACTTTAAGAAGCCACTAGTAAACAAAAATGTGGTGTTCTGAAATGGAGCACTGATATCAAAACTACAACGTCATCAACTAAAGCTAGGCATTAATTCCCCCTGACTTCATCTATACCCATTCCACACACAGCTCACGGGCGCTCAGACCAACAGTCTCTCGATAGCTTGCTGCACAGACTGGATCTGGGGCTTCAGCTGCGATCCCTCCTTGATGGTGATGGAACAGGCGATGACAGGCCGGGAAACCCCGCACGCCCGGCCCAGGGCCTGCTTGGAGCGCACGAACACGTAAGGAACATTCTTGTCCTCGCAGAGAAGAGGGAGGTGCAGGATGATCTCCAAGGGCTCGGCGTCGGCAGCCATCACGATGAACTCTGCTATTCCTCGGTTCAGTGTTTTGGTGGCTGTAAAGAGAAACTCAAAGTAAGTCTAGGTCCCGTGAAGCAAATCTACTGAACAACATTAGGAGATGCTGAAGTTTGCATGAGGAAGAAGCGGTAGCAAGAGGGCAAGACAAAGAAAACTGGCAGCTACAGGGCCATGTAAGAGAGCAAGGGCAGCTCCAAGCCCAGACTGAACGATTTGCAGTCAGCAGCATGCCCACACGAGGATGAAGGCTGAGCTCTGGAGTGCAAGCAGGAAGTCCCAGGGTGGGATTATTCACAGGGTCACATCTGGAGTACTGCACCCAGCTCTGCCCCCAAGTGCAGGGCAGAGAAGCACAAAGGAGTGAGGAAGGAAAGACTGAGGGAGATGGGTCTGTGCAGCCTGGAGAAGAGCCAGCCAAGGTGGGATGGGGGAAAGTGGCCTTCTGCTGCTCCAAGGGGACTGCAGAAAAGATGGAGCCAGACTGTCCCCATGAATGCACAGTATAAAGGACAAGTTGCAGACTGTGGCTGATGCCTTGGGGGAATCCTGAGGGCATGAGGGGAAAAAAAATTCCACCACCAGAGGGTTTGAAGCCATAGGATGGAGGCCCTGAGAGACTGTGGAGTCCCTGTGCTTAAGGATTTTAATTTTATTCTCAAAAAAAGTTTAACCAAAGCCCTGAGCAACCTGACCCAGCTGTGAAGGGAGCTGTTTTCTGAGCAGGCGGCACTACAGACCACCAGAGCTCCCCACAAACCCCAATTATTTTATGATTTCAAGCTGATGAGGCACCCAGTAATCCCAGCGCGGCATCACGTGTGATCACAGCACATGCAGCGGGCACACAGCTTGAGCATCCACCAGGACTATCGGCGTCAGAAAGCTTTGCTCTGGGCCTGAACACCACTTAAGCAACGAGGAAGAGGAAGGAGAGGGATACTTGCAACAGCCAGGTGTATATCATGACAAAACAGAGTCTCTAGGCACAGCTCCTGACAAAACCCACGCCACAAACTGTTTCCAGCCCGGGTTTGGGTCCCACCTTCGTTGGCTCCCTTGCGCAGCTGCTTGTAGTTGCAGGACTGCTGCACCAGGTCCAGCAGCGTTTTGGTCAGCTGCGCGTCCGCCAGCGGGTAGGCTTTGGGGTTCACCTCTGCCTCGCTCTGGGAAAGAGAAAGCAAAGGAAAAGAGAGATTAATGGCCCCGCGCAGCCCGGCCTCCACGTGCTCCCCCCCAACCCCCGCGTGGGGAAGGGAAGCGTGGCCGCTCCCCAGCTGCACCCAGCGGCTCCCCGCAGCCTCGCTCACCATGGCGGCAGCGCGGGCAGGCACACGGCCGGAACTGAGGGGATGGCAGAGGGAAGAGGCGGGACACAGCCCGCCGTCGGCGGGGCTGAGAGACGGAGGACGAGCGGAAGGACGCTCCGCCCTTCCGCCCGTCCTCCATGCCCGGACCCTGCCGCTTTCACCTCACGGCAGCCGTTGGGCGATGGCGGCGGGGTGCCACCATGCCGCGCGCTGGTGGCAGAGGGAAGAGGCGGGACACAGCCCGCCGTCGGCGGGGCTGAGAGACGGAGGACGAGCGGAAGGACGCTCCGCCCTTCCGCCCGTCCTCCATGCCCGGACCCTGCCGCTTTCACCTCACGGCAGCCGTTGGGCGATGGCGGCGGGNCAGGGCCTGCTTGGAGCGCACGAACACGTAAGGAACATTCTTGTCCTCGCAGAGAAGAGGGAGGTGCAGGATGATCTCCAAGGGCTCGGCGTCGGCAGCCATCACGATGAACTCTGCTATTCCTCGGTTCAGTGTTTTGGTGGCTGTAAAGAGAAACTCAAAGTAAGTCTAGGTCCCGTGAAGCAAATCTACTGAACAACATTAGGAGATGCTGAAGTTTGCATGAGGAAGAAGCGGTAGCAAGAGGGCAAGACAAAGAAAACTGGCAGCTACAGGGCCATGTAAGAGAGCAAGGGCAGCTCCAAGCCCAGACTGAACGATTTGCAGTCAGCAGCATGCCCACACGAGGATGAAGGCTGAGCTCTGGAGTGCAAGCAGGAAGTCCCAGGGTGGGATTATTCACAGGGTCACATCTGGAGTACTGCACCCAGCTCTGCCCCCAAGTGCAGGGCAGAGAAGCACAAAGGAGTGAGGAAGGAAAGACTGAGGGAGATGGGTCTGTGCAGCCTGGAGAAGAGCCAGCCAAGGTGGGATGGGGGAAAGTGGCCTTCTGCTGCTCCAAGGGGACTGCAGAAAAGATGGAGCCAGACTGTCCCCATGAATGCACAGTATAAAGGACAAGTTGCAGACTGTGGCTGATGCCTTGGGGGAATCCTGAGGGCATGAGGGGAAAAAAAATTCCACCACCAGAGGGTTTGAAGCCATAGGATGGAGGCCCTGAGAGACTGTGGAGTCCCTGTGCTTAAGGATTTTAATTTTATTCTCAAAAAAAGTTTAACCAAAGCCCTGAGCAACCTGACCCAGCTGTGAAGGGAGCTGTTTTCTGAGCAGGCGGCACTACAGACCACCAGAGCTCCCCACAAACCCCAATTATTTTATGATTTCAAGCTGATGAGGCACCCAGTAATCCCAGCGCGGCATCACGTGTGATCACAGCACATGCAGCGGGCACACAGCTTGAGCATCCACCAGGACTATCGGCGTCAGAAAGCTTTGCTCTGGGCCTGAACACCACTTAAGCAACGAGGAAGAGGAAGGAGAGGGATACTTGCAACAGCCAGGTGTATATCATGACAAAACAGAGTCTCTAGGCACAGCTCCTGACAAAACCCACGCCACAAACTGTTTCCAGCCCGGGTTTGGGTCCCACCTTCGTTGGCTCCCTTGCGCAGCTGCTTGTAGTTGCAGGACTGCTGCACCAGGTCCAGCAGCGTTTTGGTCAGCTGCGCGTCCGCCAGCGGGTAGGCTTTGGGGTTCACCTCTGCCTCGCTCTGGGAAAGAGAAAGCAAAGGAAAAGAGAGATTAATGGCCCCGCGCAGCCCGGCCTCCACGTGCTCCCCCCCAACCCCCGCGTGGGGAAGGGAAGCGTGGCCGCTCCCCAGCTGCACCCAGCGGCTCCCCGCAGCCTCGCTCACCATGGCGGCAGCGCGGGCAGGCACACGGCCGGAACTGAGGGGATGGCAGAGGGAAGAGGCGGGACACAGCCCGCCGTCGGCGGGGCTGAGAGACGGAGGACGAGCGGAAGGACGCTCCGCCCTTCCGCCCGTCCTCCATGCCCCGACCCTGCCGCTTTCACCTCACGGCAGCCGTTGGGCGATGGCGGCGGGGTGCCACCATGCCGCGCGCTGGGCGCTGCCGCTCCGCCCGCCGCTCTGCCTCGCGTGTGCTCTGGAGACGCTGGGCGATGGCGGTGCCTCGGTGGGGCCCGCCGCCTCCGTTCTCTTCCCCCCCCGTCCCTCTCGGCCTTGGGCTGCCCCACAGCTGCCCCTTCCCCCTGGGGCTGCTGCTGTGCTGAGGCAGGGGTTGATGCGCTGTTACCCCCGTGATAACGTGAGCTTTAGGTCTGAGTGCTAACGGGTTGTCTCCTGCCCGCAGCTGGTGCGTAGGAAGCACGCCGTGTCCTGCCTGCGCCATGCCCTGGCCTGGCAGGCGATGGCTGTGGTCCGGCTGCTGGCACCGGATGAGAAGGGCTGCCTCCACCTGCTGGGAGCGCTCTTTGGTAAGAGCTCCCGTGGCGCAGAATGTCCCAAGTTGGAAGGGACGCACAGGGATCGTTGAGTCCAACACCTGGCTCCACACAGGACCACCCAAAAGTCAAACCCTATGTCAGCGTTGTCAACATACCTCTTGAACTCCGGCAGCTTGGTGCCATGATCTCTTCCCTGTGGAGACTCTTCCAGTGCCCAACCACCCTCTGGTGAAGAACCTTTTTCTAACACTCAGCCTGACTGTCCCCGACAGCTCCATGCTGTGTGGCCTAACGCAGTGCCCAGGAGTTTCCTTTTGGGGACAGATGTAGAAATGTGAGGTTTCTCCACACTTGAAAAGCCCCCAGAGTGATGATGCACTGGCACAGGCTGCCCAGGGAGGTGGTGGAGTCACCGTCCCTGGTGGTGTTAAGAAACGTCTGGATGAGGTGCTAAGGGATATGGTTTAGCAGTTTAGTGGGAAATATTGGTGATAGGAGGACGGTTGGACTAGATGATCATGTAGGTCATTTCCAACCTAGTGTTTCTGTGATTCTATGATTCTATTTAAAAGAGCATGGCCAGCAGGTCGAGGGAGGTGATCCTCCTCAACTGTGCCCTGGTGAGGCCTCACCTGGAGTACTGTGTCTGGTTCTGGGCTCCCCAGTACAAAGCAGACAGGGACCTCCTGGAAAGAGTCCAGCGGAGGGCCACAAAGATGATAAAGGGCCTGGAGCATCTCCCTTGTGAGGAGACGCTGAGTGACCTGGGTCTGTTCAGCCCAGGGAAGAGATGACTGAGAGGGGATCTTATGAATGTCTTATAAATGTCTAAAGTGCGGGAGGCAAAAGGATCAAGGCCAGCCTCTTTTTGGTGGTGTGTGGGGACAGGACAAGGGGAAATGGACACAAACTGGAGCATAGGAAGTTCGCACCAACATACGTAAGAACTTCTTCACGGTGCGGGTGACGGAGCACTGGCACAGGCTGCCCAGGGAGGCTGTGGAGTCTCCTTCCCTGGAGATATTCAAGACCCATCTGGACGCCCACCTGTGTGACCTGCTGTAGGGAACCTGCTTTGGCAGGGGGGTTGGACTCGATGATCTCTAGAGGTCCCTTCTAACCCCTACAATTCTGTGATTCTGTGAGATACCCATTTCATACTTCCACCGCTGTTCTCTGTTGCATGTTGTTATTCCCCCTGGCAAACTGCCTGTCCTTGGAACTGCAGTAGGGTGATTCATGGGTGTCCAGCCTTTTGGTTTGCCTGGGCTGCTTTGAGCCTAGAGAAATTGTCTTGGCCCATATATAAAATATATGACATAGTTAATGTACATAAGCAACTAAACTTCTTTTTTAATACACATTTTTATTAAAACAAAAAAGAGCAACAAATCCATGAAACTAGTGGGATATTTGATCTTATTTTTATGAAACTAATGCATCAACGTCTGGTTTGATGGAAGTGGTTGCAATTCTCAGTGAGTTCTCAAGGTGTTCATCCGAGATTTTTGATGAAATTTCACTCTTCTGGTGCTTCATCATTGAAAAGAGTTGTTCACAAATGTAAAAATGTGAAAAAAGCGATGACGTGAATAAAGTGTGATTGTGAAGTGAGGGATATTTTTCTCTGCAAAGAGAGATCTTATAAAAGTCTAGTAGAGAGACACGATCATATTTTTGAGTTGAATGTCTGATTGCAGCTCTGTGTGCTCCGTTTGAAAATTTGCAGGTGATGTATTTATGTTGACTGCAAATGGAGTCGCAAATATACCCCCCAAAATGATTTTTTTTTGGCACTCTTGAAACCTATTCTCAAATTCTTTTATCAAAACAGAAAGCAAGGCAGAACTGAAAGGTGAACTTAAAAATGGCGTTACAGGATTTGATATCAAATGTGCAAAATAGTCACGGGACGGTATTTTTTCCCCTCGCTGTCACCATTCCATTCGTAGAAACTCTTGTAGCTGTAGTCCTACAGCACCTGCTTCTTTCTGGTGGGCCAGCCTCCCAGCAGAGCGCAGTGCTCAGAGAGATGTCAGAAAGTGCCTTTCCAATGGAAATCCCTCAGATCTTGAACAGCTCTGGCTGTTTCTGTTTGCATAGCGGTGCTGTGGGCAAGGTCTTTGAAATGTCTAAAATCTTGTCAGAGGAGAAATAATGGTGTAAATGAGGCAGGCAGGAGGAGAAAGGTGGAGGGTATGAATGCAAATGCCTTCAAAGAGCAATTGTACTGGGTTCCTTGAAGCCCACGGTCTCATTTGCACATCACAGCTTCTTCTGGTTCTGTGCGAGGTGACTTACGAGCCCCTTCCCCAGCCATGGCACTGAATAATTCAAGCCATATTTCCCAGTCAGTTTCCCAGCACAAACTGCGCCCTGCACGTTGGAAACAGCTTTGTTAGAATGTTGTGCAGGTTTCGTTCTCTTGGTCACAGACGTTTTTATTGAGCACTGTCTGCACACGCACCCCGATACAGATGTGGAGGGAGTAGTGCTTACGGCCTGTTCGTTCCTATGCTGTGTGATCCTCAACTAAATACCCCAGAAACAGACAGCTGTACTTGCGTCTCATGCTCTTCTTTATTTTTAATTAATCAATCTGTGTGCCTCGTTGAGAAGATAGTTAAGTTTTTGGGGGACAGCTTTGGGATTTTGCTGTGATTGGTGTAACTCCTGGAACAGCTGGAATCCCAGTCCAATATGTGTACCACGGTGCACAAATAATGATATGGACATTTTGGGTAGAGCTTGAATGAAGTGGTGCAAGGATGTAAGAGTGACCCCCCTAGAGGCTGGAGTGATACTATAGAGGAGAAATATTGGGATCAGCACAGGCAGAAGAAAGGGTTCAGAGAACAGAGGTGTGGAGTATTGGATGTGAAGAGATGGTGAGCCTCGGGTGAGATGGAATTGCATGCAGCTGATGCTGCAGTTCTCAGTAATGCTACATGCAAATCTTTGTTTCAAAGTGTGATTACTGAGGACTGGGCAGATGAGGCAGGAAATAGCTGATTTCTCCACCTGCAACATCATAACACTGTGTAGTCAGTCAAATTTTTGAGAGGCCACATAGTATCTGGAGGGGAAGTTACTGGGTTGAATATGTTGAGACAGCTGGTGTGGCAGAAGTGGGCTCTGAATCCATTCGGATGCCGGAAGCTGGAATAAGAGGTTGGGTTTGTCGTGTGTTGTGGTGTGGCAAAGTGAGACTGTGGTTTGTTCTGCTCTCTAGTTGTGCGAATCACTTGTGAAAATAACTCGTGAAACAGAGCCTAATAACAGCTTGAGTTCAGTGCTGGAATAGTTTCCAGCCTTAAACCTCGTGTTTAGATGCAATCTCAGCATTTTCAGTGCTGTGAAGGGAAAAGACTTGGTGATGAGTGAGAATAAGAGTAAGCTAGAAAGGACATCTCACAGCTGGGCTCTGACTTGTGTCATTTGGGAGTGCTGTCATTCAGATGTACGATGCTGGGTACATCCAGGGAAACGCGGTGGTGCTCGCAGTTTCATGTTTACCTACATAGGTGGAGCCACTGGCTCCAACTTTATAGTGCCTAAACATCTTTGAGAGAGCTGAATGCTTCATGTCCCTTCTTCATGGTTTTAGGGGTGCCTTTTGCAAAATCCACCCTCCTCTGACAAAGTCAGGTCAATCTCATATGAAGCAGGGGGAAAACAAAACAGTACTGAACTAATTTGCAGCTATTTTTCCAATAAGGCTTTACAGCCTTCGCAATGATCACAAGCAGGAATGAGTTCCACAATTAATTGTGCTTTATTTTCTAGGGATGTGTCATGCTGTGGAAGACAGCGATGCCCAGGACCAGTTCATAGAAGGTGAGAGGCAGATGCCATGTTTTGGTCAGTGGCAGATTGTGGAGAGGGGTTCATCCTGTCTGATAGTGGTAGTGAGTTGCTCAGCTTCTGCACAGCTTGAACTGGGGAGAGCATCTGTTTTCTAAAAGTTGAAAGAGTGAGGAGCAGACCATTCCAATATTTCGGGGTGTTTGTGTTTGTGAAGTGCGTGCACTTTTAAATAACGTTTCTCTCGCAGGTTCTGTGTGTGCCATGAGTTTAGCATCAGGTGGGTAGTAGTGGTAAACAAAGCCCCTAACTGAAGTCTTATTAAAGCAAATGGAAATCCTCCTGTTGTCTTCACTTTGGGATCTAGTGCTTTGTCCTCAGGAGAAACGGTATTTGGGATTTAGCTGTACAGCCTCCAGATTCCTCTTTGCGAGCAGTCCTTCATTTGTAATCTGCAGGAAGCGCCTGCAGGGCTAGGGAGGGTGACTGCAGTCCAATTAACCTTGGGTGTCTCTGCTGAGTCTTGTGATATTCACACAGCAACGATTTCCTCCTGTCCAGCCATGAAAGATGAAAGGAGATGTGCCCAGCTCCTTTCAGGGGGGTAGCAGTTTTCAGGCACGTGCTTGAAATATGTTACAAAGGTGAGAGATCTTCCTGTCATGGTACAGTTCTGCTGAGTGATGGATGATTTCAAACAGGAATTTTAACTTCGTGATACCTAATTCTTGAAAGTTCTTAGAAATTCTGAGTTCCAGGCAAGAAAGGGCCATTTAACCACCTATATATCACCTGCCTCAAGATACGCCTCTGCTCAGAGACTTAGCTCTTCGTCTAAAGTAGGTCTCCTAGATAAACTTACAGTGTTGCCCTGGATATACCAGGAGATGGTAAGCCTAGAAGTCTCTGGTACTTTTTAAATGCTTTCGTGGAATACAAGTAAAAAGAATGTGTTAGAGTACGGCGTGCCCTGTTTCAAATGGGTCACGCCGTGACAAGAAGATAGATCCAAACCAGCTTTATCAAATCATACAGAGCAATGTTCTGCACCGTGTCTCGGTTAAGGGTCCCAACGATGAGCAGCTGCGTGGGATAGCTGCAGTGGGTGCACATGGCTGGGAGGTTGTACTGCTGCCTCAGGGACAGTGGGAGCTGGAGGAGGAGCTCCCAGACTGCTTCTGAGGGTACTCAGCAGTTGCAGTTCTGATATATTCTCTGGGAGGGTGTTTATAAAGGCTGATTTTCATACCGTAGGATGCCTGCTCTGTTCAATTACCGGATTTTTTTATGATTTCAAACTCAGGCTTTGTTTCCTTCCCTTCCTTACGTATACTTGGTGTCCTGATGCTCCCTTTGTCACTTGCGGTTCATTTCCATGCATGGTTTGTGGTGCTGCTAGAACAGGATTGCTGCTGTAATGTTGCTGCAGGGAGCCCCAGTTGAGCTATCAGAAATAATAGCACTGGGGCTCTGGTGTTACCCTGCTCTCTCAGCACCCCCCTGCTCAGTTAATGCCTAAGCTCTTTGCTCACTGGCCTGAGAAAGCTCCGTGGAGGATGGATTGTGAGTGCTGTTCCATGTGAATTACTGATCCTATTTCTTCTGCCTAGTTCTGGTGCAGCTTGTAGTGGAGCTGAAGTCAGAGCAGTACTTGTGCTGCATTCTGGATGAAAGCCAAAAAGAGGTCAGTGAAGATCAATTCCCTGCCCTTCCCTCCAGTCTTTCAGAGGATGAAGAGATGGGAATGAGAGGCCCTGCAAGACTGCAACTACTGCACTGAGATGCAGCGTCTACCGTAGTGGGATGTCCTAATGTCAGCTCCCCTGCTGTGATTTTGGCATTGTTAGCCCCTGCTCTGGAGTTTTCCTATTGCTCCCATGACACATTGCAGCTGTATAGCTTCATGATGCTTTCATGAATCTATGTGCCTTCCCCAGATTCTTCTTTTCCTCCTTTCCTGGGTCAGTGGTATGAGGAACTTTCCCAGCCTGTGCAGTGGCCTTTTGCTGTCTTTATTCCTAAGTTTGTGGTGGTCCTATGGGATATAAAAAAAAAGGAGAAATAGCAAAAGTGGGGAGTTCAGCTGGTTCATCTGCTCTTGTAGAAGATGGAGGGGAAAGGGGAGAAAAGGGGCAACAAGAAAGAGATTTGTTGGATAAATTGAAAAAAAACTGCTGCATTTTGGAGACTTAATAGCTGCGTTCAGAGTTTTCCCCTGATGGTGAAAAGGACCCAGTTTAAGAAAAGATCCTGTTCTGGAGCATAATGCATCACAGAGAGCTTACTGTTGTTTGTGTATTTCTACTTGTGGACTGTGTTCTCAGCAGTGAAATGTTTTCTTCCTTTGTCTCCTCTACAGCTGTGCAAAGCAACTACCATGAGAGGCAGCCTGCCCACGTTCACTCTCTTGGGCAAGCTGGCGGATGCCATCCCAGCCTTTGCTGGCATACTGGTGGTAGAGCACGGTGAGTAGTCCATCACACTCCACTGAAGGGCTGCAGTTACAGCCCTAATACGTGTAAACATGCATACACTGCCCTCCCCCTGGTGTGTGCTTTTATTAAGGTAAGGTTGCATGAGAATCCTGTCCCAGAAGCTGGGGTGGCTCTCAGACCTCCTGGGTTGCTGGTCAGTACCTCAGGAGCAGGCTTGGCATTGTGCTTTTAGCCACCCTGACAAAAATGAGCCTCTGTGAATTGGGTTTGTAGGCACGCCTTGCAGGCAGTATGCATTTAGTTTTCCTTTCCTTCATTGAGCCCCTGGGGTTCTGGTTGGCATACTTGGCTGTTTGTGGAAGTAGCTGGGGTGGTGGAAATTCATGTGGTGAACAGTGAGCTCCTTGGGCCGTTTTTCAGTGTACCTCTGCTCAGAGACTCTTAGAAGCATTCTTTATGTCCCTAAATTTTGGCTGGACCAGGGGAAGAGGTGGCACATCATCCAATTGTGGTATTTGTTAATCTGAGCACACCAGTCTGGGCAGTGGGCTTGTGCAAGTTGTACTGGTTTTGACAGGGAGGGGGCACAGCAGGCAGCTGGGTGGTGCTTGGCTGCCTGCTGGCTTTAAATTGCAGCCCAAGTTTTCAAGGGAAGTAGGTTGGTGCTTTAAAAAAGTCGGTTCACTGCTGTGAATGCTTGCCATTTCTGTTCCTCACACTAGGTAATTTAGTGGATCATCTGCTGGTGGGCTTGATGTACCCAAATGAAGGTGTAAAGGCTGCTGTCTGCTACTTGTATGGCAAGCTGTACTCTTCTCCTGTCGGCACAGAAAGGCTCTCAGTGCACTTTGAAGAAAGGCTGTGTGGTCTCTTCTTGAATACTTTTGGCCATGCACAGACAAAGGAGCTGCAGGTTAATTGCTTGGGTAAGATGTTGCTGAGAGAAACTGCAAGGTGCAAGGGAAGGCTTAGAGCAAAGGAGAAACCCTTGGATGGTTTAGAAGCCCTGATGTGGGTTGGTCCCTAGAGGAGCTGCTTTTCTGCTTGTTTGAAGAAATTGATCATTTCTGTTACGACACAGCAATCAAATGACCCAGACCTGCTGCTGTGCTCCTCCAGCCTCTGTTGTCCCTAGAGCCCCATCTTATCTAGCACTGAATAATCTTCAGAGCATCCTCAGGGTTTGCGCCTTGCCTTGGCCTGTCTGAGCATGGTTCTACCAGACTCAAACTGTCTGAATGCAAACACAATGCACAGACAGGTGGGTTTTGTAGGGCAGTGGAATAGAGTAACAAGTAGGATCTTCAGGTGTGGGGCATTATGTTCTTTAGGCTAGAAAGCTAAAGATGGAAGAGGCATTTCTGTGTGTTTATTCTTCATCTTGCAACTGGTAATGGAGAGCACTATTTCAGCCTTCCTGGCGCAGCTTATCTGTAAACCATCCAGGGAATTCATTTTTCTTGTAGGAGGTAAGCAGGAATTGGATTGTTCCTCAGATCATCTACTCAGCTACTAGAGAAGGATGATGACTCCTTAGAAAGTTGAGCTCAGGCCTTACCCCGTGTGAATTTGTCCTGATGTGTACTGATGTTTTGCATCAATACCTGTAACAGTGCTCAATACTCTTATACTGAGGTTTTTTTTTTTTTTTGTATGCGTAGATGTCCTTTAACTAAATGCAGGTGTTTCCATAAAAGCCTTTGAAAGTAGAAAGGAAAGATAAATGTCTCATCTCTATGAAGTATGACAGGGAAAATGTCTAGTTATTGTTTAGTCATTGACTGTAGCTTAGAGAAAAATGCAAGTCAAGAGCTCTCTAAAGAAACAATTTAAGGGAAGAGTACTGGAGCACAAAAGACAATGCAATTAGAGTGCTTGTGGGATCATTTGCTGCTGCACGTTCAGATCTCTCTGAAAGAGCAGGGAGCAATCAAGCCTGGCAAAAAGAACCAGGAACAAGGATTTGCAAGAATCACAGAATCACAGAATTGCAGGGGTTGGAAGGGACCTCGAGAGATCATCGAGTCCAACCCCCCTGCCAGAGCAGGTTCCCTACAGCAG
>WBMW01002489.1:1224505-1260479 GCA_013396635.1 Penelope pileata | reverse complement strand
ACACTGCTGGCTCATGGCCAACCTGTCATCTACCAGGACCCCCAGGTCCCTCTCTGTAGAGCTCCTCTCCAGCAGGTCATCCCCCAGCCTGTACTGGTGCATGCGGTTATTCCTCCCCAGGTGCAAGACTCTACACTTGCTTTTGTTGAACCTCATCAGGTTCCTCTCTGCCCATCTCTCCAGCCTGTCCAGGTCTTGCTGAATGGCAGCACAGCATTCGGGTGTGTCAGCCACTCCTCCCAGCTTCCTGTCATCAGCAAACTTGCTGAGGGTGGACACTATCCCCTCATCAAGGTTGTTGATGAAGACATTGAACAAGACCAGACCCAGCACCGACCCCTGGGGAAAGAGATGCGACTCATGGCAGTTTCTGGGGATGCAAGTCTTTAGAAGCTCACTGAACTTGAAGTTAGAGTCTTTGCTAGGAGTGCAGGAAAGAGAAGGAAGTGGACAAGTCTTAGGTTGAAAGTACTTCTCTGTTAATAAATTCCATCCCATGTCCATTGTGGTGCTCATTTTTGCTCCCCCTTTTGCAGGTTTGCTAAAGGAGCTGCTGAAATCTGACCATTTTGTACCCATTCTTATGAATAATTCAAAGACGGAGGAAGAGCCTGAAAACTCTGATTTGTTAGAAGAAAATCCACTTCCACTTGTTCTCAAAAAGGTGATTGATGAAGTAGTCTTACAGCATGCAGCCTATGACTTTCTAATATGTTATCACTTGTTCTGAAATGAATTATTTGTAGATATAAGAGTTTGCTAGCCTGTACTAAATCTTTATTTGAGGCATTTGAGTGCTGTTGCCAACACTGACCAGCAATAGAGGCTGCAGGGGAAAGTGCAGACACCCTCATAGATCTCCTCACTGTTTATTCCTGCATCCTGGAGGGGAGAAGTTTTCCGTGTGGCCTCAGCTGGTTTTGCTCGCTGATACTTAAGGTCTGATGCAGCTCTGGTAGTGCCAACATGACTAAGTATCAAGGCAGAGCTATTCTTACTCGTAATCTTCATAATTGTGGTTCTCACACTGCATTTTTGAGTGCATTTGGTCCAGTGTTTTATCCTGCCTTACCAAGTTTAATCAACGAAATGCATGTCGAAAGAGAGACTTTTATTTTATGTTTAAATTTTAAAGTTTACAGGAAACTGTTTACTACTCATACCTGCGCAGTTGACTTCCTCTCTCCTTTTTGCTTTTGTTTCCCAACAGCTTTTGTTGACCAGAGATGAGATGTTACAGGCAGCAAGCTCTCACTGTGTGGCTGCAGTGCTGGTTCACTCTCCCAGCAGATATGCTCCTGCCTTTATCCATGCTGATGTCCCAGGTGAAGAATGCAGTAACATTGTATTGTTCATCTCCCTGGCTTTTTGTTCTAGGAATCAGTCTCGCTCCACAAAATCCACTGATGGCATAATCTATGCAGTGACCTTTTGTATCAGTAGAAATGTCTAATGTGATTTTAGAAACAGTAGTGAAGAGTGAGCTTTCGATTGAAAGTATAGACGCAGCTGTCAACAGGCAGAATGAAGTTTCCTCAGCAAGAATTTGGACAAGTCCTTGAGGTCAAGGAACTTCTTGAAGTATAGGTACAAAGCCTCAGTTGGCTGAGCTTCCATCTTATCCCACTAAATACTGCAAGTTTGCACAGAATTTGCTCTAGGAGGTCTGGCTTTACAGTACAGCTGTAGAAGATGGTTCATTGTTTCGCTGTACTCCCAAAAGACGTAAGTGCTTTGATTTTGCAAATTCTTTGTGAGATATGAAAGTTCTGAGAAAAAAAAAAGATCACTGCATCAGTGTTAAAGCTTGCTTTGTGACTCTTCATTTATGCCAGAGGCTAGAGGCACGATTTGGCTCCTGCCTGATAAGTTTATGCTGGGAAGAAGCCTGCCTGGGGGTCTCTGCTCTCTAGTCACTGTGTTTTAAAGACTAACATGCCTCTGAATATCCACTCCATCCTCTGTTCCTTCCATTTCATAATACAACCATTCTGCCTGTGGCTGTTGCTATGCTTCCCGCTTTCCTCCTCCTCCCTCTGCTCTGTTCTAGGAGCAGCTGTGCCATACTGTGAGCAGACTGCCTCTTACCAGGGTGACCTTATTTGTGTGTGTGTGTGTTCACAGAATTCCTGTTCGAGTGCCTCTTGTGCAACAGTGAAATTCTCATCTGGTCAGTGTATTGCTCTCTGCTTCTCCTGACTGAAGAGCGCCTTTTCTTCTCCAAGTGTCACACGGTGTATGGTGAGTCATCAGCCTCTCTGACAGTGGCCGCCAGTAATATTGCTGGCATTTGTTGTGCCTCTAGCTGAATTACAGTGCTTCACACACAATCGCAGTTTCTAGTCAGGATGGATAAAGGACTGAAAATGAGTACCTATCAGATACATTCGTGGTGTCTGCCGCAGCTTGAATTTACAGTGTCACTGTCCTAATGAGTTTCTGATGAGCTTGCATCCATTATGCTAACCAGTTGTCGTGACCGTTGCTGTAACCCGACTGTTAGTAATAACCAGCTATCAGGAGTTACTACTAGGTGTTTCTGTGGAGATGCCAAAGGTGGATTTAAGAAGAAAGGCCAAATTACTTCCGTTCTCATGGACTTCCCTCCAGCAGTGGAGGCTGAAGCCTTTTACCAGGGAGCTGAGCTAATATGATATTTTGGGCAGTTGTTTCTGCCAGTGGCTCAGGAGAATGATTGTTCAACTATTCCTTCCTCTCAAATATTTGTTTTGCTCCCATCCTGGAATTTGGGGTGTTAAAATCCCCCTCTGTGACTTCTGTTGAATCTTGCAGGTATTGAATCTCTGGTGAGGAGTCTCCGAAATGTCCTGCAGCTGAACAATGTGGAGTTACACAAGCAGGGGCTCCTGCTCTTCACTGAAATACTGAAACGGTAAGGGAGTGGCCCCTGTCTGACTCACACAGGCAGAGTTTGGTGCCCCAAAATGGGAACTATTGTGCTTCTGAATTCTCTTTCCAAGGCCAAATATTTACACCTCTCAAGCCTTTGTGTTTGAGGCATGTTGCAAGCAAATGCAAATCCCATGTTCCTGTGAAGAAGGGCCTGATGGCTGTTTCCAAATCTTCCAGCTTGTCCTCTTTGTGCATGCATCCACCAGTGCATCTGCCTCTTCCTGCTTCCTTGGCAATCTGGGAGGTGAATTCTCCTTTCAGCTGCAGGCAGAACAGGAGGTGAAGGCTTGGAAGGTCCAGGTGAATGTGAGCAGGCTGGCTCCTGCTAAGTGTGACAAAATAGAGCATGCAAAATCCCCGGCTTCTAGTCCTCTGTCTTCATCTGAGCTAGATTCAAACAGCAAAAACAAATTCCGGGCCAAAATATTAATGTGTTCTGTCAGTTTTTTCCCTTGTTTTCTGCTAAGGAATAACATGCTCTGGCTTGTTTTTCTTCTGTGCTTCCTGTTCCTGCCTGTATGATCTTGTTCTTGTCCTGTCGTGCTAGTGACAGAATCTTGTTTTTGCCACTTAGGTCCCCCAAGAGAGCCCTGGAGCTGAATTTTGGAAACGTCAGTCAATTTTTGTAGCGAGTGGTAGGGTAAAAAGAAGAAAGAACAGTGTGATGAGGCCAGTGTGGGATCTGTCAGAAAGAGAAACCAGAATGTGGGAAACACTAATTACAGCATTTACGCTTGTAAAACAAAAAGAGGGCTCTGTGAAATTACTCTCATTTTCTAGCACACACATTTTGTTTCTCCGAGGCTTACATTTAAAATGTCAGTTTATTTAAAACTGTATCATATGGAGAAAAGGGTCTCATCCTGGAACTTCTCTTTTTGATTTTCCTTGCAGCTGGGTTCTCTTGCTCTGTAACTGACCCCCACGCAGTGGTGTTATCCAGACAAGATGTACTGCCTCTGTTGGCACTGTTAGAGTGTCAGGAAAGGAATGGTGGGTAGCTTACCCTAGAGTGCTTCTTGTCTCTCCCAGCACAGCCAGAGTGGCAGGCACAGTTTGAGGCCTGAGGACAAGAGGCTGCAGAAAGGTGCAGGAACGCTGTCCTTAATGCAATTCTCCCAGGTCCTGCAGACGTCGTAGTGCAGGACCATATTGCAAGTGGGTTTGTGCCTCTTTGAATGAGTCAGCAGTACTCCTCCATCCCTTCTTCCCTGCATGAGTCAGTGAAGACTTTTTTTCCTGATGTGTTGTGCTTCAGAGGGTCAGTGATTAAAGGAAGGGGGTAGAAGGGATTCATAAAATTAGAGAAACGACTTGAAGTTCAGCACATCACTTCTGGCTTTGGCCAGAGCCTGGTCCTGGTGCCTGAGTTCCGTGGCCCTTGCCTTGCCTTGCCCACCTCTCAGCCTTTTCTCACAGCAGAATGTGAGGTGACGGCCAGGCTGGGTTCGATCCCACTGAGTGGCTAAAGAGTGGTTCTGCCTCTGTTCACTTTTTGCCCTGCAGCTGCGCTACTAATTTCATTTCTACTGCAGTTGATTCTTCTGTCCCATTTGTGCATGGGAACATGTGCTCCTGGCTTGCCTTAGTCTAGCATGTCTGTGAAAACCGAGTAATGGGAATACTCTGGCTTCCAAATCTGGCTGCTCTCATGCTGTGCTTCTTTTCTTGCTTCGCTTTTGGAGATGCCTTCTGGCACGCCATTAATGCCTCTTTTCTACATGTAGCTGCTTGGCTTCTCCCCTCCTTCACAACTGTACCTGACTTGCCAGGAATCAGATGAGCACAGTCTGCCATTTGCACGTCTCTGCCCAGTAATGGGATTAATGACTTGTCAGCCATCTGCTGAATGCTCAAAGCTGTGGGGCCACAAAGTGACCAAAATGGTCGCTATCAAGAAAAACTGTCAAAACAGTTGTATTGTCTTCTTTTTTCTTGTTTACTTTTCAATTTCTTGTGTCAACATCTGGCACTAGGATCACTGTAGGACTGTTAGAGAAGCTTTTCTCATGGCATTGTCCTTGTTCTAGGATGGTAGTGTTTGCTTGCTTACTCAGAAATACGACTTGCTGGATGAACCCACAAATGCTAGAGCGGATGGCCTCGGAATAAAGTCCTAGGTAGGGACTGTGTTCTGCAGAGCCTTTTTTTCATGTGTTTTTCATGTCAGTATTTGCTGGTGCAGTCAGACGGTTATCCAGGCTATGGGTTTTTTTCATCATAGTAGGACTCCAGACCTGCTGAGGTTTACTCTTTGTAGTAAACTCTCCACCTGCTCTAGTGAGACTACATCCTTGAGAGCAGCTGGCTCTGAATTCTGAAAAGCGTGGCTGGAACCACGTGGCTCAGCTGTCCATTTGGTCAAACAAGGAGAGGGCAATACGGCTACTTAATTAACTTGACAGTATTCTCTTTGCTTACTCTGTTTCCTCTTTGCAGGCAACCGGTGGAAATTCAATTATTCACAAACCGAGGCGTATGTATAGATGGCATTGATGTTTTGATGAAGACAGTGGACTGCCCAGTGCTGGAGGTGGTAGTGGAGGCTGTCAAAGCTGTGGCAGCTTTTCTGAGGTAGGCAGGAAAGTGTTTGCAGGCTTTTCTTCAGAGAGATCTGAAGAAATGTTGATCTCTGCAGCTCCCCTGTGTCTGTGTGGGTGAGTGTGCTCTGCAGTGGGAATTCTGGCTGAGATATGCATGGGTACAGCAGAGCTAGCTTCCCACCCACTTGCCAGGGCAGTGAAGCTGTGGTAGGTAGCAGATTGCTGCAGCATGGACCTGGCATCCCAGGCAGGCTTCTACTGCAGCTACTGTGGCTTTGGTGCTCTGTGGCCCATCCAAACAGATAAGGTCAAGCTTAAGGCTGTGCACAGTCGTATGTTTCCTGATTGTAGTGGGAGTGGATGCTGAATGCAGTGCGAATATTTGAGCTCACATCTGGAGAAGACACCATTCAGACAGCCTGACCTTTGTGTATTGTGCTGGACAGAAGTGGCAGTGGCATATTGCTGTCCGAGGAGGTGTTATTTCTGCTGGTGTTGCCTTCCCATGTGGAATGTCCCCAGGAGACAACACACACACACTCTTTCTTTGTGCTTGTTCAGGAAGAACCATCTGAGCTCCCCTCCAGTCCCATATGAAAAGCTGCAGAATCTGCTGGAGGCAGTGCTGAAGCGATGCGCTGACCTTTCCCCACCACAGAGTAGCAGCAAGCATGCAGTAAGTCAATAAACATTGTGCTCGTTAGTAGCACCAAACAGAACAGGGATGATCCTCCTAGCACAGCATGTGGATGTGGTATATATGTTCCATCCCCTTACCTGTGACTGTTGGGGTCTCTGGTGTTTCTTTTAATCTTCATGCCTTGAGATGGTAACAGTCTTTGTCTATGAAGATGGATGCTGGTGAGAGTTCTTTCTAAATCAGTGAAGATATGTGGGGCACATTTGAGCACACTGCTGTCTTTGTATTTTCAGTGCTGCAGGGCAATGTGAACCTCCCCTTCTTTAGGCCCTCGCCTTACAGGCTGCATGAGTCAATCTGTTTTTTGGCAATGATCATCTCTTGCTGTGCCTTCAGACCAAGAGAGTCACGTTGTATGCGCAGTGATTCCTCAGCAAGGGAGTTGTTAGCTGCTACTTGAACTGCAAATCCCTTCGTGTTCCTGGAATATGCAGTTAATGTGATGTGCTGCTGGGAGCTGTGCACCTGTGAGGAAAGCTCCCATAACTGCTGGCTAGTGACAAGACAAGGGCTGAGCTTCCTTGCTCTGTGCTCAGGGCCATGTAAGTTTAGATTGCATGCCTGGAGTGGCAAATGCATCTTGTGAGGGTACCAGAAGCCAAAATGCCTGTTGAACTGTCTTTAGATCCACAGTATTTGGTATCAAATGTATATCTTCTCTGCCTGGAGAAAACAGAACAGGTTTCTGCCCCATAGGTAAATGCCGGTGAGTCTGTTTGTACACACAGAATTTTGTGTCCCATTCAGGATAAAAAGCTTTACAGGAAGGAAATTAGGAAAGATAGCTAAGGACATCCAGGGTGTCTTTAATGGGAGTAAAGGGGAAATGATTGTAGCTGTGATAAGGTGTTGCAGCATCAAATGGGGAAAGATAAGCAGTTCTGAACTGTCAGGCACCAGTGCATTGCCATGTGCTCCTCTGGTGGTATTCAGAGAAGACCACCACAGCAGGTTAAAGCTTTAAGGCAGGTTTTGAGTTCCAAGTGGTTCATTCCCAGTTTGGGCAGATGACAAACTCTGACCCTGCAGTTGGCTTCTGGCTGAGCTCAGTAGGATGCTGTGTGGGAACAAGGGCTAGCACATGGATAGTTGCTTACAAATCTGAGCCAAAGTAAAAATTTCTGAGCATTATGTGAAGAGTAATTGAAAGGAAGAAAATAATAATAATAAAAAACCACCTAAGTTTTCCCAGAAGGATTTGAAGCTGAGCTGTTTAAAACTCAGATTAGACCAAACCATGGCAATACAGACTATACTGCCCAAGGGACAGAGCAGTGCAGAAGTGTTAGCTCTGTAATTCTGTCTTATTAGGAAGAGCACAGTAAATCTCTTAACTCCGCCCTCCCTAGGGAAAGCACAGTAGTAAAAAAACATCTGTGTAAAAGAAGAGACTGAAGTGAAATATGTTTTTCCTCTTGCTGCTGGTGTCAGAGAAATCCATTTTGTCTGACAGTGAATACAAGATTTTGAAGATTTCTGTCCTTTAACAGGGTGATCTCCTGTTCTCAGTGTCCCAGAGTCTTAGCAGAGTTTCCCAGAAACAGGGTCAGCTCTTGCTCAACACACTGGAAAGTTTCAGAAATGCTTGCAGGTGAGGACAAAGAAGAGGTATGGATGGCTAGTGTGTGTGTGTCTGTTCATCTGTCCTTGTGACTGAGTTCCTCTACCAAACCCTGCCACTGAAATATCACAGGTGGGTTCAATGCATGGCATGAAACAATAGGAGGAGGAATATGAAGTGATAGTGAAAATTTTGTCACGCCTGTATGTGTCTCCTAAGAAATGTGACTCAGACCTATCAGTTTCTCTCATGTCTTTGGTCATTGAAGAACTGCTTGGAAATCAGCCAAAACTGGTGGTGATGTAAGAACTGTTGGAAGGTACATGTGAAAATATATCCCTGTCCCCTGGGGTATGTGGTCTCGCTGCTGGAAGGTTAACCATTCAACAAAGATGTATCTGCTCCAGCTGCTGACCTTGTATTCACTCTTATCTGTAACCTCTTGCTGCACGTGGCTTTATAGTCACCAACTTTTCTTGTTTTTCCGGATGAGAGCTCTCTCTCACCCCTCGCTGCACAGGAGAAGGTGATAAATGGGTTTGTGTATGAAACCAGATCTGTTGTTAGGCAAGTTGGGTCACCTTGGTTATTTTGCCTTGCATTACTTGGTAATTCAGTCTGAAGAAGCAAATGTCCCTGTTTATGCCGAACTAGTGTCTTGGGGTGGTGCAGAAGCTGGGGTTCTGTCATGGTTTTGGATTAGCTGAATGGCCCCCCGTCTGAGATTTCATGAGATTTGCTGTGTTGTGCTCTAGGCAGTCTGGCCTGGCTGCATAGCTTTAGTCTTGCCATACTAGGGCCTCCCTTAGCAGATATTTTCTTCAGAGAAGCTAAGTCTCCCAACATTGCTGACTTTTAGTAACTTCACTCAAGAGATAGTTCTGTGTTATTGCTGGATTCTTTTGTTTCCAACCCATTAAATATCTGTGGGGTTCTTCATGGTGAAAGTTGTGGTGGAAATGCAGTATCGCCTGACTTTCTTTACAGAGTGGGGAGGGAGGCTCCTCTCTCCTCTGGTACCTGCTGTATGTTTGCAGGTTAGCAGTGGAATTCCAGAGTGACCCCATGGCCCAGGAGAACGCTTTCACTGCCCCTGGCTCAGAGAACAAGGAGACACTGAGCAACTTTTCTGAGTTCCTGTTGAGGATTTGTGACAGTCTCTGCATCCCCATGGTCATGGTAGGATTTCTTTTGGACTTGGGTACCTGGAAAGGTACTCTCAAGCACCAACAGTAGGTGGCATAAGTCTTTTTGGGAAGAGAGCTTGTAGAGTAAATCCAGAACAGCAGTGGTGTTTACCACCCCTCCAGAGCTAACTGTGGTATTACATAGTTGGTGCAAAATGGGAGTATATAGTCTCAGAGGGTGGAGAAATTCATAAAGCTTCCATATAGATGTGCCGTCCCTGTAGCATACCTGCCTTGTTATCTAATTCGTGGCAGCTCTGGATGTTGCAAAAAGTGAAGAAGATTCAAACTGTTGTTTCCCCTTCAGCCACTTTTTCAAAACTTGCCTGTGTCCCAGGAAGCAGTGGTGTTTTTTATCTGAAAATCCATTTTCATGCTTCTTTCCAGAAGGTATCGGTGAGGCCGCCCGGTCTGCACAACAAGGGCACTGCTGAGCTGGATGCCTCAGTAAGGCCAGGGGTACAGTTTAAAAAGTAGCTGTGGAGGGTCCCATGTGCTCGAGTGCTCCGTGCAGACTAAGACACGTTGAGCAGAATTATCAAAACACTGAGACTCTGGCTGTGGCTTCAAATGTTGTGTAAATTTTACTTGTGCTTTGCCACAGGTTCAGGTATCTGGATTCTTGCCATTGCTGGGGGCTTGTAAATGTTTTGTTTTTAACCAGTCTCTTGGAAGGTGCAGTGCATGCCCAGTTTGGCAAAGCTGGAGACAGCGTGCTGTTTCTTGCTCATTGTATTTGGGTAAAAATGAACAGACTGTGGTAAAAGTGTCCAGTGACCGTGGGCAAGAGTGAGCTGAGTTGTTCTGTTCTAAACATTTCAGCACTGGACTTAAATGCCTGTGTTTGCCACTGCTCAGTAAAACTCTGAAGCGTAGGAGTTCAGTGTTACTGAAGTCAGCTGCACTTCAGTGTATGTCCTGTGCTGTGTGCCATGCTGGAGAATTGGCCATCAGGCTCACAAGGATATTTATGTCCAGGGTAATAGGGGCAGTAATGCTCGTTGCTGCCAGGCATTTTGGTGGAAAAACCATTCCTCCATTTGTTTGGACCACGGAATCTAACTTTCTAGAAGGGTGGGAGGCAAGAGGAAGGCTGCTGTTTTCAGTGTGTATTGCATACCATGCATCTGATCTTTTCTTCCTTCCTCAGAGCTACCTGGAAAGGGCTGTCAGCTCCTCAGTGATGGAGGTTTTCATCTCAGCGCTCAATACGCTCTTTACATTGGTGCCAAACATGCGACATAAGTTCTCCAAAAAGCTGGGTATGGGGATAGTGTGGGATCATGCTCTCTGTGCTGTTAACTGATGGAAATTGCTGCAACTGCATATTGCAGAGGCAGTGAGCTTAACAAGAGTGTTTGGGGAGGATTATATGGCATGTTTGTACGGGTAAGAATGGAGTGCACAGTCATGTTCAGTGGGATAAAAGAGTTATTTGGTCTAGCAGTGGTGATGGGACAGATCTCATTTTTGATAAGTAGATTGCATCAGCTTTACCTTTTCCTCTGGAACACTCAGAGCTGATTGTTCCTGTGGATGGAGATTATGCTGGAATTGTGGGGTTTTGCCCTGGAATTCCTATTTACTCTGTGTATTCCTTGCTTTTTGTGCATCAAAGAAGTGATGTATAGAATTCCTCTCTTCTAAACATGTAAAGCTCTCAAATCTTCTCCCTTCTCCTTCTGAGAAGAGAAACAAAACTCAGAAACTCACCTGCAAGCCAAACTTGGAATAGTTTGCTCTGAGAGAGAAGACTTAACAAATGTATTCTCACTGAGATGACCTGCCTTTTTCACCAAGTTTGCATGGAGATGTGTAGGGATGATTGCGGGGGCAGTCTACTATTTTCCCTTATCGTACATATTCTGTGCTGCTTTGACATGTGTCTTGTTTTCTGTCTAGCATCCTCCTCCTTCATCCGTCTGACGCTGGAGCTGAAGGCCAGATTTTGCTCTGTTCAAAGGTATGGTGATATGTGTATTGTGAGAGAGTCAAAAATTTCCAGATAGAAAAGCAGATCATGCTTCATATAGTGCACCTGAATTAAGCAAGGGAGGCTAAGAGACTCAAGAGCTGTTGTATCTTACTGCCAAATGTGAACAGTAACTGTGGAAAAGCTGGATGTGTGAGAAAGGAGAAGCAGTCAGGAAGGGCTGGAGGAGGGTAAATTTTCACAGCTTTGCGAGAGTTCGGTGCTCTGCTGTGAGCTGTGCAGACAAGGACAAAGCAGCCTGACTTTTGAATAGTGAAGTTGGTGGGTGTTTTGTAAAAACGTTAACAGTAACATCAGTTCCATCTGAGCCCAGGCTTCCTAGACACGAATTACCACTACCTTTGTTCCCTGTGGTGTGATAACATGTAAGAAATGGGAAGGAGAAGGAAGACTTCAACAGGAGGCATTGCAAAGGGTCTTTGTGTAGCAGAGATTATGGCTTCTAGGTTGAAGGGGGGTGGGAGAAACTCCCTTTTGGTCTGCAGAGATGCTTTACTTCCTCTTTCCTGTGCCTGCATCTCATTAAAAGAGTCAAAATACACAGCACCCTTGCCCAGGTTACCACTGTGGAAATTAAAGTGGAGATACTTGAGCCTGTGAACGTTATACAGGGAGTGATCTAGGCCTCTAAATACAATAGTGTACAATACAAGGATGCTATGGTATGTTGCAAAGTTGCGTGACTGTGTGCTCTTCTGCAACTAAGTAATTGGACAAAGAGGAATGCCTGGAAATAGAGCTGTTCTTGCCCTTTTAGGTAATGTTTTGGCATTCTTCCTTGCTCATCCTTGCAAACACAGTTGTGCCAAAATAGTTTGCAGTGGCAAACTCCTCAGTGGTGTTTGCCTGTGGAAACAGGTATTGGGAGCCACTCTTGTACACCATTCTCTGCACAGTTTGGGGTCCTGCACTTGCAGGACTTCCTGTGAATAAGGATATGAGGATTGTGAGAGCAACTCACTTTATTTATATTATTCCAAGGCATCTGAAATTGCTCACTGTTGTCACCACAACAGCTGACTATTCTTTGGAAGCTCTTGATTTTCCTGGAAGCCCAGGTTGGCTCCTGGAGTCCTGTTGTGACAGAGCAGGTGCTTGGATGCAACTAATTGGTAAACCAAAGTTCTGGCAGACAGTGTGTGATATTGGAAATGTCAAGAGGATGTTTCTAGCTTTTTCACTATATCTTTCTGCTCTTCTTTACAGTAATCCTGCCTTGAATCAGGCCTGTTCCAGTTTCCTCTGCAACTTGTGCCTGAGCCTTTACTCTGCCACAGAGAAGGAGAGAACTTCTTCTCAAGAAGGCAAGTTTGGGGTTTAAGTTGAGGCTTTGATTCTATTTAGAGATTTCTTTCAAGCTTTTTTTAAACTGGTCCATTGAGGAGTTGGAATCACAGAATGCCTTTTGAAGAGTTTGACTTTACTTGAATGAATATGTGTCTATGGTTTTGTTTACATGGTGACTTTTATTAGCACAACTGTACATGGATTGATTGCAATAATATTAGTTGCCACTGAGTCACCCTTACCTGGGAATTAAGGTCCTTTTTTCCCTCTGGTATACTCTACTTTTCCTGTCTATACTGCAGCTTTGCATTATAGATAAGTCCCAAATAAATAAGATGAAAGTTTCCACATCACAAAAAAGCCACTTTTTCCTCTGGCAGTGGTTGGTCAATGTACTGGCAGCATCAGCAAAGAGCTGGGAACCTCAAACACAAGTCTCTTTTCATCTTCAAGACCAACTTTACTGTATCAGGTCTTACACCTGTATTCATGCCAAATCATGGAGATGCTCTTGCTGATTCACGTGCTGTATGCAGACTGCAAGCTTCACAAATTTAATATGCTTGAGTTATAGGCAGACAGGTGCTTCGATCCCCCTGGTTCGTCTCTGCTTAGGCATATACCTTCCCCATTGCTGCCTGTCTTCTCATATTAGTTTTATTTCTAGAGCAAGAGATGTCTAAGCTCCTGCAGAAGAGTCTGCCTCAATTAAACTACACAGTTGCTGAAAGCCTTCTCCTCCTGGCTGAAAACCCTGAGCCTTTCTCCTTAGATCAGTCTCTTTGCAGCCATCAACATTGCTTCATACTCCTCTTATACTTTGCCTACACCCTTGGGGACAGGTGAGCCAAGAGCATACAAGGCAAGCAGTTACGTGGCCTTTACATACCATGTATCAGAGGGTAAGGCATGTCTGATTTAATTGTTTCCGCTCCAATCTCCTTGAATGCAGATTTGTCCCAGAAGCAGAACTGTTTATAGCCATAAGAAATTTCCTCCTGTTAGCACAGGACCATCGAGACTGTCCTCCTCCATACGTACTCAGAGCTGTGCTTTACCTCCTTGCTGTCTGTCAGGACAAAGGCAAAGCCCTGGACATGGTAAAAAAAGGTTTTTCTTACCTTTTGAACCATTTTTGTTGAAACTAAAGTTTCTCTCTGCTCTCATCAACCCTCTTGCAGAAAGTAATTTGATATATGCAGTGGGTGATGAATGAGTAAAGAGTGTGCGAAGCATATACACTCTGGAAAGTTAGCTGTGAAAAGCCACTAGGGGATATAGATTTGATTGAATAAACTTGTGTCTGTGTGGGAAGTGTAAATGCGTTGGACAGGCTGTGAATTCACATGCAGAATATTATAAATTTCATAGCTTCAGTCTCCTGAGCGCATCCACAGCCTCTGCAGCAGGCTTTCTAGTGTTCCCATATGGCCCTTTGCTGCTGCACAGCTTTGAGCACTGTACAAAGCCTGCAAGTCTCTGAGCCTTTGTGATGCAAATGCGCTTCTCAAAATGATGTTTCACTGATATATTTGATTGTCTGGTTAAAAAGCAGCGTGATTGTTTTTCACGGTAAACTCTCATTGCTTCACCTTTGGGATATTCACTGTTTAATGGTTATTTTGTTCTCTCCCCATCTCCCCCTTTCCCTTCCACACAATTCCAGAGGTCATTGTGTACCATAAGGAGGATCCTGGATAGTCTCCCAGATCTGGGCTTGGTCTACGTTCATTGTCCTCTGCTGCTGAAATTCTTCCTGCACTACCCTGAACTTATGGGCAGGTTTGGACACCAGGTCCTACAACTCTGGTTTTCCTGGGAAGACTGCAATCAAATGGAGACCGAAGAAGCTGGTTTTGGCATGTCTGATCAGCTGAACAGTGCTAACCCTTTACTTCCCATTCTGAAGAGCAATTCCAGCATTTTGCTTATTTTACTGGTATGTGACTTTCACAAGGACAGGCTGTTACCCTGCTTCTAACTTAGGGGTTTTTTGGGTACTAAAGCTCTTAGTCCTGTTCTGAGACCAAAGATTCTACTAGAAGGGCCCGTGAGTTTATACATAGGCTTCCACCTTGCTGGCAAGCTTGACATGGAAAATGGGATTGTGAGTATGTGTTAGCTCTTTCTCTGTCATCCTTTCACTCTGATAGAAAGGGAACTTTAGAGAATTGGCTGGGAAGGGATCTGAAGGGTGCTACTGATGTCTACCATGCAAATAAATCATGGCTTTTTCCCTTCTCTATCCAGACACGCAGCTGGATAGTCTAGATTCTTCTGGGGCAGCCTTTTAAGAAGCTGATTTGCTAAGTTAGGAGCAATGACATGCTACTGGTAGATGAGAAGGATGTGAGGAACAAAAATCTGTCAAAAGCAGCATGCAAAGAGCAGGTCTTAAGGGCATGGTCTTCTGTTTGCTTGGGGTTTTTCTCTTTGTTTGTTTTTACCTGGAGAGTCTTGTCAGACAATTTTGCACTACTCAGAGTTTTCAGGACTGCAAGTAGCACACTGTATTGCTCTTAAAATACAAAACACAGCGGTCTTCTCTCACTTCCACCTCCCCCACCTGCCCTGTCACCCCTCCCCAACAGTGGCCACTTGTCCCAGGACTGTTTAGCCAGTTGCATAAGTAAATACTTCTTAGTATTTCCACACAAGAACATGAGATTTACATTTAAGGGCAAAAACTAACAACTGTGATGTTTCTTCTTCAGCCTTTTTTAGATTCTATAAATGTTTATATTTATCATTGAGAATAGAAACCTATTTCAGCAAAGATAGGCTTGCTGACAACCCGTGTTTGAAGCCAGGTTTGATTCTGAGTGGGCACCCGTGAGGCGTTGCAGACTGGCACGTTTGTTCTGATCTAACACTATGAAGTAAATTTTAATATCCCAGGTTACAGAACTGACTGACAGAAGGGCTTTTGCATAACACAGTTATTTAACAGTTGGGGAGATGTTACGGAGTAGGTAACAGGGTCCAGGCATTTGATACCATTGCCAGAGCCTTAGTAAAAGTGATCAGCGAGGTGACAGATCAGTGCAAATTGACAGGAAGTGTCCCAAGAGACTTGTCTGCTCTGTTATTTTTGACAGTAGTTCTGGAACCTATCACTCCATAAACTAAAGCAGATGTATACATCACAGGTCTATCACTATGCAAAAGGGAAACGACGGTTCCTTCTCTGAATTGTATAGCATTCCTGCTTTCCCCTTTCCTGTCCTGCTGCGTACTCTTGCAGAAATAAATTCATTTAGCTCTGTCCCAGTCCTTAAAGTGAGTTGTAATAAATCACAGGCTTTGACAATCTACCTCTCAGCTAGGGAAGAGCATAATCAATCTGAATTTAGATGGCCTAATAAAACAGTGCAATATCCTGAAATAAATATACTGTCAGATATAAGCAAAGCTTATGAGGTGAATAACCTCAGCTTGAGAATCCACTACTAAAATGGAAAGGCCTCTGCATGGTAGAGGGAAACAAAAATGAATGTCCTTCCAAGGATGATTTATTTGCTTATCTGCTTTTAATAAAAATCTGGGTTATATAGAACAGATGGTTGGTGGCTTCATCTGAGACCTTGAGCTCCCGAGTAGGAAGGAAAATGTTAACACTGATCATTTACCAGCACCAGGAAGGCTGTGGCCCTTGGTTAGCACTATTTTGTGCTGTGTACATTCACCTGGGGATGAACGTGACAGTGATCACACAGTGGCCCACTTGTCTTCTCCATGCTCCAGATCTGAGCTGATCTCTCACAGAGTGGATATGGGATCCCGCTATTAGATTGCACTCGTGAATGTCATATGGAATAGATATGTGTCAGTGGAGCAGATTGTGCAGACAACTCTCAAGCCCTTATTCCTGAACGTCTCAGATGTGGGCAGGAATTAGGCAAGCTAGAGATGTTTCTTTTTTTCTTTTTCTGGCATAGGCAGCCTATTCTTACCTTAACTGCTTTCCTTGGTTAGGGGTTCCCAAAGCCCTTTTCTCTCCATCATCCTGATCTGGATGCTTGACAACTGTGTATTGGGGGAAGGCAGCTGGAAAGGCTCTGGGCAGGCTCTAGGCTTGGTAGTGTCGCTCAGACCAGTTTTCTTTCCTGTTTACCTCATTCTGCTCTACCATTTGCAATGCAGTACCCGGGACTGCTGGGGGAGGAGAGGAATGGTAGTGCTGAAGTAATTTATGTTGAGATTATCATGTTATGTCAGCACTACAGGGCATTTTCTACCTTGTCCTTGTGGAACTGCATCTATACATGCTGTGCAGGTAAATTTAATATTAAACAGCTTAGCAACAAAAGAACGCCCAAATTAAGGCTACTGGTTGTGGGATTTAGCTCAGAGACTCCAGACAGAGCTCTGTATTCAGGAAAGCTCGTGGGCTGAGTGCTCTATACATGACTCTTCCATTTTCAGTGACTGAGTGATTGCTTGTCTGGTTTATGTACGTTTCATGCAGTTTAGTTGTTGTGTTGCTACTGTAGATAGTAGGCTGCTAGCCTGAGTCTTCTGAAAATGAGTAATTATGGACTGACTCACAAGCTTGATTTTAGGTAAGCATCTTAATATGCAGCCTGATTTTTCAAAACAACAAGGAAAGCAGAAGTGCCAGAGGCTCTGAGTTCCTGGAGATAGGGCCCTGGCTTTATGAAATCATTTTTCTAAAGCCTTGACCTTAAACTAATCTTTCCCCTACCCTTTTGTGCTGGGGGGTTACATAGACAAGTGCATTCTTTAAACATGATATTACTCAGAGAAGCCTATCAGAAAAGAGTTCTCCTGCTTTATCCAGTACTCCGTTTAATCAGGACATACTTAATCTGAACAGTGCTTTATTAGGATGTTTCCCAAGATACTAGATTAGCATAATGGTATTAAATAGCAGTGATTTCTGCCTAATCAGGGCAGAAAGGTAATGTGTGTGCTCCTTCCCTCCCAGGACCTGGTCTGCTCAAGCTCTGTGGAGGTGGCTCGGAAAGTGTTGCTGACTCTAAGGACCTTTCTGGAAAAAAATGAGGATGTCTTTGTCTGTGACCTTCTCCGGAGTCAGTTCCTTCAGATTCTGCAGCAACTACTGGTAGAGAGTAGCTCAGCCTCCTTACAAGGTGACTCCCCTCTTTGACTTGGGCCTTGTTACATGATCAACAGGCAGGGGAGGTGGCTGGAGGTATACAGTCTGGGATGAAGTGTTTTTGAACTTCTGATGTAGCTTTGGTACTTACCTGCGTGAGGAGATGTACAGACAGAACTGTACTGATTTGATTTTCAGAGGTTCTTGTTTTGAAGTGAGACTCTTTTTCAGATTTAAGTTTTTTCTTTTATTAAAGTCTGATTTTTACACTGAGGCAAGTTTATATTGCCCTAGGTGTTCACATGGAGAGCTGTGCTGGTAAATCTCCCTGAAAGACATTGTCCTTTTTGCCTCTTCTCAGTGCAAGACAGATGGATGCACCTGAATACAGATATTTCCAGGGCACAGAGATCATCTGAATTGTTCATGATATTGATCCCCAAACAGGATCTGTGATCCTACCAGTTTTCACTGTTCTGTTAATTCTCTCAAACTTTTAGCGGGGTTGTGACTGGAGGAAATCTCTGTTTTCCTTACTAGCCCTGGCAGTGGAGTAGGGGCTGTTATCCCATTGTGAAAGGTGCTGTGCAAAGTTGCTTGTGAGCTTCAGTTGAAAGAGGGAGTCATGCTAGGATGTCCTTGGCACCCCTAGGATAGGGATCTGGCACAGCTTTTGCCTGTTCTTGAGAGGGACACTGACATTTGTAACTGCCTGGCTCTGTTTGGGGTTTTCATTGCCCAACAGTTGGGATGGAATCATGAGAGGGGCAGTAGTTTTGCCCAAGTCTGGTAGGCTGGAGAAGAGGGGATGTTAAAAGAAGGAGCATGACAGAGCATGAAGCTGCCAGATATGGATAAAAAAGGCAATGTTGGCATCTGCTAGATCTATTTTGTTTGGATTTGTGCACATTTAGAGCTGTGGTGTCACTCAGTTGCTAATCTAGGAGTGCCCAGGTCTAGGGGAAGGCAGATTGTTCATTTCCTGCTGCGAGAATCAGACCTGTTCCTCCCAGTCACTTGTAATGGAGACAGGACACTGGGTCAGAGGAGCTTTTGCAAGATTAGAGCCCTTCTGCTGCATCTAATATTCCCAGCTCCCTCATCTTGAATTCATTAGTAGGCTCATCCAGAAAGCCAAACACCAGAGGTACCCTGGAGACATGACTTTCTTCCCAGCACGTGGGCACTTCTCCATGAGGTCTGGGGCAAATAAGTCTGAGGGGTCTGCATCTCTCTTCAAACAGTAGCCTGCTCTCAGACTACAAAAAGGCCCAAAAGTGGGACTCCATCAAGAACGTGTCAATATTTAAGACATCTGTAATTGTTCTGTCCTCAAAACCGAAAACTCCTGAGCCTTTGTGAAGATGTTCTCTGGAAGTGATAGTTGGTTGCTGTAGGTATGGCCCTATACAATACAAAATCCTTATCTGTTTACAGTGGTGCAGAGGAGTGAATATACTAGGGAGGGAGGTTGGTTGCCCTAGGAAGCTGGTGGTCTGAACAGCCCTGTTCTTGCATACAGACCTGCCATGTGGGGCTCTCACCCCTCATGTCTCTGCTCTGCCCTGTGGGAAAAGGATGCCCAGCATTTTCCAGCCTCACAAGATGCAGAACAGATGCCGTGCAGCCAAGTGCTTTGAGGTTCTGGGCTGCTGTCAAGGCACAGACTGCCTGTGGTGGTCATGTAGATGGGAAGAGGGCAGTCTGGAATGGGCTGGTGGTTCTGGCTTATTAAATATCTGAATTTGAATGTGTGGAGACTATGACCCTTACATGATTCATTAAGGGCGTAAATAATGACCCTAGCCTCCTTCTTCCCACCTCTTTTCCAGTTATTCCTAGAGTGATGTTGGCAGGATGCAGCACGTAACCCACAGTTGCCCTGGTCCAAAGGGACTGTAGAGATGAGAATGAGGTTGGGAGGGTTATGGATGTGTGTCTGTGCAGAAAGGGGGAATGCTTGCTCCCTAACTCACCCACAAAGTTAACAATTCTTGGCACACTTAGAAGCAGAAGCTTGAAGTTCACTAGCAAGCTAAACTGTCAGTACCCTTCTTAGCTAACAGGAACCTGCCCATTTTGCTGAGCCTCCTGTTCCTGGTGCAGCTGCGGAGCAAGGGCATGAGGGAGCTGGACAGCACAGACTTCAAGCTGCTTCACCAGGGTGAGTCTGTGCATCCATCTTCTCCCTGGGGGCTTTGATCTGGGTTCATTAGTTGTTCTGTAAGGTGATTAAGGTCCGGCTTTTCATCTTTTGAGAGCTGTGCCTCGCATTACACTTACTGTTGTTTTATGATACTTTCATAGCCGAAGTGTGGCAAAGAAGAGCCCTGCTTACCAGCTTAGGCAAGAAAATGCAGCTTTTCTGCCTCTTGCTTTTGCAATATGTTTCTTGTTTGAAAACCTCACAAGGTGGCTGAAGTATTCTCATGGCCTTGTCGTGATTTCAGAGTCTGTGACTGTTGTTGATGTGACATATGATGTGCTGATGTGCTTCGTGTATCATCCATCCCTATCCACACTTGCTAACACAGTACTGAGAGACTCAGGCCCCAGGGGTGTCCTGTGAGCCAGCCAGCAGGGACCAGCAGCCTAATGTACCCAGACTTCCCCTGGGGTGTGAATGCAGCTTACATTGGTCCCAGGCAGCTGCAGGACTTGCCCACTCCACCACAGAGACGTGGAAGAGAGGAGTGTGTTTGTTTACTCCGCATACCCTGACCTGCTCTTGTCTGATGATCGTTAGCAGATGACTTCTCCCTCCTTACTTGGCAGTTGGAGGTTCATGCAGGCTGTGAATGAAGGATACTAGAAGGGTGTTCAGCTGATCCATCTTCTCACCTCTTTCTGCTCTGACAAATTGATTTCTACAGAAGACTTTGAAGAGCTATCACTTTGAATTAGAAGTGTTCCATGTCTCAGGGCTGCCTGTGTCGCCCTTGTAAAGAAGCAGTGTTTCTCAGACATTCATTAGCCGAGGGAACTGGGCTTGTGGAAGAAGCATGTCCTTTTTATACCTTTCTGGCCTCTGTAATTTCAGAGCACAGCTTAGCTGCTCCCAGAAGTCACAAGCTCTTTCTGCTCTTGCTTTCTGTTCTATTATTTTTTTTCCCAACACAACTCCCTCTCTGCCCCAGCTGCCCCTTCATTCCCTGCTTTGCTCCTCAGGCTATGTTCTTGAAGGGAGAGTGCTCTTCTCTGATGAGGCCTACACAAAACCAGCCTGTAGATGGAAGGTGTGTAGGGAGGCATGTTGATGTGTGTGGTTTTTTTTTATTTTTTGAGAGCTGCTTACTTAGAATTTGAGCTTTTCCAAAGATCTCCTATGATGGTTCTGCTGAGCCCTGCAGTCCTGGATTTCCCTCCCAGACTCTTACTAAATGTTGCTCCTAAATGCCTGGTGCTTCCAACAGCATGGTGCATTTATTACTTGTGTGAGCTGAGTCTGTGAGGGTGGAGGGGCAGAGCTCTCCCTGCCATCCCCTGCTCTGGTTGTCTGTCACCCTGTGACATGAGCACATGGCTGTTCACGGCTTACCCAGTACTAGCATCAGATTTGCTCTATGGAAACAGGTAATTAATGGTCTTGGATTCATTACTGACCAATATGATGTATGCCCTTTAATACTCCCTTCTCTGTTTTATTGTGTTTGTTTGTTTCTTTTTGGTGGTTGTTTTTGTTTCCCCTCCCCATTATCATCCTCCACTGCACTGTCTGGTCAGAAGCAGACACTCTAGGGCCTGTTGCTTTGTCCGTACCATGCTCTGTTTAATTTTGCTTCAGGTTATGTTGCTCTTGTCTGAATTCCCTCCCTACTGGCTGACTTTTTTCTTGTGCTGAGGTGCTGCGTTATGTTGGTGTCTGTGTTACACATGTTCTTTTGTTTCCAGTCAGTAACCTCTGCGGGAAATGCAGGCCGAGAGACACAGACCTCCTGCAGCCATCCTTGAATTTTCTGTACTGTAGCCTTCATCAGACAACGCCTTGCAGTCAACAGAGAGGTGAGGCAAGATTGTATTGATTGGTGAGTTTATCTCTGCGAGGTTGCAGCTTGGCCATCAGAGACTGTTCTAACTGTCTCAGCAGGTAGGGTGGATCTTTCAGATGCAGCATTGTGGTTAACAAACAACACTTTGTGTTTGGGATGATTTTTTTTAGATTGAGTGTTTGGTTTGGTTTTGTTTTTGCTGCCTTCTGATGATTCAGAAGTTGGCTGCTGAGAGACAAAACCACTGTATTTTTCTTGTTCATAAAACACAGCAGTGGGGCTTTGGTGCTTTGTTGAAATGTCCTGGTAATTGCCATGGTGGAAAAAATTAAACAGTAATAGAGGCAGCTATAACCAACCTCCCAGCTGCGTTGGCTCAAGGCCGGTCATTTTATTAGCTGGCCGAGTGGTCGCTCGTGCTGTGGGAGATGAATAGTGGTGTAGCTGGGCAGCCTTAGCTTGATGAGCTGTGGCAGCTGGGGCTGCCTCACAGCAGCAGGGGTGTGCTCTGCACTTCTCTTCTGCTTGTCAAGCTGGTGTGACCTGCGCCATGCCATCAGCCTTTCTGATTCTGCTTCTCCCACACAGCAGTGGCTGTGCTGCTCTCCAACGTGTCCTTGCTAGAGCTCCTCCAGAAGGTTTTGGAGGGCACCTGGACGTGGTCCTTTCCCTCTGAACCTGCTCACCCGTCGTCTGAGGACGCCTTGCTGTGCTCAGGATGGCTGCTGGCTGCTTCCCTCTTAATTTATCAGCACCGTTACAACGCTGAGGTTAGAACTGTTATAGCACCCAGATCCAGGGACTTGCTAAACAAAACCCAAAATTCTTCATTAGCAGTAGAAAGTGGTTTGCTTTGGCCTGGAATCTACTTGTCTTGGTTGCTTTTTTAGTATTGCCTACAAGTTATTCTTTTCTGCACTTCTGCTGGACTGGAAGCTAGTGTGTTGCTGAAGGATGAGACACAAATCACTGCAGAGTTAGAGACAGGCAGAAATACTGAGGGGAAAAAATGCATACCCATCTCTCCTATTCCAAACCACTTTCTTTGTCAGGACAGAGCAAAATACATTTTAAAGCCTTCCTCAATGGAAAACTGGGAGTGGGAGGAACAGCTCCCATGCTGTAAACTACTTTTTTGGTACTGAAATGATCCATGGTGGAATAGTAATAATCCAAATGTCTTATTGGCAAAATAAGCACTTAATGTTAGCAAGCTCATATGAATTTGGGCAGCTGTCATTGTATTTGATGCTTTGCAGCCCAACAAGAGAGCTAAGCTGGAGCTGTCAGCTGCTACTGGGATTACAGGATAGAGGGAATGAAGCACTTTCTAATACCTACTCAAGGAGATAACACTTCCTTTTGAAGTATCTACCCAGGCCTGTCTCCCCTCTCTTGAGGTGGAGTTAAAGAGCTCATCATGAGTTTTGAGCTCTGCTTTGCTGTTATGCCCAGCAGAATACATTCTTTGGCGCATCTGCTCATGGGTGATAAAGCCACATTAAGTGCATGTGTGCATGTGCAGATAGGCAAGGATTGGTTTTCTAATGCTGAGGACTTTTTCCAATAGACCAAACCAGACCACATCTGTACCTGTTACTTCATGGGTGTGCTGCCTCTGGTTAGGTGTCACAGCATTGGGCTTGTAGGGACTGTCAGCTGTGGGAAGACCTGCCTGGCTCTGCTCTGTTAACTGCTGAGCACAATTCACCTTCTCAGTTTTCAAGTCAGGGTTGTGTCTGAGTGAGCAGTGTTGTGCCAGTCCCAAAAGGGACTCGGTTCAGGTGGCTGCTGTCAAGTTTCATCTTCTGGGATTGGCTCTCTCAGCTCATACTGATCCTTGAAGTGCAATCATTTAGTGGATTATAAACTTGTTGTTTGGTTTCATCAGTACCTTACTGGCTTGGTATGCAATCCAGAATCCTTCTTGCACCAGAGAGGTGCAAGAAATTACAGATATAAATGGCAAATTGAAGTGGTTCAAGGATGCTTCAGTGTTTCTAACCTTAGACATTTCTAAGTTTCAATGTTTCTGATCTTCTGCTGAGTGGAAGGAGAGGGGCTGGGAGGGAGAGTCACTTCGCTGCTTTCTGCTGCTCAGCATTGCTAAAACTGCACAGAGCAACCTTGGGGTCCCTGCAAAGAGCCTTTGTGATTGGGAATGTGGGCTGATGCCAGGCTGTATTTCCAAACTTGCTGTTCATAGAGGGCAACAATGGCTCCAAAAATGTGAGTTGCTCACGTTCACCTCAGGTGGGTGTTAATAATCAGGACTTGCCTGGTCATAGCAAGCTTGTGTCTTAGCTACATGCTTGCTAGTGACTTTAGCCTGTGGATAAACATGGTGGTAGGCTGCTAAAGCGTTTGGCATAGCAGTGCTTAGACAAGTAACCAGAGGCACCCTGCTACAGGATGCACTCCCAGCTTTTGTACTGAACGTTCCTCTCTTCAGAAAGACAGTTGGAAGGAATCAGCTCTGTGATCCTGATGCCCTCACTCCCGTGCCAACTCTCTGCCTTGCTAAAGAGCAAGTGTGAACCCCTCTGGGGCTCTGTGATCCTTTGTGCCATCACTGCTGGATGGCTGCTCTGTGATGGAAACGGGTTATTGCATGCTCCCCTCTCAAGCCCACCTTTCCTGTTTCCCCTTGTCCCAAATCTCCTCTGCCTCCTTCACCTACACCTTCATGTGCTCATCTGTAAGGAGATTCTTAGCCCTGGGCTCTCTGCAGGCTTCCCAGCCCAAGCAGGCAGGCCCAGAGCCTTGTTGTCGCTGCTGGCTTTTGGCTGCCTGGCTGGGTAGCCAAGGTACAGCCAAGTTTGGTGATGGCTGTGGCTGTTTTTCTTGATTTCATTCTCTTGTAGGTTCATCAGACTCTCTCTCTAGACCTAAAAGAAGTCCTGAATGCCATCATCTTCAGGAAGAAGAAGCCAGTCCTGCTGTTAGGTATTTTGTCTGTTACGGGGATTTGACTGGAAGCAGCTGCTAATACCATTTACAGGCAACAGGGGAGAACTGGTGACTATGAGATGGGATGGTGCACATGCTGGTGGTAATCTGTGAGCTTTGGGAGTACACAACTGGTTGTGAGAAGAGGCAAAGGGGAACTGTCTGGAGTTCTGCTGTTCGTACAACTCTTCCTTGGAGGCTGGCAGTGACTGAGTGTGAACTGGGACAGTGTTAGATATGATGGAGGTAAACAAGGGAACCTGTTGCCATTCCTGCCACAGCTGTGAGCAGCTGCTGGGCAATTCCACTGGGCCCTAAGTCTGGATTTTCTCTCCTTGCCTCTGCCATGCTATTGCACAGGCACCAACACACAGAGCAGGGAGGAGGAACACACTGATATATTATTGTGGCTCTCTGTCTAGTGAGCATCATGCAGTTCCTGAGAGCTGTCCTGCGACAGAACTTCTCCTCCCTGCTGGTGACTGTTGTCCAAACCACAGCCCAAGGTGCTACACAACCACAGCCATCGTCTCTGGAGGATGCTGCCTTGCACCCCCTTGCCGTGCAGCAGGTCTTCTCCCTTGTTGTCAGCCTGCAGAACCTTTTGGTGCACGTCTACCTGCAGGTATATAAAACATCAATTTTGGAACGACACATGTAAACTAACCTGAAGAGAAATCACCCTATTGCATAACGAAAGGGGTCTGCCTTTTTTTTTCTTTCCTAATTCTGCCTGCGTTTTCCACCCCTTACAGACGTGTGATGAGGAGGAGGGAAAATGCTCTTGCTGCAGTACGCGCAGCTTGGTGCAGTGTGAAAGAACGTAAATCAAGCTGTGTGGAATTCCCTGCTGCTGAACTAGAGAGCTTAAATTTTGTGTGCTGATGACAATCTCTGTTACCCATCTCCTGCTCTGCAGGGGCCCCACAACCATGGGGACAGAAGTGGGAAAAGTGTATCAAATCCCAGTCCCTCCCCTACAGCCCTGGCAAGGTACTTTGGGGGAAAAGTACATCAGTTTACGTTTACTCACTCAAGTGATGTTGGGCTCCAGGGGACAGTACATCGGTTTACATTTAACTCTCTTAAGCAATGTTGGGCTCCTGTCTTTATTCTTTGGAGACTGTTACTTAATTTTTTTTATCTCAGAATAAGTACTCGTGCCTTTGTCTGGCTCCTTGACATGACAGATAATTTGCAGTACGTTACATCTCGTGAAAGAGATGAAGGCTGTTATTTTCCTGTGCTGCATGCTCTTCAGAGCCTGCCACTTTATGAATTTTCCTCTTGCAATAGCTGTTGACTGCTTGTTTTATCTTCTTTTTTCTTTCCTCTTGGGATTTCAGAAAGACTTGCTGCTTTCTCAAGCTGTGGTTGCCTGCCTGGAAACCTTACTGGAATACCTCTATGTGAAGAACCAGGATGTTGGTAAAGTCCTCCTGCCTTTCCTTCTTCTGGGTTTCCTTCTTGCAGTGATTTTGGGCTCTTTGATCTCCATTCAGTAACGCCCTGGAGCAGATGCTTAATGAGTTTATGCCCAGTAAGAAAAATTATTTGTATGATCAAAGTTAATCATTCTTTGTGTTAATTCTTTGTGGGATGAAATCACGGTGCCTGGCTCCCCTGTAGGAGTGAGCCTCCCACTTTGTCTCTGAATACCAAGAAGTTCTCCAGAAGAAAAAGTCACTACCACCCCAAACCCTAATATGGTAAGAGTGAAAGATTTCAGAACTGAAGCAATGTAGGAGTAGTCTTTCAATTCCAGGCCAGTTTAGCAAACCTTTAGACCATAAAGATAGTGGAAGGAGGATCTGAATATGATGTGTCTTCCACACAGAGATGTTGGCCACAGTTCGGCCCTAAGGGATGTGAAAGGAGAAGAGAGTAGTAAACAGCCTTAGAGAATGGAAGCTGGAAATTCTATATTTCCAGGGGCAAATGCAGACCTTGGTTTCAGGAGTCCGTGTCAGACCAAATGTATACCATGTTAGCATTATAACATAATATGACAGTGTTGTATAGTCAGGGGAAGAGTAGACTCTTCTGCTCATTGTCAGCCTCCTGCCACAAAGGAGAGAAGCTGGCTGTGATCTGAAAACAGAAAGTTAGTTCTCTGTGCCCTGACCTGCTCAAATCAGTCACAGAAACAGAGAGAAGGGCATGGAGTGAATGAACACCAGACAAAAGGGACATTGTTGGGAGAGAGGAAGTTGTTGAATGAAAATGTAATGCTACAGATGAACGACAGCCAGTAGCCAAAGGGAGTCTATTAAAAGACACATTATGGGGACGCTACTCTGATTTGGGATTAAGATAACACAACGTTTCAGTAACAGCTGAACCCTTCCCTTTGGCTGCCTAAGTTCTTGCCGTGGTTCAGAAGTTCACAACAGTGATAACAGGAGTCTCCTTATTCCAAGTGGAATGGGGTCATCACTGTGCTTGACTGAAAGAAGTGAGAACAGCGCAAAGACTTTGGCCTGGACTCTGCCTGGGAAGCTTCCCCATCTGAGGCCTTCTAAAACCCTCTCTTGGTCCAGAGATTTTTGCAGATGTGCACAGCAGGCGCAGTGCTGGTACTTTCACATTTCCAACAGCTGAAAGAACCCCCCACCCCAACACTTTGTGATTTTTTTTTGATGTTGCTTTACCGTGGACAAGATTGTTGTAGTGGCAACAGGGAGGTTATGCGACTGCCAATGGAAAAGGGACCTTTCTGAAGCCAAAGGGCTCAAACCTGTTGGTGAGCTGCCAAGGTGTAACAAGTTGTATCAGCTCATCTGTTGTAATTGCCCATCACATGCTCTCAACCAGCAATAAGTACAAAGTAATACAACGTAGAGTTCAGTAAGAGATCTCGTACTGTCACAGACGGTGACCTTGAGTCTAACCTCTGCTTATCATATACCCTTCTAATTAGGAACATTTTCTCTACTGATTGTTTGCATTGCTGCCATCAGCCTGGCTGCTCCCTGTAGTATGCTCTCTGATGCAGATCCAGGCTCAGTCTCTGCAGCTCATGTTATAGGTCTTCCTTCAATCCCCAGTGAGAATTCTGCAGCTAAATAAAACCCGTGGTCAGGAACCATGTCCTCATATTGAAACCAGAGGGGATTATTTTTAAAACCTTGGGCTAAAGATATCCCCTTACTATTTTATGACACGCACCCCAGGAGAAGGTTTTTCTTCCTGTACAAGCACAAAGGTGGACAAAATGTATTTTCTGTTTTAAAAAACTATTAAGCTTTTGTCCTCATGACTAAACTCTTGCCCAAAGACTGACAGATTTAAAAGCGAGTAAGAACGGAGCAAAATACCCCCTTAGTGTTTCACAGCTTGGGGTCTAGAAGAGAAAACACGGGGTCAGAACTGAAGACTGTTTTTCCAGATCCAGCCTGTCACTTGTCAGATTTTAAAGCTGTCTTTGAGTGGCTTCTCCTTCTCTCCCAGCACTCCATGTTGCTTCGCAGCCCTGGCACCGATTCCTGCTCTTGACACTGCTCAATAGGGGCCAGAAGTCCGTTATGCAGCCAGAAATCCTCAGGCTCATGACTTTGGTGAGCATGGGGAGGGTAGGCTGTTCTGCTTTTTCTTGTATGTTGGTACGGTGCACCTGGGTTGGTTACTGGAACTTACCTCCTGCACATACACAGTCTCAGACACTGCTGTGGTTTTGTCCGTCACGATGTTTGTGTCCTATAATAATTATACTTTGAAGTGAACTTCCTTTCCACACAGTGCAGAAACTGACTGCTCTTAGTGAGCACATCCTGTTCTTTTGGTGTTTGCAGCATTGATTTACATCACCTAGGACCCCTGGGGAGGAGAGGGCAAGACTACAGAGAACGTGCAACTGCTGTTGCCAGTCTGGGACTGTGCTGTGGCTCTTTGGAGAGCAGAGCTCTGCTTGGCGTCACAGCTTCTCTCCCGGCCTTTGACCTTACAGATCTGACTTTTGAGGTCAGAGAACTACCACAATCTATGACTCTAGTGGATGTGGGGCCTACGAGCAAGAGACGGAGCTGTGCTTCTGCCCAGCAGAAATACTGATGATTGATAAAACCCTCGTGTCAGTGGATGAGAGAGAGGAAGGTGTTAATTGTGTGAACCTTCCCCCTCCAAATACAAGATCTGTCTGTGAATCTTTGTTATTCCTGTTGCACTTTAAAAGGCTACCTTGTTCATTTCAGTACTTTCTAGACCTAAAGCAAAATAAGTCAAGCTATAAGTCAGAGCACCACCAACACAGACATTTGCACTGGTTCTACTAGAAGTGATATAAAATCAGGCCTGGGTGCTGCAGCATCCCTTAACGTAGAAGAGGTCTTTCCAGGTGATGAGTCACTGTTGGAGTCTGTGGGTCGTTCACTAATTAATGCCTCTCTTGTTTCCTTCATTCAAGTTTCTGAGGTATCAGAGCAGCAATATTATTTCTCAAAAAGAAATCGGCCAGATTCTCCAGGAAGTGGCAGAAGCCAATTTATCAGAGCTGCCAGAGGCCACATCCCGGGCTCTTCACCTGTTCCTCTGTCAGGTAAGAAAGCTGCGACTGTCTAGGAAAATGAGAAGGGAGTTCCCTAAGGGACTGCTTCAGCCTTTGAAGGGGAGCCATAAGCTTCCTTTGAGGAGGTTATAGTAAGATGATGAGGAATCCTGCAGCTGCTAGCTTGGCCTACTGCCTTGAGGGATGAGTGGTGAAATGGGAATGTGAGCGATGCCAGCAGCTGCCTAAGCTGTGTCGTCGTTATTGTCATGGGCCACTTGACCAAAGCCTGAAGGTCTCCTCACTCTGTCCGGAGATGCGGGAGGAAGGTATGAAAGAACAAGGACAACATTTTGCTGTTCATCTGGAAATCATTCCTTCTTCTGACTGCTCAGGTTCAGAGCAGCCATTGTCAAGTGGAGCCAGTGCAGGCAGGGACCATTCAGACCTTGCTGGAGCACCTGCCAGGGCAGACCAGCACCAGTGCAAAACATCAGGACGTTGTGTATCCTTTTGCTGGGTAAATGCCTTTGATAGGAAAAGTGAGAGTGAGAGCTGTGACAGAGGTAGAAGGGGTGCTTAATGTGCTGTTCCTGACCATTTTTTATCCAAAGGCAAATGAGTGCAAAAAGTTGGGTAACTTTGGGATGAAATACTTCATCATCCCAAAATTTGAGAGGACGCTTGGGAAATGAGGAGACATTTGGGATGAAAGATGGCTCTCTGTGCTAAGATTGCGTGCATCTGCAAGGCAGAGATGGTGCAATGAAAGGGGGGCAGGCCGGGGTGCCCGTGACTTCAAAGCAGTAGCGATTCCCATATTGATTTCCCTGGAGGATGAGCAGCTGCTTAACCTCTGTCTGTGAGCTAAACAGCACCGATAAGCCTCTGAAGCTGTGGCAACCCAAAGGTAACTCGAACACTTTCAAAGTACAGCAAGCGTTCAGAAACCGCTGAGTGGAGGTACTGAATTTCTTTCTGCTTGGCCTCAGCAGCAGAGTTCCCTGCTGAGAACCAAATCCTCCTCTTCTCCATGGGCAGGAGGGAGGGGCAACTCCTGGATTTCTTTCGGAGAAAGAGGGAGCCTGATGCACGAGTGCTAAATTCAGTATTTGTTTATTTCTAAAACTGCTTTTGCCTTTCTGTTTTCATCACGTTGCCTTGCCTCAGACAGGTAGCAGGCATGGAACCGGCCCCAGCAGTGATTTCCTCTTGGGCAGGGGACTTCCTCCATCCTGTTGGTGGGGTGACACTGTCCTCAGCCACAGGCAGGGAGTATGGTGGGTGAGGTGTGTGTTATCTGCGAGGAGCAGCTTGTCCTCATGCTTAGCCTCCATGTGATACCACAGCTCCCTGTGTGCTCTATGGTGGGACGCTCAGGGTTGTCCCTGATGCAAGTTCTCCTGGTCAAGACCGTGTCAGCCCCATCAAGTTCCTCTCCACTGCCTTTGCTGGTCTATATGGGGTGAGGGGAAGTGGATGAAAGTCCTGTTACATTGCTAGGGTGGTTTGGATACCTCTGCTTTGTGGAGAAAGAACTTTCTTTGGGTTTGCCCACATGAACGTTCCTTGTGTGTTGGTGAGATTTCCATGGTTTGGGAGGGGGGTGGTTTAGAAACAAACACCATGCTGGAGTTTCAGCCCTGCCCTGCCTTTGATTTCCACTCATGCCACCAATGACAGATGTCTGGGCAGCGTGGCCGTGTCCCTGTCACACATTGGAGACTGAAGGGAGAAGATGAGCTACATGCAATGGAGCAATGCGGAAAGAACGGAACAGGAGCCCGCATCCTGCCATTTACTCCCAGCGAGTTGTGGAGAAGAAATGGAAAAAGGAAGTTAGTTGTTGTTAGTTGTTGAAAATCATTTATAAAGCACAGTTCCTGAAGCGGCTCCTCTTGTTTGCTGCGTGGGGTGCTGCTCAGATGATGCTCTGCAAGCCCCGCTGGGAGGGGAGGCCAACGTCCTGCAACAGGCAGTGGAGCTGGGGATAGGATAAGAGGGAATGGATTCTGGTTGCACCAGGGCAGGTTCAGGTTGGATATCAGGAAAAACTTCTCGGAAAGAGTGGTGCTGCACTGGCACAGGCTGCCCAGGGAGGTGGTGGAGTCACCGTCCCTGGAGGTGTCCAAGAACCGTGTGGATGTGGCACTGAGGGACGTGGGTCAGTGGGCATGGTGGGGGTGGGTTGGTGGTTGGACTGGGTGATCTTAGAGGTCTTTTCCAGCCTTAATGATTCCATGATTCGGCCCCTTCCAGCCCCGGGGCGTTCCCCGAGGCCACGGCTCCAGGCTCCAGCTCCCCGTGGCCCCAGACACGGAGCACTGTTCCTCACGGAGCTTTTACAGCGCGGTTCCACCCTTCGCGGAGCCGCCCTCACCCCTTCTCCTCACTAAGAAGGGGCAAAGCGCTCCGGCGTGCGGCTCCCACTCCCCTTCCCTTGCTGCCCAGCCCGCCCTGCCAGCACCCGGCGGGCCGAGCCCGGAGCCCCGCCGCGAGGGCCGGGCCGGGGCGGGAGCTCAGGAAGTGACACGGCGGGGCGGGGCGCGAGGCGGCGGCATGGCAGCGCGGCGCCCCTGANGGCCCTCAGCCGTCCCCTCGCGCCCTCCCAGCCCGGGGCTGAGCCGGGGCGCCCGGCTGTGCCCGCAGCCCGGCCCCGCGCGCTGCCGCGTTTCGGTGGTGCTCGGAAGACGAACTCCGTCTCCTCGTGCCCGCGGTGGTGCAGAGCCACCCGGTGCTGCCGAGCGGGTGGGGATGGCAGCAGCTCCGCCGGTGACCGTCCCTGCGCTGCGCGGTCCGAGCTCGGTGGTGAGGGACTTGGGAGGCGAGCAGCTGCGGCTTTGCCGTCACTGCTCTGTGAAGCATCTCGCGGCGAAGCACCGTGCCAGAAGCATTCTGATACCCCGTTTCACTCCTGAGGCTTTCGGTTCGGCTGTGACATGATTAAGCCACATCTGTTTGGCAGAGGAGGGGCTCGGGGATGCTCTCGCAGTGGGCAGTGGCCCATCCTCTCCCCCAGCACAGAGGAGGGAAAGGGGTCCTGTGAAAGTGCCCACCGGGAGCTGAAGCAGGGCTCTGTCGTGCGAGTCCCCGGGATGCTCAGTCCACGGGATGCTCAGTTCAGATGTGGCTCTCCCGTAGGAGAATATATGAAGTCATTAAAAACACGTTAATGGAAACTCCTAACCATCTATAACGCAGCGTCTGTCACGTCTGTGGAGAAACACATCTAAATTAAGAGAATGGGAGGCAGCCAGACAGACGGGTGGGCTCTGTGCTGTAGCAACCAGCTGGCCAGGGAGTGTCGGGGGAACCCATCCCCATCTGCTGCACCAGGACAGGCCCTGGCGGCATGACCCGGGCAACGCTCGCTTCAGAAAGGATGGGCTCAGAGGAGCAGCTCTGCAGTGTTTCTGCCTCATCTCATCCCTAAGTGGGTGTGAAGACACGAGGGAGGGCTCTTGGAGAGCGTGGAGGAACATCTGCGAGAAGGTTTTGCATCCCTTCATTTAGGCAGCCCAGCCTGGAGAGCAGGGAATGCCCCCTGAACCGGGGTGAGGTGGGTGGGAGAGCTGTGAGCGGGGCGGCCGCGGATGGAGCTCCGGCTGGGCTGAGCAGCAGGCTGGGAATGGAGGAGAAACTTGGCGATGGCGGAGGGCAAGTGAAAATCATTTGGGTCGCCTCACGACTTCATGGGCAGGCCTCAGTGGAGGGGGCTGCCCAGCAGCGGTGGAGTTCCCATCCCTGGGGGCATTCAGGAGACGTGTGGAGGTGGCACTAAGGGACGTGCTTTAGTGGTGGGACTCAGCAGGTCAGGTTGGACTTGGTGGTGTTGAAGGTCTCTTCCAACCTGGCTGACTCTTCTGTGGTTCTGTGCGAAGGTGGTGGTGTCCTGGTGTGTGGCTGAGGTTCCACAGCTGTCTTCTGACCTCATCCCGTGGCACAGTTTGTAGGGTTGCTGCAGGAGGATTCGTGGAGTCATTAAAAACATTCTCACGGAAAACACTAACCACCTATAACACAGCACCTGCCGTCATGCTTTTGGAAAGAAAAACACGTCTGAATTACGAGGACGGGAGGCAGCGAGGCAGACTGGTGGGCTCTGTGCTGATGGAGCGGGCTGTGGGTGTGTGGTGGGGACACGGGAGCCCCAGCTCTGACCCCACAGTGTCAGCTTTGACGCCGGTTTTGGGCCCGGTGGGGCTTGCAGGACTCCTATAGGGAACATCTCCTCACTCATCACCAATTTTGTCTGTTTCGTTGCAGGCTGTGGCCCCCGACATGGATTTCCTCTGGATGTGCCTCTTCCTGTTGGCGCTGGTGCTGCCTGGAGGCAGCCTGGCAGACCTGGAGAAGCAGAGGGTGGGCTCCGGCTTGGAAATCTGTATCCTTCCCACAGGCCCACACCTCCCTCACGCCCACACCTGGGGAGGCCGGGGAGCTCATGGTGGGGAGGTGGCACAGGAGGAGGGAGGAGAGAGGAGGGAAGGACCCCAAGGCTACGGTTATTGCTCATGAGATGGGAACAAGCTGAGCAAAGTGCCTCACGGTTATGGGCATGACCTTGGGCAACCGGAGGTGACTCAGTGCCGGTCTCAGGGGGTGCAGTGGGGCTGAGCATGCCGGGGTCCCCGCGGTGCCCTTGACAGTGCTGCAGATAAGAAGCTGTTCGAGGTGAAGCGCAAGGACCAGATGAACGCCCTGAAGAACCTGATCGAGCTCAACGACATCAACCAGCAGTACAAAATCATCGACATCATGCTCAAGGGGCTCTTCAAAGTGAGCGCAGGGTGGGCTCGGGGTGCCGTGGGGCAGAGGATGTGTTCTGTGCACCCATGGTGATGCTGGGGAGGGCGGGCAGGAGGAGCGGGGCTCAGGGGGATGAGCTGGAAGGGCAGGGGGGGACGCAGTGGGACACCCCATGGGCTGGGAGGGCAGCGGGATGGGGCAGTGACTGAGGGCTCTTGCAGGTGCTGGAGGACTCCCGGGCTGTGCTCATAGCTGCGGACGTGCCCCCGGACGGGCCTTTCCCCCAGGATGAGAAGCTGAAGGATGGTGGGTGCTCCATGGCCCATCCATGTTCTCAGGGGTTGCCCCATGTCCATTCTCTGCATCCCCTGGCCGGTGCTGCCTGGGGCTGGCGTTTTAGGATGCTCACGGTGTCCTGCTGACGGGGCCGGTGCCTTTCCTCTTCAGCCTACTCCCACGTGGTGGAGAACACGGCCTTCTTTGGGGACGTCGTGCTGCGCTTCCCCAAGATTGTACACCACTACTTTGACCGCAACTCCAACTGGAACAACCTCATCCGCTGGGGCATCGGCTTCTGCAACCTGACAGGCGTCTTCGAGCAGGGGTCCCACTCCCAGCTCCTGGGGCTGGTACGTCCCTGAGGTCACTGATGAGTCCCTGGGAGGCTGCAGGGGAACGGGAGCAGGCAGAGGAGGGGGAGCTGATGGGGATGGCCCTGTCCGAGGGGTGAGGGATGGGAGAACACGAAGGCCGCAGTCTCCCATGGGGTCTCTGCTTTGCTCTGCAGATGGCTCAGGAGCTGGGCATCAGCGAGAAGTCCCCCGATTACCGCAATCCCTTCAAGGCCGACCACTCTGAGGTAAGGTGGGCAGGAGGCGTGGTCCCCCTCTTCCTCCCATGGGTTGTGACTCCAGGGGGGTTTTATTGGGTTTTGGTGGGATTTCGTGGGTTTTGATGGTGTTTTGGTGGGTTGTGCTCCATGGGAGATGCCAGGCTCCAGCTCCGCTCTCCCACAAAAAGCTGAATTTGGTTTTATTGGGTTTTTGGTGGGTTTTATTGGGTTTTTGGTGGGTCGTGCTCCACGGGAGATGCCAGGCTCCAGCTCCTCTCCCACAAAACACTGAATTTGTTTTTGCTGGGTTATTGTTGGGATTTTGGAGGGGTTTTTGTTGGTTTTTTTTTGAGTTGTGCTCCACAGGAGATGCCGGGCTCCAGCTTCATTCTCCCACAAAGAGCTGAATCTGGTTTTGGTGGGTTTTTGGTGGGTTTGGTGGGTTTTTGGTGGGATATGGTGGGATTTGGTGGGTTTTTGTTTGGTTTTTGTTGGGTTTTGGTGGGCTGTGCTCCACAGGAGATGCCAGGCTCCAGCTCCGCTCTCCCACAAAACACTGAATTTGGTTTTGTTGGGTTTTTGTTGAGTTCTGTTGGGTTTCTGGTGGGTCGTGCTCCACGGGAGATGCCAGGCTCCAGCTCCGCTCTCCCACAAAAAGCTGAATTTGGTTTTATTGGGTTTTTGGTGGGTTTTATTGGGTTTTTGGTGGGTCGTGCTCCACGGGAGATGCCAGGCTCCAGCTCCTCTCCCACAAAACACTGAATTTGTTTTTGCTGGGTTATTGTTGGGATTTTGGAGGGGTTTTTGTTGGTTTTTTTTTGAGTTGTGCTCCACAGGAGATGCCGGGCTCCAGCTTCATTCTCCCACAAAGAGCTGAATCTGGTTTTGGTGGGTTTTTGGTGGGTTTGGTGGGTTTTTGGTGGGATATGGTGGGATTTGGTGGGTTTTTGTTTGGTTTTTGTTGGGTTTTGGTGGGCTGTGCTCCACAGGAGATGCCAGGCTCCAGCTCCGCTCTCCCACAAAACACTGAATTTGGTTTTGTTGGGTTTTTGTTGAGTTCTGTTGGGTTTCTGGTGGGTCGTGCTCCACGGGAGATGCCAGGCTGCAGCTCTGCTCTCCCACAAAACGCTGAATGTGTAATTCCCTTGGCAATGCCACCTCCTGCCCACCCCCAGTTCTTCCCCAGTGCCGACACCTTCCAGAAGGCGCTGCGCGAGGAGGAGAAGCGGCGCAGGAAGGAGGAGAAGCGCAAGGAGATCCGCAAGGGCCCGCGCATCTCCCGCTCGCAGTCAGAGCTGTAGGCCCGGGGGGGCCGGACCCTGCGCTGCTCCCACCCGCGGGTGGGCTGGGGACGCCCCCGTCAGCACCTCTGTGAGTTTTGGGGTGGATTTTTGTTTTTCAGCCGGTGTGGCCCCGAGGTGGGGGCCTCGTGGCGTGGGTCGCCCTGGGCAGCGGGGGCTGTCCCCGGGTGCTGCCCTCAGGGAGGGGACGTCTGAGGGGTGCGCGTTGTTTTATTGGAATAAATCGGAACGGTTGTTATTTTTTTTACGAAGAGAAGCCTGCTTCTTGCTCGCGCACGCGCCGAGGAGCGCGGCGGGGAGGGGCGCGGGGTGGTGCTCGCGGGGCTCTGCCCCGCCACCTCATGAATATGCGGCGCGGGAGGCGGGGGAGGGGGGCGTGGCCTCCCATGCAAATCACAGCTGCTGAT
>WBMW01002489.1:1206390-1224498 GCA_013396635.1 Penelope pileata | reverse complement strand
CCCCGCGTGGCGTCACGGCCAGCCCCGTGACGTCAGGCGGCAGCGGGGGGCCAAGCGTTAATTAGCGGCGGTCCTAATGAGCGGCCCCGTGTGAAAGCCTCGTGTCCGTGGAGCGTGTCTCGGGTGGTTTCTGGCTGTCCCCTGCCTGCGGCAGGGCACCCGCGTGCAGCAGAGCGGTGCCGCGGGGTGGGGAAGGGCCTCCGTGGGGTCACGGGTGGGGCCCCTCCTTCAGTGGTGGCACAGAGGGACGGGGAAGGTGCTGCTGCGGCCAGTGACCCCCGTGGGTGTGGGGCTGAGCCCCCCGTGGGGCTCTGCTGTGCTGGGCAGGGGCACCAGGCACTGCCATGCACCTGGGGTGGGTGCAGCGCGTTTCCCCCTCTTTTCCTGTGTACCTGGAACTGAAGTCAGAGTGAGTCACTGCCTCCCATGGGCTCCGTGGGCAGGAGGGAGGGCAGCTGGGAGCCGTGCTGCGGCCTGGAGCTGCCCCTTTCCTCCTCCTGCATCGGGCTGAGCGAATGGCAATAGCCTTAAAATGCTGGAGAGAGCTTTAAATCCCACTCCTTGCTTGGATCCCGAACTCATGGGAGCGCTGTCGGGGCGCTCTGCCTGGTACTGAGTCCCCCACCACCTCTGGGTGGGTGAAGCCGAAGTCTGGCAGCTGTGGCACTGCCACAGGGGCTTCTGCAGCACCTCCTGTGCACACCCACTGGAGCCCCCATGCTCCACGGAGCCAGCCAGCCCCAAACATTCCCCTTCCTCCTTGCAGAGATGCTGCAGTTCGTCAGCAACCAGGCGGGGGACTTCCCGGACCTGTTCTCGGACCCGCTGTGTGGCACCTTCCAGGGTGGTGGTGGCGGTGGTGGCACGGGCGGTGGGGCCGTGGATGCCGCACGGCCCTATGGCCAGGCCCCGCCGCAGCCCTTCCCGCCGCCCGCTGCCTCCCCGCAGCTGCAGAGTGTCCCCGTGAAGGTGCCCCCGGCCCCCCAGCGCCCGGCGCCGCTGCTCCAGCCCCGTCCCCAGCTCCAGCCGCAGCTCCAGCAGCAGACAGTGATGATCGCCCCGACCTTCAGCTCCGCTCCCCAGACCAGGATCATCCAGCAGCCCGTCATCTACCAGAACGCGGCCACGAGCTTCCAAGGTAGGGCTTGGGCTGGGCTTGGAGTACACGCCTGGTGGCTGCATCCACAGCAGAAGGCTTAGATAACCAAATCCTGAAAGCATCCATGGCCACAGTGAGCCTGGAGATCTGTCTTCTGCAGTGTTGCACATGGGGTGCTCCTTCTGCGTAGCTTTGATGTCGGCTGAGCATGGGTGGCTTTCCTAAATGACATCTTAGATCTCCTCGTGCCGCTTCTTGCAGCAGTTGTCGTCTTGCTCTCTGCTGTGGGCATCTCCTGCAGCTTGGTTTCCACTGAGAGCCGAGCGAGGCGGTGCTGGTTAGGTGTGCTGTGTGATGGGCCCTGTGTAATGTAACAGAGGCCCTGAGCCAGCAGGCCCAATGAGTCTGGGATTCATTTCCTCCCAGCTGATGCTCTTGCATCCCTAAGGCCGCTGCTGTGGGCCCGGTGTCCTCTCACAGGAGGCACCAGGAGCTGGGCGCTGACCAGCAGTGGGAAGCACCAATGGGTGCTGCCTGAGGAGGAGCGAGGCCAGGAGTGTTTACAGGCCGCAAAGCAAGGCCCACACCTCTGTGTGCCACGCCTGACGTCTCTCCCACTTTCAGTCCTCCAGCCTCAGGTGCAGAGCCTGGTGACGTCCTCCCAGGTGCAGCCGGTGGCCATCCAGCAGCCGGTGCAGGCGGTGCAGGCCCAGCGCGTGCTGACGCAGGCTGCCGGTGGCACCATCCAGGCGCTGGCACCAGCCACGGTCCAGACAGTGGCTGCCCCGCAGGTCCAGCAGGTCCCGGTGAGTGCAAGCGCACCGAGTGTGGGGGTAGGGGCTTTATTTCAGCGAGCTTTTTGGCTTTTCCCTTCTTTCCGAGTCCGCCACCTCTTAGAGGTGCCTGCCAACACGGGACTGTTTTCATTCAGTTCTTCCACCGTGATACCTTTCATCTTTTTGCTGCTACAGTGTCACGTGATCTTGTTTTAAAACATACAGGCAAGAGTAAAGGTCTTGTGTTTCTGGGTTAGATAAACGCTGCTTTGTCTTGGGGAGGCTCCATGTGGAGGAGTTACTCCAGTTCGACTCCATTAGGCCCTCTTTGGTGTTCTCTGTGCTTGGGAGTCGACAAGTTGGCAAAGACAGGTCAACAAGGGAGAGCAAGTTGTGTTACGGCAAAGCAACTGCCTGTTGGTTTTGGTGGTGCACATCCCTCCGCTAAGTCAGAGGGGGAAGAGCTGCTGCTGGCGTTGGGAAGGGCTGTGGGCACGTTGTGCTCTGAGGGCTCCACCAGCGAGCGCAGGGAGCTCATTGTGTAGGAGCTCTTCCATCGGCTCGGTGGTGGCTTTGGGTGCCAGTTTGCTTCTGGACTCTGTTTCAAACACCAGGGCTCCCCTGCTGCCCTCCTTCCAGCTCTCTGCAGACCCTCTCACCAATAGGGCTCACCCTGAGGCCTACAGTGTTCAGCAGCCACCTGGGCGATGAGGTGAAAGACGTGCTGGCGGGTCCTGTTTGTTGGTCACCCCTGAGGTGTCGCGGCCCTTCCACCTGCCTCTGACCACCACAGTCAACAGAGCAGCGCGTGCCTGCTCATCCCTTCACCTCTGGCTGTTTTCCACATAGGTTCTGGTCCAGCCTCAGATCATAAAGACAGATTCCCTCGTCCTGACCACGCTGAAGGCAGACGGCAATCCCGTGATGGCCGCGGTGCAGAACCCAGCGCTCACGGCGCTCACCACTCCTATTCAGACCACAGCTCTGCAGGTACCGCTGTGAATAGCCTTTTTTTTTTTTTTTCCTCCCTCCCCTTGATGACGTTATTTCCTCTAAAGCAAGACAGAGGTCTGGGGTTTGGTGTTCTTCAGTGATGCAGATGGGAGGGGTTCCAAGTGCTGCTCTGAACGTGCCCAAAGTGAGTAATGCCCTGCGTGTGCCAAGGCTAAGCACACAGATTGTACGTTGTTGGCAGCCTCCCATGGCCAGTAAGCAAAGAACAAGGGCACATGTCTGTTTACCTTTTTCTGGTATTACAAGGAGAGGAGTTATGACCTAAGAATTCCATGCAGTTTTTAACCTCCGTGGAAGAGGCTTTAAAGCTGACCGACTCCGGGTAGCTGTGGAAGTTCCCTTCTCCCTCGGTAGCATCTACTGGCAGTGTGTTGGCTGTGGAAGCTACTCAGACTACTTCTCAAATGGCGTTTCCAGTGAGGGTTTGGTATCATCGTTCAAGATGGCAGCTGCGCTTCAGGGCCATGACTTTTCAACTTGGAGAAACTTTTGCCCTCAGAGAGGCTTTTATCACGGCCTCATGCATTCTGCAGAGATCTCCCTGTTCAAATATTTACTGCTGGAGATAAGCTTGCAAGTCTGGACTTAAGTTCTGACTTTTTCTGTGTAGTCCTGCAGATTTCCTATGCACTTGTTAGCAGCCAGACCAAAATCTTCAGTTTGCTTGCTTGCTTTTAGAGGACACTTTCACATGGAGATGAGGCTTATGTGATTGTGTCTGTTAGACACACAATCCACAGAGCATTCTGAATGTATTGAAATTTGCTGGAAATTATCTAAGGAAGGATGGAGGAGTTAATCCACTTATTTTTCAAGTTCCAGCTTTAAATGAAACCAAATTCGTTTCTATAAGCCCAATTAGAAAACTATTTCAGAATGGAAATTGTTCCCTAGTTTGCTTGTGGCTGATTTATTCCCATTTACATCAGTCTGACTCGTAGTGTAAATAACTTGTTATTTCCATAACAGCTTCTCTGATTCTGGGTGTACTTTAGGGACCAGTTGTGCCCTTCCCAATCTCATTTTACAGAGTGTAAATTAATTTTCTTTACTCTGACTGTCCTGGAAGCCCCTCTGTGTGACCATTCTGGTGGGATTCATCATCTTTTATCGTGTTGTGCATGCTGCTTTGGTTTGGTGGAGATGGTCTGTTTACACCTAAATGACCAAGTTTAAGCTCTTCACACCAGTATGTGTCACTTATTGCCTTAATCCCTCATCTCAAAGCATTTTTGGAGCTTAAAGTAGTTAGGAATCGATTTTTTTTATTTTTTTTTTCTGCTATGTAGTCTAATTCAAATTAACTGCTCAAGCCCAAGTTTGTCTTTCCGCAGTCAGGACCTTTCTACCATTATCAGTTTGGAAGTAGCGTTGCCTGGTGCTGGTCTAATGACTTCCTTTGTGGGTCTGGAGATGTGGAGTAGAAGGATTCTAGAAGCAGGAAGGAGCTTTGCTGTGAGGAAAGGCTGAGGGAGCTGGGCTGGTTCAGCTTGGAGAAGAGAAGGCTCTGGGGAGACCTCATTGTGGCCTTCCAGTGCTTGAAGGGAGCTCATAAACAGGGGGGTACTGACTTTTTTACACAGTGTAATAGTGATAGGACAAGAGGGAGCGGCTTTAAACTTAAGGAGGGAAAATTTAGGTTAGTTGTTAGGAACAAATTCTTTACTCACAGGGCAATGAGGCACTGGCACAGCTGCCCAGAGAGCTGTGGGTGCCCCATCCCTGGAGGTGCTCAAGGCCAGGCTGGATGGGCCCTGGGCAGCCTGAGCTGGTGGGGGGCAGCCCTGCCCACAGCAGGGGGTTGGAACTGGGTGGGCTTTAAGGTCCCTTCCAATCTACGCTATTCTATGATTCTGTCCATTTCTCCATTTTGCGAGTGGATGATCAGAGCACAGTATTGGTTAAAGGATGTTGTAGCAATGATACTCTTGGAGAAAAGAGCTCCCTTTACTGTAGGAGGCAGCGTGGGTGGGTTTTTTTGGTTATTTTTTTCCCCTGTGCTGCTGTACCAATGCTTGTGCCAGCTAAGGAACATGGGAAGACGTTGGCATACCTCTTCCGTTCTGAGCTCTGTGAACTTTCCTGGATTCTGCTCTTGTTTACTCCTTTGCTCTTGGTATCATGAACTCCTCTCAGTTGTCTGATTGCTGATGCCACTTGCTATGCTTGGTCTTTCTAGACCCTCGTTGGGAGCAATGGGACCATTCTGACCACGATGCCAGTGATGATGGGACAAGAAAAGGTGCCTATCAAACAAGTTCCCGGAGGTGTCAAGCAACCAGACCCGCCTAAAGAAGGAGAGAGGAGAACAACTCACAACATCATTGAAAAGCGTTACCGGTCATCTATAAACGACAAGATCATTGAGCTGAAGGACCTGATCATGGGGACAGATGCCAAGGTAAAGATGTGGAATAAGAGCACGTCTGGTGTCAGAAACCTTTGTGATCAGCTGCTTGTTGCTCTACCAAATGAAGCAGTTGGGTACCTACTCTGTTAGTAGTGTGCAGGTGTGTATTGGAATGAGACTGCTGTGGAATGCTTGTGCGATGGAGAGCTGGATAACTGCGTTCAGGGAAGATCACCTGTAAAATGTTTGTGTTGTTACACTAGCAGTGCTGTTCCTTGGAACTACAAACACATACATAAGGCCTAGCTTACGTTAGGTTTAGCTGAATAGGTCCTCTAGGTAAAATATGGAAGTGCATGCTTTGATAACGCTACCAAACCAGAGCTTGCGTCATTTATGTTTCCTTCCTTGTGACTGCAGAAGTGATGAAGACTTTCTGCTTCTGCTGCTTCCTGTTATGTTTAAAAAAAATAATAAGAGCAGAAGTGGTGGGTTGAATGCAGCTATAAAATGGAAAACCGTCTTGCATGGAGCTTTCCAGTTTGATTTCATTAGACACTGAGTTGTAGAAGCTCCTGTTCACCCAAATATTAGAAGCCATCTTGCACCGTGTTTGACCCGTGCTATTTGCTGTACCTCATGCTGGCAGAGCAGTGGTGTTCCTGATACCTGTGTGCTGGCACGGCCTCTGCACAAGCATGTGTGATACTGGAGTCACCTCCTGTTGCTGAGTGAAATTGAGAGCTTAGGTTTTAAAAATATGACGATGTGCAATGGCTTCATAATACTTTAGAGACATGTTTCCAAGTTAAACCTGGCAGCCTTTGGAAGTGTGTGTTTTCATGGGGATGGACAAGGGATGGACAACCTGGCCAACTATCAGCAGCTTGCTCCATCCCAGACAAGAGCCACTCACTTCTTCATTTCAAAACTATGATACTTTCAAAAGACTCTTTCTGGCTGAAGTCAAGACATGAACTCTTGTAATCTGGATGCTAATCTGTTTCCACTGTACTATTTTTATAAAAATGTTGAGAGATCCCAGATACAGTGATTCAAGCCCTGTTGTCCAATCCTCATGTGGCTTTCAAAGTGGGATACCTTGCCCAGAGCGTGTCCCACCAGGTCGCCCTCTACACCCTTTTGTATCTCCCACATGATATGAAGGGCTGGAGTACCCCTGTGAGCAGGAGCAACCCTGGAAGCTCATAGTAAAAACTGTTTTCTGTATGTCTTATTTCCTTGTAGATGCACAAGTCTGGAGTCCTGAGGAAAGCCATTGATTACATTAAATACCTGCAGCAAGCCAACCATAAGCTGAGACAGGAGAACATGGTTCTGAAACTGGCTAACCAGAAAAACAGTAAGTTGTGGAGGCTATGCAGGAAGAAGGTTGTCTGCCTGGATGTAGGTTGCCTCTTTCAGTTCCTTATCACTGGCAGAGGTAGTTGGTTGCAAGTTGCGTTGGTGGTGGCCAGTGCTCTTGCAAGGGCGGGGCCAGTCAGAGCAAGACGGACAGGATATGGGATTGAGAGATGGGTACATGATGTGCTCTGATTCTTGCAGAGCTGTTGAAGGGCATTGACCTGAGCAGTCTGGTTGACAATGATGCGGACCTGAAGGTAGATGACTTCAACCAGAATGTTCTTCTGATGTCTCCCCCGGCCTCTGACTCGGGATCCCAGGCTGGCTTCTCTCCCTATTCCATTGACTCAGAGCCAGGAAGCCCACTCCTTGATGATGCAAAGGTATTTGTGACCTGATCTGTCAAATTCAAGGCATTTGCTTCAGGATTACATAAGGGCCAGAGTTTGTATTCACATAATTCTCAAGAGTGGAGCTAGCAAACATCAGGCAAGCAGAGCTGTAGGGATCAAACGTACATTGTAAGGATGAGGGAAGTGCATGGGTGTAACTTATTTACTTTTTTTTTGAATTATTAAGACTACTTCCTGAGCTGTGTTATTTGAGCCATACCTTAGCTGCTGGAACTGTGCTTAGACTTCAACACCAGTAGATTCTCTATGGACTCACAGTGAATGTTCATGACTCAAAGAGCTCGCAGTTTTCAAGAGATAGATATGTGCTATGAATCTAAGCAGGAGAATTTGGAAAAGGATGGGTAGTGAGGTAGGGTAGTGGGTAGGGAGACTGTAAGTAACCTCAGCTACAGGAGTCTGTTAGCTGCCTGCAACTGATGGGTTTATTTTGTGGGTTTTGCAGAAGAAATGGGTCCTTTGGGAGACCCTCAGAAGAGGAGGTTAGTCCTGGCCTAAAGCATGGATCCAGTTAATGGTAACTGAAATAGCTGGGAGCAGAAGGAAGGTGAAAGCACTTGAGTACTTCAGCCTGACCTTACAAAGCTAGGGAAAGCTCTGCTGGAGTTCTCACTGATCTTGATCTTAAAACAAAATTTTAAAACTTGTTTTCTGTCTCCTTCTTCCCTACCCCTCCCTTTCATAGAGTAGCTTAGGTTGAAAGGGACCTTTGCATAAGCGTTTCTTGTTTCACGAAACGTTAAGCAGTTTTTCTTTTTTTTTTCCTCTCCACTCCAAATTCTTTAAAGGTTAAGGATGAGCCTGACTCTCCTCCCGTGGCCCTTGGTATGGTGGACCGCTCTCGAATCCTCCTATGTGCCCTGACATTCCTGTGCCTCTCCTTCAACCCTTTGACATCCCTTCTGGATGCCCGAGGAAGCCCGGAGTCTGACAGCCTTGTACGCCATGGCTCTGGCAGGAATGTGCTGACCATAGAGTCAGGTAAAGAGTTAGGGTACTAGAAGTTACTATAAGAATCTCTCTGAGGCATCTTCACCTGTAATTTGTTTTTAAGACAACTTATTTTTGTAACTTAAGTAGCAGGTGAAGAATGACTTGAGAAACTTTGTTGCTATAGCTTGAAACTGGCTCATTTAATGTACTTATTCCATACTGTTTAAAAGACAGCAGTGTAGGTGAGAGTGGGGGATTCTATAGTGTGTTGTCATTTACCCAGCTGGTCAATGCACTTCTTTATTGTTGTTCTGTAAACCTAATTAAGACTGGATAATGACACTGAGGTGTTGAATACCCATGGGTGTATCCGATAGCTTTCCTAGAACGTCTTGCATTAAGGTTATTTTAGAAGCGCTGACTCGTTTTTTGTAAATCAGTCTTGTATAGAGTTGTTTGGTTGGGAATGTTGTGGCTTGGGGTTGATGAAGAGCTGTTGTTGCAAGTGTTTCCTGGTTAGAATGCAGTCTGTGCGAAACATGATACTACAAGTGGCAGACAGAACTGTCCATCCTTGTTGATGAGTCCACACTCATCCTATTGCAAGACTTTCGGTGTCCAGGTCAACCTCACCCTTTCCTTTTGGGATGTCTTGCAGACTCGAGCGGTTGGTTTGACTGGATGATGCCCACGCTGATCCTGTGGCTGGTGAATGGAGTGATTGTCCTCAGCGTGTTCGTGAAGCTGCTCGTGCACGGAGAGCCGGTGACCCGGTTGCACTCGCGATCCTCAGTCACGTTCTGGAGGCACCGCAAGCAGGCAGACCTGGATCTGGCACGGGTAGAGCTGCCACCTTGCTTCGCATCAAACGCCTCTTGTAGGAGGAGGTGTGGGCAAAAGTGGCCTAATGGGACGGTGCCTGGGCACTTGCAAGAGTGATATTTCTGGTTCTGTCTGGTCTGGTTTTCATAGAAGTTGCGTCTTGTAGCTGCCCTTGGAAGCAGGGGCTTGGTTTCTGTCCAAGTTCTGGCCTCTGCTGCTGGCAAACAGTCAGTGCTTTAGGGTGTCTTTTCTGTAACATGAGCTTGTCTCGCTGGTGGATCAGCGGAAGCTACCAGCTGGCTGCTTGTTGAGGACTCCACGCCAGTCTTTGTGGTGCTCTGGGTGGTGGGGTGGATCTTGCACCGCTGCAGTCCCCTGTCCTCCAGCCCCTCTCCCCTGTTAAGGCAACATGTCGCTTTTGACATGGGCACCCCAAAACTTCTTGTTTGAGAAGGCAGGGAGCTGCTTACACCTGGCGCCAGGGTGTCTCCCAGGTGTCACAGCCATTGCAGGGCCAGGCCTGTGTGCCAAACAAGATTGCTTGGCCAGATTTGAAGCTGGTTTAAGTTGCTGACCTTCCTCAGCTGAAGGCCTTGCCCTGGGTTGCACATCAGCTTGTCTCGCTCCCAGGGGTGAGGAGGTCCCAAAGCGTCTCTCTGGTGGTGCTTTTTGATGTTTGACCTCTCACTGTGATTTTTGCAGGGCGATTTCGCTGCGGCGGCATCAAACCTGCAGACCTGCCTGTCGGTCCTGGGCCGAGCGCTGCCGGCTTCCCGCCTGGACCTGGCCTGCAGCCTGTCGTGGAACGTGATCCGCTACAGCCTGCAGAAGCTGGCACTGGTGCGGTGGCTGCTGAAGAGGACCTCTCACCAGTGGCGGGCCAGAGAGGCCACCGCGGGCTCTGAGGATGAGGCCAAGACCAGTGCTCGGGACGCAGCTCTGGCCTACCACAAGCTCCATCAGCTCCACATCACAGGTAGGGGTACAGCTGCTGGCCTCATTGAGCCGAGCGGGGAGGCTCACAGTGGCGCAGCTGATATGACAGAAGTAAGGGATGCCATCCAGAGGGACCTGGACGGGCTGGAAAAGTGGGCCCGTGTCAGCCTAATGAGGCTCAACAAGGCCAAGTGCAAGGTGTTGCGCTTGGGTCGGGGCAATCCCAGGCATGAGTACAGACCGAGAGAAGAACTCATTGAGAGCAGTCCTGATGAGAAGGGCTTGGAGGTCCTGGTAGATGAAAAGCTGGACATGAGCCAGCAGTGTGCACTTACCTGGAAGGCCAACAGTGGCATGGGCTGTATTAGAGGAGGAGACTGTGCCCTCTACTCTGCCCTCATGAGGCCCTATCTGGTGTACTGTGTCCAGGGCTGGGGCCCCAGTACAGGAAGGATGTGGAGCTCTTGGAGTGGGTACAGAAGAGGCTATGGAGATGATCAGAGGGCTGGGGCACCTCCCCTATGAAGGCAGGCTGAGGGAGCTGGGCTTGTTCTGTCTGGAGAAGAGAAGGCTCCGGGGAGACCTCATTGTGGCCTTCCAGTGCTTGAAGGGAGCTTATAAGCAGGAGGGAGAGTGACTTTTTGTTTGGTCTGATAGCGACAGGACAAGGGGAAATGGTCCTAAACTAAAAGAGGGGAGATTTAGGGTAAGATGTTGGGAGGAAATTCTTTACTCAGAAGATAGTGAGGCACTGGCACAGGCTGCCCAGAGAAGCTGTGGGTGCTCCATCCCTGGAGGCATTCCAGGCCTGATTGGATGGGCCCTGGGCAGCCTAATCTGGTGGGTGGCAGCCCTGCCCACAGCAGGGAGTTGGAACTGGGTGGGCTTTAAGGTTTCTTCCAACCCAACCATTCTATGGTAGGAATGGCTGAAGCAACTTCAGTGTTCTCTTACACCTTCGTGAGTCTGCAGAGGTGGCTTAGAGCCTGTCCCAAGCAACCTTTGATAGAATCCAGTCGTTTCTCACTGCTGTTAGGGGCTTGTTTCATTCCTGTCCCTTGGGAATGCAATGTGAAAGCAGGGGCTAGGGTTAATTGTTGGAGGAAAAAAAAATAATCAAATTTCTGAAGCTGTGCAAAGCGCAGATGGCCAGTTGGTGTTGATGTGCTTTGAAAACCTCGGCATGTGCACGTGTACTGAGGAAGTGCTTGAATGTTCCTTGTGAACAGTTGTTGTTGCTGCTTCCTTGGCAAACTAATTTGCAATTTTAATAGGCTACGAGTGCACCAGAAATCCAAGCTGAACTTCCTTCTGCCTATTTTTGCTGTGTGAATCATAGTTATGCCACCATGGATAGCAATGAAATGCTCTTGTGTTGAACTGTACCAGGGTAGATACCTGTGGAGGCATGGACTGCAGAAGGGTTCAGTTCTGCAGTGGTGATGAATGTTGTGAGACAAAACTTATTGATGAAGTCAAGCTGCGAACACCAACCTTGGTATCTGTGGAGGGAAGGCTTGGTTACCCTGTTGCCTGGATGCAGAGGAGGCATAGGGCTTTTTGTATCAGCAGTTCTCCTTTGTCTGTCTAGGACAGAACCCCAGCAAATCAGGTTGTTACTGAGTAGCTGGTGCTGCTGTGTCTCGGGTTAACCCTTCTCCTTTCCCTTCTGCTGCAGGGAAGCTCCCTTCCAGCTCCGCTTACTCCGGTTTGCACATGGCCCTGTGTGCAGTGAATCTGGCTGAGTGCGCAGAGGAAAAGATCCCGCCCAGTACCATGGCTGAAATCCACCTGACAGCTGCTGTTGGCTTGAAGACCCGCTGTGGGGGCAAGCTGGGCTTCCTGGCGGTGAGTCACGGTGTCCTCTGCCACCACAACTCCAGGCAGAGCTCTGGGAAGGGCTGTGAGCTCCACACGCCTGCTAACCCTGCAGCTCTGTGGTGGTCTGCCTTTCCCTGGGTGCTGTTCTCAGCCCTCGCCTCTCCCTTCCCCAGAGCTACTTCTTAAGCCAGGCACAGAGCCTGTGCAGCTCGGAGCGGAGCGCCATCCCCGACTCGCTGCGTTGGCTGTGCCACCCCCTGGGACAAAAGTTTTTTGTGGAGCGAAGCTGGACGGTGAAGTCTGCTGCCAAGGAGAGCCTGTACTGCACCCAGAGGAACCCTGGTGAGAGCTGCTCGTGTGCTGGACGTGTGGCTGCCTGCACTTTGCCCTGGGAGCCTCCACTTCTGTGCTTTCTGGCACCAAAGCTCCTGCATCTTCCCCCTGCGAATGGTCTCAATGGGCAGCAGGGAACATGGGGCTGGGAGATGTCTCCTGGGACTGCAGGAGCTGGCTCTCCCCTGTGCATGCTGTGCTGTCGTCCCTGTGTGCTCATGTCTGCTGGAGCAGGGCCTCGGCAGGGTGAGCTGGGCGTGGTGGAGTGTAGCTGCCCTAGAGCAGCGTCCTTGCTGCCTTGGGTGGCTCAGGTGCATCAGGGATGTTTGGTTGAGGGCTGCAGCTGCATGCAGCTGGTAATTAGTAAGGACGGTGATTAAAAAGGCCCTGAAGGCCTGGTCTTCAGAAGGCTTTGCAGTAATTCCTCAGGAGTTTCCCTCTACTGCTCTTCATTTTGCTCCTAGAATTGGATTCTTCTTTCCAGCTGCCTTTGTCTGTGTCAGCAGGTGGCTCTCACTGTAGGTAGGAAAAATGTGTGGGTTTTTTTGTCCCTTTCTCTGTAGCGGATCCCATTGCACAAGTTCACCAGGCGTTCTGCGAGAACCTGCTGGAGAGAGCTGTGGATTCCCTTGTGAAGCCTCAGACTAGGAAAGAGGTGGTGGGACAAGAGGAGGAGGAACCCTGGTAAGTTCCAGTGCTGGGGGCTGCTGTGGGCAGCTGTAGACTCTGAAATAGAGCTGATGGTCGCCGAATGCTCTGAGGTTAGTCTTTAACCAGGACTTGAAATGGCAGCATAGGGCTGACCACCGCAGCTTATCAGCAGGGTGAGCTTTGCCTCTTTAATATGGCAGCTCCTGAAGTCACAGGTGCAGTTCTGGCTGTTGCCAGGTGTAGTGGGGATTTCTGGTGCCAGCTGGCGTAGTACCCATCGATTCCTGTGCCGGGTGGCACTTTCTCTGCTGACAGTGCAATGTTCAGGATCACTAAAATTAGCGTGCCCCTGTCACTTCAGTTGACCAGAGCATGTGTCCAAGGCTATAGGGTCATAAAAGCTTGGCATGCTCAAGAGTGACCCAGCTGGCTCCCAGCATTATGCATTCCTCTAACTGTAACCAAACAAAAGCGGCTGGTTTGTGGGGAAGGGATGTTTTCTAGCTTGCGCAATACAAACGTGTGTGGTCACATGCTGCTGTTGATGAGAAAAGGTAGGAGGGCGTGTGTGCATGGGGTGGGCTGTCAGTACGCTTGTGGAAGTCCCATCTCCTCCCTGGGAGGACCAGCTTCCCTATCACAGCGAGCCACTTCCACCCCTAGGGGTGGGAGCTCGAGATCCTCCTCTGTAGCATGTCCAAGGAAATTAGATCATTGCGACATTGTCACTTGCATTCATATATATTTGCATATATGCAAATAGTCACTTGCAAAAATGCTCTCCAGCCTCTTTTGGAGGCAGTGATTGAAAAGGAGCCTGTAATCAACTCGTAACATATGTCACGTCCGTCAGCAGATTCAAGACACTGGAGGGGATGCTGGCAGCTTCTGCTCGGTGTCTGTAGAGCATGGGGTGCTGACTAAGTGCTAATGTGGATCATCTCTCACTTGAAATGTGTATCACATGCATTAATCTGCTGCGTGGTGTACGCAGACTGGTCCCTCCCTTGAGAGCAGTGCCACCACTTTTGAAGGACCTGGGTACAGCCTGCTCCCTGTCCTTAAACCAGAGAGCAAAAGCCAGCCCATGGCAGAAGTCCTCCCTAAGTTCCAGCACCTCCGTGGCTGTGGTGCAGGTCCTGGCAAGGTGCACGCAGGCAGACCTGGTGGTGGCACTCCTCAGACTGGTCCCACTCCTCAGGGAGGTCACGATGATGTTGTTACCTGTAGAGCGTGAAGTTTCTGCCTCCACCTCCTGGCTTCATGGGTCAGCCTCGTTTTAAAACATGTTAGGGCAGATCAGAAATGCCCTCAGGCTTTGCCTCCTGCACGATGGCATAGTGAAGCTCTCCTGTCTTGTTTCAGTGAGTTCTCCAGTGCGATGGAGTACCTGAAATTGCTCAACTCGTTCTTGGACTCGATGGGAAGTGGAGCACCACCATTTGCCAGCAACTCTGTGCTCAAGTCAGCCCTGGGTAAGTCTGGCTGAGCTGAAACTCTGTTTGGTGCAGGAAGTACCGCTCTGCACATCCCCTCCATCTCCCCCAGCTTTCAGGCTCTGGAAATGCAGTCCTTGGTGGAGGGAGGTTTGGCTGTGGAGCAGCACACCACAATACACAGTGAGGGGAAAGGTGCAGCCTGTAAGCAAGTGTAGCAGTGCTGCTGTTCAGCTACAGGAAAGGCTCTCCTACATTTATTTACCTTTTGGCCCAAGTACAGGTGGCCTCACTTGTACAGTGTATCTTTCTCCTCAGTCTCTGCTAGCTCTGGACATATATCTCAGGAGGCTCTTGGCTTGGTCCCCTGGTGGGAGAGGGAGAGCTGGAGGCTCCGCTGGGCCTGGCTGGCAACGGGCTGCTGGCGTGTTCATCCTGCTTGGTGTTGGTGCAGGCAGCACCTGGCAGGTCACTGGGGTGCTGCTGGAGCTCCTCAAAATGCGTGGAGTGAACATAGAGGGGGAAATGAGATATCCCTTTTTCTAGAGACTGCCTTATGGTTGGAGGGGAAGTCTTGTGTTTAGGTTGGTATTGCCCTGAAATTCAAAGACAGCTCAGAGCAGCAGGTCACATATCCTTTGGCCATGGGTTGGCTTTGAGAAGTTTTTGAGGGGATGCTAAATAATGGAGGAGCTGATGCTTTGAGGTGGTGAGCACAGACCCTTGTTGGGAGGGAAGTCTCAGGGCTTCTGGACAAGTGGATGGGGTACGTTCTGGGCAAGCTTCTGCTGACAAGACGCAGCCCCAGCACCCCAGATTCCTCCCATGGTGGGATGTGGGTTGTTGGTTTGTTGCTGGGTGTCTCTGTGCTCCACCAGCATGGCCCTGCAACCCAGGACTCTGTTCTTGTAGGCCCGGACATGGTGTGCAGGTGGTGGTCGGCAGCAGTTGCTATGGCGATCAGCTGGCTCAGAGGGGACGACGCAGCCGTCAGGGCACATTTCAGTGACGTGGAGCGCCTGCCAAAGTCCCTGGAGATGTCTGAGTATGTAGGCAACATCCTGCTCCCAACCCTTGCTCTTCCTTCCCTGGGCCCCAGCCCACGCTGTGCAGCTGTGGGCCTCCTGTGTGGTGAGGGGTCTTGTAAGAAAGATGGAGGGAGATTATTTTTACTAGGGCATGTAGTGATGGGACATGGAGTAATGGCTTTAAGATAAAAGAAGGTAGGGTTAGATGGAATATAAGGAAGAAATTCTTCATTATGGGGATGGAGCAGGTTGCCCAGGGAAGTTGTGGATGTCCCCTCCTTGGGAGGTGTTCAAGGCTGGGTTGGATGGGGCCCTGGACAGCCTGATCTGGTGGGTGATGTCCTCGACTGCAACAGAGGATGGAACTGGCCCTTCCAACCCAAACCATGCTACGATTCTATGAAAATCAAACAAAACTCATGCTGATGGAAGAGCCGATGTCACTATCTTGGCTCTTTAGCATGAAAGCTCCTCAGCCAGTTTCCTTCCATTTCTCCCTGTAGTTTGTGTAGGTGAGGAGCAGTTTCCATCTTTTTTCTTCCTCTCTAAGAAATTGCAATCCCTGCCTTTGAAGGTGGGAGGCTGACAGCTGATGCTGGCTGTTGCTTGAGCTCAGCCGCAGGGCTGCCTGCTGGCACCACGGCGTAGTACGGCTTGAAAGCAGGGCTCTTTCTCTTCCAGGAACGCCCTGGTGAAATCCACCTTCCACCTGTGCAAAGCCATGCAGGCCTCACTGTCGGGGAAGGCGGATGGGCAGCAGAACTCACTGGGTCACTGCGAGAGGGCCAGCAGCCACCTGTGGAACAGCCTCAACATGAGCAGCGGTGCCTCCAGCACCACCCTCAGCACCGTAAGGGCTGCAGGCCGCAGGGCAGCGACGCTCCGTCGTGGCTGCAGGCGCACCGCTTCGTTGTGTCTGTGTTCTCCGTTCATCCTGAGTCTGACGGGACCGAGGGGGATGCTTTCTCCCTTCTCAAGGGCATTGAGGTTTTTGTGTGTGGAGGAGTGATGCTGCGGGTACTGTGTCATTTTCCTTCCAGTACCTGCCACCTCTCCTCTGGTTGTTTTTTTTTTTGTTGTTTTTTTTGGCCACTTTGAACGTGGCCCATGGAGAACCTCCATCTCTGTCCACCACGGGGAAGCTGCTGCTGCCACCTGAGATGGGGACCTCATTGTGTCAGGCCCGCTCCACTTCAGGCAGCGTTCGAACCCTCTCCTGCAGAAGTGGGGCTGTGCTGTGCTATTCCTGAGCGCGCGTGTCGCTTGTTTCTTTTCTCTTCAGAGTCACCTCAAGCCGGAGCTTCCCCGCCTGGCATACGGGGACAGCTCGGCTCTCGTCGCTCCTGGGTGGCAGCTGTCGTGCATTGTAGTTGCATTGCATGTGCCGCCAGTAACTGTGCAATGTTCCTGCAGTGCAGTACAGAGGCGCTCTGACAGCACGGGCAGCCTCTGAGGGGCTGCTGGGACGACGAGCGGTGCTAGGGGGCAGCAACAGGTGGGGAAAGGGGTTCTGCCAGCAGTGCGCTGAACCCCGTGTCTCCTGCAGGTGATCCAGCTGCTGGCCTGCGACCTGCTGCTGTCCCTGCGCACCAGCCTGTGGCAGAAGCAGGCGAGCGGCAGCCAGGCGCTGGGTGAGACCTACCACGCCTCGGCCTCCGAGCTGACCGGCTTCCAGCGGGACCTGGGCAGCCTGCGCAAGCTGGCCCACGCCTTCCGGCCTGCCTACCGCAAGGTGAGGCCTCGTCCCCTGCCTCTGGGCCGGTGGGGGGCCGGGGGGGCAGAGCAGAGTGCTACCTGTGTTTGCTCTCCTGTTTTCTGCCCTCTTTCTGTTGGTTCTTCTCCCTTTCCAGGTCACTCAGTTGTATGCCAAAAGCATTTTTTTTTTTTTGTTTGTTTACCTTTTTTCCCTCTTTTCTGTTGACCTGCAAACTCTCCGGAGGCAGGTGGCCGTGGGCTTTGCTTGTTGGCAGGGTGTCAGCACTGTGCCATCAACACACAGTGCTTTGGGGGTGGTGGCAGCCGCCCACCGCTCACCATCACCCTTCCGTCCCTCCAGGTCTTCCTCCACGAGGCCACCGTGCGCCTGATGGCGGGGGCCAGCCCCACGCGCACCCACCAGCTGCTGGAGCACAGCCTCCGCCGCCGCACGCCCCAGAGCAGCAAGCAAGGTCAGCACCAAGGCGGGGGGCTGCACCCAGCCGTGGCTATGGGTGCTGTGCTGGGCCACCCCGTAGCAAAGCACGCTCCGGGGGCACCTCCCATAGCTTTCTCTCTGTGCTCAGGGGAGCTGGACACGCTGCCGGGGCAGAGGGAGCGAGCCACCGCCATCCTGCTGGCCTGCCGCCACCTCCCGCTCTCCTTCCTGTCGTCGCCGGGGCAGCGCGCCGTGCTGCTGGCCGAGGCCGCCCGCACCCTCGAGAAGGTGGGGGACAAACGCTCGTGCAACGACTGCCAGCAGATGATCGTCAAGCTGAGCGGGGGCACAGCCATCGCCGCCTCCTAACAGCCCACCGGCTGCCAGCCTGGACTTCCTCAGAGTTGGAGAAGAAAAGGGGGNGCCTGGGGGATCACACTGGGGTGGGAGCAGGAGGGGGATTTTTACCTTGCCCCAGGTGTAGCTTTATTCCTCCCCATGCTGTTGGGGGGCACCGCGGCGGTGGCAGCCCCATGGCTGGGGGGGCCTGGGGGGCCCTGGTGCTGAGCAGTGCTGCCGGGGTGCTCTGGGGCAGCAGCAGGTTTCTGTACTGTTTTTATACTGCTGTTTTTTAATAGGAGTGTTTGTGGCTTTACCAAATGTAGGGACCGATGCAGCAGCCCCCCTCCTCCCCACCCACCTCCTCGGTAGCTGGGGTTGCAGCCTCCTCCTAGAGGCTGGCGGCTGTGGTGCCTTCCTGTCAGGGTGGGTGGAACTGTTGGGAACAGCTTGTTGGGTTTGATTTCCCTAGTCCTAGAACATCCCCTGCCCAGCAGCTCCTGAGCCCTGCTGGGTACCCAGAGCAGTCTGCAGCCGCAGTTCCTTTGCACGTGCAAATAGGGGGTGCGGCTCATGGCTGCACATCACCATTTCTCCCCATGGCTCCTAGCACAGCTGTGAGCAGGCTGGGCAGTGGCTAGCAGCCCTCCCTGTCCCC
>WBMW01002489.1:1174995-1198928 GCA_013396635.1 Penelope pileata | reverse complement strand
AAAAATAAAAAGTGGGGAAAAAATAAAGTGCGAGGGGATTGCTCCCCAAAAAGCAGACAACGGGGTTTTGGAGTTCAGGGGTTCAGGGATTTAAGGATTTAAGGATTCAGGGGTTCAGGGATCGAAGGGTTTGGGGGTTCAAGGATTGAGGGATTTTGGGGTTCCGGGGTTCAGNCGGCACGGACCGGACCGCCCCGTCGGGCGGGGACCGCCCCGCGCCCCTCCCGCGCCGGGCACGGCCGGAGCCCCCCGGGGGGACGCGCGGGGGCTGCAAGGGGCACGGGGAGCGGAGCCGCGGGGAAGGGGCAGCACTGCTGTCCGACCGCTGTGTGCATCGCGGCATCGCCGTGGGGACTGCGACCCGCGGGGGGGCACCCCCAAACCGCAGCGAGCCCCATCGAACCCCTCACTGTGGAACATGCAGGGTGAGGGATGTCGGTGCACAGTGAGGGACATCGGTACATGGAGTGAGGGACATTGATGCCGCTCATGTCATGGTTCATCCGAATGGTTGGGATGGCCCGAAGTTGGAGGAGTGATGGGAACGTGGGCAGAGAGCAGTGGGGGCTGATGGGCTGATGGATGAATCTGGCGGATGAGGCTGATGGATGGATGAAGCCTCGTTCTGCACGGCAGCTCCGAGCCCCGGGTGCTTTCCGAGGGGATAGTGGGGTGCACAGAGCTGTGTGGTGCCAGTGTGTCTCGCAGGGTCTCCTTTGGAAGGCTCTGTTGGTCAGGAGCTGCGCGTTGGGCTGTTGTCAGTGCCCATCCTGCCCCACTGCTTGCTTGGCAAAGCTGTGCCAGTGAAGGTTGCTCGCTGCCCAGGTGATGACAGCAGGAATTTGTGGGGTGCCAGGTGACAGCTCAAGCGATGCACCCCGGTGGCCAAAGGGCTGAGCGAGAAAGTGGCCAAAGTTGGGGAGTTTGCAGCAAAATGGTCACCTGGGATGATCCGGGAGAAAGGAAACATTTTTGGGGAATGAAGCAGATGGGTACAGGGGCTCTTCCCATGCCCACCATGGGTTTGGGAGAGGGGCCACGAGGCTGCGATGGGGATGGTCACCATGGTGCCAATGGCAGCTGGATTCCAACAGAACGTCCAACACGGTGGCTACAGGCGGTGCGGGGAGGGATGCACCAAGGATGAGAAGGAGGAAGGAGAGCTGCACCCATCCCTGTGCCAGGACAGGGGGATGCTCCAGGGGCCACACGGTGCAGAGCCCCCGGCAGCCCCATTCCTGGCCCTACACACTGGGCTGTGCTCCCCTCCTGCGCTCGGGGCTGTGCTGGGAAATGGCCCTTTTGGAGGAGCCGCGTTGCGGCGTGGCCCATATAAACAGTGGGACCGTATGTGCATTTACCATTAAGATTATAATTGCAAACATTCCAGAGTTGAGATTTGCAAACTCCCAGCTTCCCAGAGGCGGATGCGTTCGAGCCCAAACGGCTTCCAGAGGAATGGGGAGAAAATTTGTTCAAAGTGAGGGCTTTTTTTTCCTTTTTTTTTTTTTAAATAGATGTATGCAGGGCTCGCAGCACGGGGAGTTTGCATTTAGGACCGAGCCCAGGTGCCCTGCTGGTGTTGGGGGCTGTGGGTAAATGCCTCCCCTGCACTTGGTGAGGGCGATGTGCACAGACCCTGAGGGTTTGCCAGCACCAGGAGCTCAGTGGGGATGGGCACACTCCTATGTCTGAGCTTCGAGGTGGCCGCAGACCCCCAGCCATCCCCTCTTTGGTGGGGGAAGCAGCCCCAGACCTCCCCTCTGGTGTTGCCCCCCAGATATCTTGTGGGCCCCCAAGCACCCCTCACTTTCCTGCATGAAGCAGCATTTTGGGACGCGGGCAGCAGCATTTACCAGGCTGGGTTTGGAGGCCATATGGCCAGGAACAGCGTGCGGCAGGCCGGCTCCGTGGCAGACCGGCAGCGCTCCTCCCCGGGCAGTGCAGCCGTGCCAGGGCACAGCGGCCGCGCTCAGCCCCCCTGGTGTGAGCTGGTGATGGGCAGGAGGTGGAGGGGAGGGCAGAGGGGATGAAACGCCGTTGTGGCTGCCCTGGTGGTCCTCCCACCCTGATCTCCTGGAGCTGGCAGCCCAGCTTGGACGGGTGTGCTCTTTGCTTGGTTGCAAACTGGCTGTGCCCAGAGAGCGGTGGTGGATGAAGCTGCATCCAGCTGGCGGCTGGGCACGAGTGCTCTGCCCCAGGGTCGGTGCTGGGGCCCGTGCTGGTTGATATCTTCATCGATGGTCTGGATGAGGGGACTGAGTGCACCCTCAGTAAGCCTGCAGATGACACCAAGCTGAGAGGAGGTGTTGATCTGCCTGAGCGCAGGAAGGCCCTACAGAGAGGTCTGGACAGGCTGGGCCCATGGGCTGAGGCCAATAGGATGAGGTTCAACAAGGCCAGGTGCCAGGTCCTGCTCTTTGGTCACAACAACCCCACGCAGCGTTGCAGGCTGGGGGCAGCATGGCTGGAAAGCTGCATGTTGGAAAAGGACCTGGGGGTGCTGGGCTGCCTGGGCAATCTTAGAGGTCTTCTCCAACCTCGATGATTCTACAATTCTATGACTATAAAGCGTGCCAGCATGTGTCACACGCAGCGAGGAGCAGGGTGACAGCACGGCGGCTGCTGTGACCCTTGGCAGCTGCTTGCTGCCCCCCGCAGCCCTCCTTGGCTCTGCAGGCTGGCTGTGCCCTGCAGCCCTGCTCTGCTCCGCCAGGTCTGGAGAATTAGCAACACCTGAGCGGCCCTTCCATCCTCTTCCACATCGGGAGACATTTCCCTGCTGCTTCTCCTCGGGGCACGATGCCGCGGCCCTGCTCCCTGCCTGCTCACCACCTCCCCAGTGGGGCAGCTGGGGACCGTGTCACAGTGTCACCATCTCACGGTGCCATCTCCCCCCATCCCGGCATGGTCGCTGCCGTTTTGGGGTCACCGGTGTCCAATGCTGTCGTGCCACATTACGTCTGCTCCGTGCTGCCAACAGATGCCAACCCCGTGGGCTTTCCCTGCACACCTCAGCCCTGTCCCCAAACGTCCCCTGGCCCCACCTCTGTGCCACCAATGGGCTTTTAATGAGAGGTTAATTGGAGCCGACATTGCCCGAGCGGGGCAGAGCTCTCCCGGCTCTGTGGGTCCGTGGCCGCGCTAAGGAAAGTCGGAGCTGCTGAGAATGTGCTCCCAGACAGGCAGGGGCTGCAGCATCTTTATTCCCTCTTGACCCATTTAAAGCAAGCAACGGTGACTAAGGGAGCTGGCAGGAGGATAAAAATACCTCCCACATGTTCCCTGCGAGGCCAGGGACGGAAATAGGGGTGCCATCACCTCTCTGGGGACCGGTGGGAGTCACCGGTTGGCGCGCGGTCCCAGCGGAGCGATGCTCTGTGAGCTCAGCGCTGCATCCCTGCAGCAACGAGCCCGGCTGTGGGGTGCGCTGCCCTCAAGCCCTGTCTCCGGGGTGGAGGTTTGCAGAGCAGTGAGCAAAGGTGGCTCTCCTGCCTACAGCCCCAAATAGCTCAGCTCCCACCGCCTTTGGAAAGGGAAGGGGTGGGAGGAGGCTGGGGGAAGAGGCAGAGGTTTAGGAGAGTGAGTGGAGCGAGCACCCCCCCGGCATCCCAACACTGCTGTCCCCGCAGGACCCCACGGATCCACTTGCACAGCGTGGGGCTGTGCTTGCTGAGTGGAGTCTGCCTGCAGCCTCTGCCCCAAGTGGCCGTCCTGCCTCCTGAATCTGCGATTCCAGCGCCGGCTGCATTTTCATCTTTCTAATAATAAGCGCGAATATAGTAGGGATGAATCACAGGCTGCAGGCTGCCCCTCCTTCCCCGTGAATCTGTCCTGGGGCTGCAGGGATAGGGGCTGAGACGCAACGGGGCCGCTGCCCCAGGTCAGCACCCATCTCCCCTTGCACCTCCCATCCCACTGCGGCCGTCAGCCGAGTCCCTCCCGCTCCCGTTCCCCGCACCACTGCAGAGGGGTGAAGCACCACTGAAACCCCCGAGCACCCCCGGAGCGGTGCTGGAGTGCAGCCACCCTGTCCCCGTCGGCAGCCCTGGGCTGTTTGCACCTCTCCACCCCGAGCGCTCGCGGTCAATGAGAGCGGAGCACCCTGGGCACTGCTGGTCACTGCGGGGTTTGCCTGCTGGGAGCTGCTTGCTTTGTTGCAAGGACCTTTAGCAAATGTTAATGCTTTCCTTTCACTGGAGAGCTCTCTGGATGATCTGCCAGAACAGATTTCACACGCTTCTCCTAAAATTATGCCCTTTGCTTTTCCCAGCGCTCAAGATGAAGCGGAGCCCGGCATGCTGGCAGCATGCGAGGACGGCGGCTGTGTGGCAGCAGGACCAGGGCTGAGCCTGACCGGGTCACATCCCGCATCCCCACCACCACTGGAGCAGAGACGTGGGTACCAGCTGCACCCATGGCCATTCCGCATCGGGTTTAGGTCTGGCTGGGGCTGTTTGGGCAGTGCTGGGGGCAGCCGGGATCCAAGTCACAGGAGAGGGCTCCTTGTGGTGCCCAGCGCTGTGCTCCTGTTCATGGGCATCCCCTGCAGCCCCATGAATCTCCTACACTCCTCTCCCCACAATCATCTGCACCCCTGCATGCACCCACCTCCTCCAATGCCCTTCACATCCCTCTGCATCCCCACCACCACACCATATCCCCCCACATACTGTCTATATCCCCTGCATCCCCCCACATTCCTTATATCCTCCCACATCCCCCTGCATCACACCACATCCTCTCTATATCCCCTGCATTCTCCTGCATCCCCTGCATCCCCCCACATCCCCCTGCATCNTGCCCCCCAGAGATGTGCGTTACGGGGAGCTCGCAGCCACCCCAGGCTGTAAATGAGGACACTCAGGGTTTACCCTCCCCTGGCAGGAGCCCCCCCTGTGTATTCGTTTTGGGAAATGCGGTGGAGGGATCCAGACCCAGCGCTGCCCTCCCCGGCAGTAAGCAGCTCCTCCCGAATACCATAGCTGCGGTTGGAGCTGATTAAGTACATCTTAAATGACTCATTGGGGAATTTTTATTATTTTTTTTTAATAACCGGCGGTGTCACTACAGGGCACCAACTTTGCTTCGCTGAGTTTGTTTCCCTGTTTCTTGACGGAGATAAATAATTGAGGGGATGGAGAGCCAAGAAGCAGCCCGCAGAGAACGTTGCTGGGAAGATGCCGAGGGACGTGCCTTGCCCTCCCCACCCCAACACACTGCTCTGCCCCTCCATGCCCACGGCCAAGAGTGGGCAAATGGTGCCCTCTGCAAGGGACATGGTCCCCAGTGGCCACCCCCGGAGGTGTCCCCACATGTCACCGACACACTGAAACCCTTTGGGGAGCAGGAAGGGATGGGGGAATCTCCTGAAAAAAACCCACGCACTCTTCCCTGACCGCAGGCAGCCCCTGCTTTCAATGAGGGCTGAGAGCATCGCAGCTTAGGCACAGCCCTGGGGTTTTTCCCCGGGGTCCCCCAGCCCCGCTCCCTCCCGCGCCAGTGCCGCCGACTGCCATCGATCTGGGCCCAGAATAGCTCCCGCCAGCAGCCGGCCGCCGCCGCCGCCGCTGTGGGAAGGGCACGGCCGACATCCCCCTCCCCGCCCCACCTCGGAGATGGGGGAGAAAGGGGAAATGGGGTGAGGCGGGTGGGGAGGGAGGAGGCAGCGCTGCCTCAGACCAGGAGGGGCTGAGTGGTGCGCTGCCAGCACCGAGCACATCGCCGTGGTGCCGGTGCCTCCAGGGGCTGCTGGAGCCAGAGCCACCTCCACCCCACATCCATTTCAGTCTCCATTTCCCATTCCCATTTCCGTCTTCACCTCCATTTCCCATTCCCATCTCATTTCCATTCCCATTTCCTATTTCCATTCCCACTTCATTCCCTAATCTCATTTCTTTTTCTATTCCATTTCCACACCCAATTCCCATTCCCATTCTCACTTCCATTCCCTCTCCATTTTCCATTCCCATCCCATTCTCATTTCCATTCCCGTTTCCTATTCCCATTTCCAATTTCCCACTTCCATTCCTTCTCCATTCCCATCCCCATCTCCACCCCCATCCCCATTTCCTCTCCATCCCCCTCCCCATTCCCATCCCATTTCCCCATCCCCTCCCACAGTCCCTTGAGGCTCCCTGCAGACGTGATGGGGTTGCAGCATCACCTTTTCACACCCCACTTCCCATCCCCGAGGCTGGTAGCACCCCACCGGCCCCATGGCAGCCCCTCAGCGTGCACCAAGGAGCTCAGGGTCTGTGCCCATCTCTCACCCGACCCGAGGTGGCTTTTCCCTGAGCTGCGTTTCTTGCCAAGAACAAAGCCCCAGGATGTTGGGAGCTGCTGTTCATTTCGGCTCGGTTTGTCCCATGGGGAGGAGTGTTGTGACAAGAGGTGGCTCAGGGCTTTTTCCTTTTAGCATTTCTCCTTTCCTCAGGTGCAGCTGCAGGAGTGCGTGTATAGAACCAGAGTTTCTCTGAGCAGTGCCTGAGGACCCAACTTGCCCTCACTGTGGCTCAGGTTGGGATGGGGCACAGCCCTGCCCCACCACCACAGGCACCAGGACCTGGGCACCCTCGGAGCTGGGACAGCCACAGGGGCTGGGAGGGGGATTCCCCCACTGGAGGTGCTGCTTTGGATGGGGTGCCCGGGTGCCCCGGGGGCAGGTGGCCTCCCCCAGGGGAGCCCCTGAACCCAGCGCGGGTGCCATGTTTCAGCATCTCCCCAGCGTGCGCGCTCTCGGAAGCTGCGTGGGACCGAAGCGATCCTGACACTAACTGAAGGAAATGGAGGCTGATTTAAGTGGAGTGGGTTTTTGTCTGTGTTTTAGCGATTTTTATTTTTTTTTTCCCCAATCTTTCCTTAAGTGCGAACACCATCTGGCTCCCCGAATTCCGTCAGCGCTTCCAGTCCCGAGGCGGCTTCGCTCTCCCTAATTACTGTCATTACGCAGTGGGGAGCGGCTACGGACGGATGCTGACGAGCAGCAGCATCGGGGAGGCCGCGTCCCCGACAGACAGCACACAGAGCATCCCCTTGAAGAGCTGAAAGCAGGCGGGGGCCTTTCCCAGCTCTGCGGGTGGATGGGGCACTTCTCTGCCTGCGCTGGGGCGGGTGGGGACAGCAGCGGTGTCCCGCGGGGAGCTGCTTGGGGACACGGCAGTGCCACCTGCAGGCAGGGGCCCCGGGGCGGCACCCACGCGTGTCCTCCGGGCTCTCGGCCCACGGGAGGATGGGGAGGGTGAGGGGAGGGTGGCCCCGGGCTGGCACAGCCACACCCACGGGTGAACGAGGAGATGAACCCACCTCGCAGCCCACCCAGGGCTTTCCCAGCTTTTTGCCCCATTGGTGCCCATGGTGTCCTGTGAAGGAGAAGCACCTGGAGAAATAAGAGCAGGAGCCCTCATCTGAACAGAAAGAAGGTTTTTTTCAACAGGATTTGTACAGGAGTTTCTTTTCCAAATCGCAATACCGGCATGGGGTGGGCACTGCACCCACACGTCTCAGCCATGGAAATGGGAGGGGGACACGTGGTAGCCCCGCTCCCTTGGCCTCCCGGCCCCGTTGTCCACCAGGCAGGTTGTCCTGCCCCCCACCAGTCCTTCTGCTGGTGCCAAAATGTCCCCCAGGCTCGGCTTGTTCCAGAAGCACTGCCACCAACCCAGACGTGCAAAGGTTGCATCCCCCAGCCATGGGGACGCATCACATCGTGAACCGCGCTGGGCACTGGATCAAGGCTCAGCCCAGGCAGCGAGTTTACGCCTGGGAGAGAAGTTGTGGTGAAGAACTTGGGTCCTCATGCCTGAGTGGTTCCCCTGTTGGGGTGAAGGCAGCAAAGCCAGCTCTGGCATCCGTGGTGAGGAGAGGAAGGAGGCATCACCCTCTGACAGCAGCGCGTGGTCCTGCAGAGGCAGTGCCACCAGACACAATGCCATTGGTCAATCCTACCACAATCTGTGGCCCTATGTGGTCATTGGGCGAGCACAGCAGCGTCCTCCAGCTTCTGAAGGCCACGGCAGAGAGGAGAGTGCTCTAGCTGGGGTGTGATGCTGGCTCTGGCCCCGCTAACCAGACATCCACTGGTGGTGACCTCGGGAGCTAGAACTGCTGGCAGATCAGGAGCAAAGCTGGGATTGTAGGAGAGAGCTGTGCTAAGGGCTTCATTCTCCAAGCTTCTTGCACAGGTGAGCCACTGGTTGTGTGCCAGCCACAGAGAGCTTCCTCGGACTGGTGCTGCTGGTCAACTCTCGCGCACAGCAACCCCCTGAAGACACGCACATAAATTACGGCATCCCTCCTACGCTCGCATCACTCCCTGCCTGGTTTTGTGCAGCGTGGAAACATCCATCACTGTGAGTCCTGTCACCACAAGTGACACACAGTATTTTTGCAGCCACTGTGAGCTGAAGTGATGGTTGTCTGGGGCCATCACAACAAGCTCCCGCAGCCAGCGCTCCCCTCGACCAGCAGTCTCCATTGCCTGCCCCTGGTCCTCGCTGTCTTCAGTTACCATAGCTCAGAGCAAAGACAGATTTCTCCTCCGCCTTCCTGCACTCCCTCCTCAAAAAGGCAAACTTGCTTCCCGTTCCCTGGGCAGTCAGATGCAGAGGGGGCTCCCACGACTGCCCACGGGTGCCTGCCACCAAGCAAGAGTGCCTAGAGGGAGCAGGGACATGGATGTCACAGCTTGTAGGGGAAAGCAGAGGCAGGACTGTGCGTGGAGCAGATGCTGGATGTGCTTTGCTCCATGTGGCCCCAAGCCATGGGTCAGTAACAATAATTGAGCTAATGTCAGTGGGATTTGGTCCTAGAGAATCTCCCTGCTTCCCCTCTTTCTGGTCTGTGTCCCTACAAGTACCCCATCCAGCAGCAGACCCACCCAGGCTCCCCAGTTCACCCATGGCAACCCTACAGCGATGCTCTGTCCCTGCCGAGCTCATCCCAGCTGCAGCAGCTGTTGGTAACGCAGTGTGAATCCTTGGGCTTCCTCCAGTGACTGCAGGCATGGTCGGGACTCCACACAAACAGGGAAGTATAAAATGCAAAGCCTGGCTCTGGCGCAGCTCATGTCCGTGCAAGGCTTTGTCCTTTGGGGAAGGGCTCTGGCTGTCTGTAGGGAGAGCCCCAGCCCCATTTCCCAGCCATCACGGTCTCTTCTCACACACGCAGTCCTGGGTGGTTTTGGTGGTGACCAGAGCGGTGGCTCCCAGCTCGGTGGCTGGCAGTGGGAACCCGTGGCTGTGCTCCTCGTGGCGGGGCCAGGAGGTGGCCAGCAGCACCACGTCACCCTCGGCATCGCCCCGGCAGCATGGCCGCCGCATCGCCCCGTCCCTCCTGGGCGCCTTCAGACCTCCGTTGAGGTGTGGGCAGGGGCCACGCACTGGGTCAGCGTTTCCCTCTGCAGCAGTGGGGTCCGAGCAGCCAGGGCTAGGCAGGGGGGTGGCAGCACCCAGGCTTTCTGAGAGAGGATGAGAAAAGGGGTTAGGGGCCATGAAGCGGATCCCAGGACAGGGACCTCCCCACCACCTCTCCTCCAGCACTGCTTCATAGAATCACAGAATCACAGAATCATTAAGGTTGGAAAAGACCTCTAAGATCACCCAGTCCAGCCACCAACCCACCCCCACCATGCCCACTGACCCATGTCCCTCAGTGCCACATCCACACGGTTCCTGAACACCTCCAGGGACGGTGACTCCACCACCTCCCTGGGCAGCCTGTGCCAGTGCAGCACCACTCTTTCTGAGAAGAAATTTTTCCTAATGTCCAGCCTGAGCCTCCCCTTCGTAGCACTTTTTTTTCCCCAAAAGCATAACTGGGGAAGTGCAGTTGCGCACTTGTGCCTCGAGCCTCCTGTGAGCCCCTGCTAGCAGCGAGCACTCGCTCTGACCGCTTCCCGCTTAAAAATAGACTTGTTTACAGGCAGCAGTGGCCCCGTGCCTCCCCACACTTGCTGCCATGGGATTTCTCCTTCTTTTATTTTCCTGGGAGTTCCCGGTGGGGCACAGTAGCCTCATCTCCTGGAAATGCCCTGGAAATACCCCATCTCTTGGTGCCTTTGGGGACAACCCCGTGAGATGCTCAGTGCTCTGTGTCCTGCTGATGGGGGCTGGCTCTGACACCGTCACCTCTTTGGGGTGACAGCATCATGTGGGTGCTGGGAACACCAAGTGGGGTGCTCAGCCGGGACCCCGATTCGTGCGGCTCCCATTGTGTGCGGAGTCCTTCGCACGTTGTCCTCTGGCTAATGGGGAGAGGGTCGGTCTCTGAGGCACCCCAAAGAAGAGGTGGGAAATCTGAGCTGCCTGAAGGAGCCAACCGCCAACAGAGTGAGCATGAAGCCTCCTACCTTCAACCTCCTGCTCTGTCTTCCTCCTCTTCCTCCTCCGCTTTCCCACCTTCCAGGCTAGGAAGCCCCAGAGGGCAGCCAGGGCCAGGAGAAGCCCCACTAACATGGGGATCCCAAAGATCAGGAGGCTGCTGGGCAGGTCCGTGGAAGGGGCAGCAGACAGCGGGGTCGAGGTGGGCGCCACACGGGTGGGCTCTGCTGTGGTGCAAAATGCCGGCAGGGTCAGAAGGAGCAGAGCTGGGGTGATGGCGTTACCCATTGGGCCTCCCAAGCTTTGGTGGTGGAGCAAGAAGCTCCATCACCACCTCCACCACCACCCAGAGAATGTCCCCTCCAAGCCCATCCTGGGGTGTCCTCCAGCCCCCTTCACCTCCCAGCCCTGGCCGCGCTTACTTGCATTGTCCCCGAAGAGCTCAGAGCACCTCACGCAGGACCTGGTCAGGGTGTCAAAGCACTGGGAGGAGAGGCAGGAGGTGCCGGCGTCTGCTTTTCCTGAGGAGGCCATGGCCGAGCGCTCCCGCATGGCGCGGCGCAGAGCGGCCGCCCAAGTGTGAAATCGCAGAGCCCCGGGGCGGGTGGCAGAGGGAGATGCAGTCTGTCGAGCTGCCTCAGCTCCCTTGGGGCTCCAGGCGCTGCGCTTCCCCTGGGGCGGATCTTCACCGGGGAGGAGGAGGCCGTGCTGAAGCCCGACCCCTGGCCGCCTGCACCACGCGCCCTCTTCTCCAAAATGTGATGCTGAAACCTGTCCCACCCCAGCCCACCGGTGTCACCTCCCCAGTCCCACTGATGTCACCTCCCGCCCCCATGTGCCCCCTGCTTGCTCCTCCCTCGCCTACCAGAGAGAAGCCCTCTCAGCGGGGCAGGTCAAGGCCTACCCCGGCCTCCAGCATTGGGATGTTTGCCGTCTCCCCCTGGAGAAGCCCCAGTGGTCATAACTGTGGTGGGCCATGTGTCCACATGGGGTGTGAGACAAAAATCACGGGCCCAGGCGCTCTGCTTTGCTCCAAGGCCGACACAAAAGGGCTGAATCTGCCCTCTGCACCCCCTGTATGCCCAGCACAGGCCCCTGGCCAGGTGTCTCCAAGCCGCTGGCACCATGTCTCCCGTTCCTCAGGGCTCAGAGCTGGCTCTGCTCTCAGCAACTGCCCCGGGCACAAACCCGGTCCCACCTCACAAGTCCAGTCCCATACCTTCAGAGGGGACTGAATACACCGTGAAGGGCCTCGGGTGTTCCTAATCACGAGCAGATTTCCTGCCACCAAGACTCACGTGTCAAATCCTGGTGGCCGGGACCCCTTTTCTGCGTTGCTGGCTGCAGGAAGCGGCACAGCAGTCCTGCCTCCTGCCTCCTGCCCCACCGCAGCCCACACAGCCTCCTCCACCCAGGCACCGTGGCCAGGCGAGTGAAAGTGGTGACCAAAACCTGCTGCCCACCACCTCCACGCCTGAGGCGATTTCACTTCCCCTTACACCGCAGGGCCCGGCGGCTGCCTCGCTGCCCCTGTGCCCGCTGCCGCCCCTCAAGGCTCCCTTCTACCCCAGGGAGCATGGCCCCGGCCTGGTGACTCAGTTCTTCCACTTCTGCCTTACTCAAACACAAACTCCCCGAGCACGCCCAGCACTTCCCTCTCTCTTGCTTCGAAGTCACTGGGCCAGGCGGTGAACTCGGCACCCTCCGCAGGTACCCGCAGGTGCTGCTTCCCCCCCGCACCACCCCAACCGCCAGCTCTTGTGCATGCCGTGAGGTGTTTTTCACATAAAGTGGCAACACACATCCATGCCCTTTTGCTTGTGAGAGGCAGAGGCGTTCAGGGTGCACATCTGGGGCCTGCAGGCACTTTGGGCAGCACCCAAGTGTTGGCTGGTGGGCCCCTCCTGTCGCTGCGGTCCCTCTCAGGCTATCTATCCTCATTTTCCACCCCTCTTCCATCACCCCCAGCCTCTCCACAGCTCATTCCCGTTCCGTCTGCTCCCGCCCGGGCCCGGACGATGATGTTTGAACTCGCACATTGCAAGGGTTACTCATGGAGAAAATCACCGCTGACTTCCCCGGCAGCGCTCACGTGTGAGCAGCGTGCCCAGGGCTCCCGCGCCGGCCTCCGCCTCCCCGGCCCTCGTGGCAGCCGCGCTCGTGGAGCGGGGAAAGGCAGGGCCTGGTGGCTGCTTGGTGGTCACGGACTGCCTGCATTCAGGGGCGCTTGATAATGGCATAAATGCATAATTAAAGAGCAGAAAAAATGACTCACTGGGTAAGGAAATGCGCTTTTCTTATCTTCTCTGTGGAGAAATGAATGCCCCGGGAGCTTGGGAGCCTAGCAAATGAAGTGGTTTTATTAAACAAATAAACCAGCAAAAACATCAAAAGAGCCATTTAAAAGTTACGTCTCAATCCTGGAGCAGGAGAGAGCTCCATCTGTGCCACCGTGTGCCCCGTCCCACCGACCCCGGAGAGCCCACAGGCAGCACGGCAGCACACACGGCCCAGGAGCAGGGCAGCCCTCGTCCCCACGCCCCGCGTGAGCGGTTCCTGCGGCCTCAGGGCGGGTGAGGTGACTCACACGTGCTCACTGCCTCAGAAAATATCCACCGAAAGTTCACCTTGTGCTCGCGCGCACCGGAAACCCAAAGCCGTGCTGGTGGCAGAGGCTGCGAGGTGTTTGCCTGGCAGACCCAGTGACCTCGGGACAAACCTCGCCGAGCCCCCAGGCAGCCCATGTTTGTCTGATGTGCTGCAATTCTCCCTGCTCCCTGCAGCGCAAACAGCCCCACGAGGGTAACAGGTCGCAGCAGCCCCTCTCCAGCAGAAGCACCGCGCTCCCTCCTGCGAGCTGCGCTTGTACCATCACGGTTACCACCACCTCCAGGTGCCGGCCCGGTGCAATGCAGCCAGGCTCGTTGTATTTTGCATGAGGGATGTGATGCAGGAGCGAGCCGGCCCCACACTTGTGCTCACCCTCCGTGCTTGTACCCACAGCAACACAGAGGGATCGACCGCCACAGGTTGCAGCACTCAGGAGCTGTGCAGCCACACAGCATCCCCCATCACCCCACCTAAAAATGCAGAGGATGAGGGCAGATAGAGGTTTTTAGCCCCCTAATCATCTCGTCTCTGAGCTAGATAACTAGGACTGCAAATCCCTGGTGATAATCACAGTCACCATGCCTGCAAGCTCCCCCCCGGCCCATTCATTTTGCTTGATGATGCTTTAAAGAGACATCTAATGAGGATAATCTGATTCAAATCCCCTCTGCTTTTGGGTAGGCAGAGCAATTTAGTCCCCTCAAACTCCTTCTTCCCCCATGGCTCTCTTTATTTCCCCTTCTCATATGAATCACTCTGGGGTTTCCTTTGCTCTTTGCATGACTATTTTGATTCTTTGATATGACCACCGCAATCGATATTCACCCCGTTTAGAGCCTAATTAGCATGAAATCAGATTCACTTTTTACTCACATCCTCCTGGCACTGTGCTGCTGGCCGACGCTTCAGCTCTCACTTTGGGCAGGAACATCACAACCCGGTGGTTACAAACCTCCCTCCTCACCTGATTAAATCAGAACCGCTTACGGGCGATCTGTGCGCCCAGCCTGAGCTTTGGGCAGGGGGAAGGTCTCAATCACACTCAGCCTCCAAAACAGAGCAGACGGTGACCGCACCGACTCTATAATTCATAGGCCACCATCACTACGGATTAGTCCCACGCAGGGGCTGAGCTGAGCCGAAGCACAGCTCAGAGCATGAGGAGCAGCTCGGTGCAGGTAGAGCCCCGCATGCACCGTGGGGAAGAACGAGGCTCCCGCCAGCTCTCCTCCATGGCATGGTGCAGGGGATGCAGTGCTGCCCCAGACTGGGGCAAAGCCACCCAGCCCACCAACTTGTCTTCAAAGTAGGTCAGCGTTATGCAACATCTGCACACAAGCAGCTCCTCGGCGTTTCCCCGGGAGCAGCTCACACGCAGCAGCACGATGGATGCCGGGCTGCTCCAAGGCCAGGCACCGGGTGTTGCTGTGCTTCTCTGCTTGCACGGCGCTGCATGCAGCCCTGCGTGCTGGGGGTCCTGGAGCCTGGGAAGGGAGGGCACAGCCCAGGAGCTCCGTGCCCACAACACCCAGATGTCCTCCCCTGCCCTTTGCCCAACACCGCCTGTAGCACAGTGGTGATGGCAGCACTGCGCTGCCCCACAGCTTCCCCAGCTCTGAGGCTTTGGTTCCGTGGCTCAGCACAGAGGTCACAGGGGGACGAGGGTTAATGAGGCGGCGCTGGCCCAGTGCTGCGAAGAGCCACAGGTAGCTGCAGACAGTGCCTGGATGAGCACGGCTCGGGCTCCACATCTGTCAGCTCTGCTGAGTTTGAGGGAACGGAGCAGGGGAAGAAAGCCATGTGTGCTCCGCTGGGGCGATGCCAACACTGCTGTCAAAGCGAGGCAAGCGGCCAGCGCGGAGGCGTGGGAGAGCTCTGAGCTGACCACTGCCACTAACAGCAGCGTCTCGCAGCTCCCCAGCCCCGAGGGTCACCCCCGGAGCCCCGCAGCGCAGGAATGAGGCCATCAGCACAGCAGGGCAGGGCACCATCACCTGCTTGCTGCAGGGTGGACACAGCACGGGGCTGGGGAGCTTCAGCAGGAAGGCAGGGAAAGAAAATACTCCGTGCTAAAGAGGAAGTCTCTTCGGGGCGTTCAGCAATCTGGGCTTTTTTAGGCACTGCCGGTGCTCACCGCGATGTCCCTGCCTGGCTCCGNCCCGAGAGCGGTGCTTCAGCTGCTGGGGGCACGGCTTGCTGCACGCAGAGCTGACAGCGGCAGAACGCGGGGGGTAGAGGACACAGCGGCCCACGCACGGGGGCCAGGTTTCCCAGGGGGAGGTGGCTTCTTTGTTTTCATCCTCACCCCACCTCAGCGCTCCTTCCTGTGACGTGCAGAGCCCCCGGGGCTCTCGCGCCCAGCCCGCAGCTGCACCTGGGCTGGTGGGGAGGCAGCCAGCACGTATGTAAAGCACGGGCTCTTTCACACACCGCTGACTTCCCCCTGCCAAGGACACGGCAGGGAGGATGGCCGTGGCTTTCACGCTGCCTGCAGAGCCCGGCGTGCCATACGGCCCCTCGTGACGCGGCGAGCCCGAGGGGGACCTCGGCACTGCGGCACGTGGCAGCTCCTCCCGGAGCCCGTGGGCCAGGAGCTGCTCGTCTGCGGGGGCCTCCGAGTGAGTCACGTCACCCCCCGAGCCCCCGTGTGCCACCGCTCCCGCGCTCCAGCTTGTCACATCCCAGCCGGCCTGAGGGGATCCGTCCTGCCTAGCATCTCCGCGCCGTATTAATATTTAACGGCGAGGGAGAGAGAGCCAGAGACTTTGATTTCTCCCACCAGCCAGCTCAAGGACAACTCTGCTGCGCAGGGAATTTCAGCGTTTCAGAAGGTGGGTCTGGCCCAGTTCACAACAAAACTCAACCGTGCTGCAATGCCCCGAGAGAAGGGCAAACTCAGCGCCCCATGAGAAGGACAGGAGCCCAATTTTGGGCTCCCCTCTACATGGGCAGTTGCTAAGTGGCACAGCCACAAAGATCTTGAGGTGCAGGGTCCCACCAAACCCTCCTTTACCTTCCCCCAGAACCGTGGCAAACATCAAGCTCTGCCCATCAGGAAAACACTGTCCCAGATTCGTTGCCCCAAGGACACCAGAGCACGGTGCCAGTGTCAACTCCCTCCCATCACAGAGAAGGCAGCTCCTGTTTCACGGGCAGTGCCAGCGAGGCACACTGAATTTTAACACGTGTGCCCAAAGTCATGCAAGAGATCGGGCAAAGCGAGCCCAGTGTTTGTGGCTCCAGCTCTAGGCTGTGCCAGCTATTGCACTCCCTTGCATATAAATGGTAGAGCAGCTGGAACGTGGCCCGAGCAGAGCCCCGTGCTCCTGCAAAGATGAGTTAGAAACCCCACAGAAGGAAACACCTCCCTGCAAGCAGGGACATCCAGCTTTCACCAAAGGTTCCCCAAAACAAATATTAGGGGTGGCCTTGGATCTAAATCTCTATCACCAGTGTCAAGGTTTGGAGGGCAGGCGAATGGCCTGGGTTTATCTCTGATCGTTGTTGCAGGACAGAGATCATTTACTCTAGGCCCCACAACAGCACACAGACTCTCTCCCCTGGTAGCACAGACTGAGCACACCACGTGTCTTATTATGCCTGAAAGTTGGGCTGATTTAACTAATGGTGCTGCAAAGCCAGCAGAAAAAAAGCTTCTCTTGGAAAACCTGGGCCAACAGAGAGCTATAATCCAAGCAGCTAATGCTAACCATGCCCATTTGTGCTGAAATCTCTCACAGAGCACCTCCGTGAGCAGCTCAGCCATCGGGGCGAGGACGCAAAATCTTCCCCCCGTGGGTCACGCTGCAGCAGCAGGCGAGTCCCCATTACAGCCTCACGCAGCGCTGCATGACCAAAGCTTGTTTCAGTGCAACCGGTGTAACTTCTTCTATACTAATTAAGCTGCTTTTACACTAATTTTGCAAAGCTCACAGGTACTTCTGCCAGAGAGAGGGGGATTTCTCTTTGTAGACCTCCGAAGAAAGAGGGAACTGAGGCACGGAGAGATGAAAAAATTCCAAAATATTTCTGTTGGTTTAGATTTCAGCCAGCTTGATGAGATCTTTCGCGATGTTTAAAGACAACGGAGCCCGAGCGAGCAGCCTTAATTCAACTTCAGGCCCTCCGAATGTCTGAGCCGAGTCCAAACGCCGCTTTCACAAGGCCGTTATCAACCATTAGCGCTGGCTCCTCCAGCTCGATGAAGGATCTCCTCAGCTGCCTCGCCTGCTCGGCGTTGTTATGTCCTGTCTAAACTAATAGCTGACAGTTCCTCGAGGTATTTACACAGTTGTAGCTGGAGCTTTAGATGTGTCCCAACTACTTTCGGTTGTAAAACATGATGGACCTGAGACACAGTGTCATATTCTTAGATACGCTCCACTTCTCCTGCCAGTTCTATTAAAGACTTTTTCCTAAGAATAAGAAAAATATTTGCCCCTAGGTGAAGTGAGACGTTGCTCTTAAGGAACTAGATTTTATTTGGGACCAGCTAGGACTCAGCCACCTGTAGGCAGTACCGACAGCATCTTTCTCCTTTGAAAGTGGGAGAAGGGAAGAGGCACCGTCTCTGAAACCTAGCAATGAAAAACCCACTGTGTGTGAAGGTGCTGGACAGTAACGCATAGGGGTTGCTATGAGGCGCTCTGGGTGAACCAAAGAAAGTTTCGTTCTAACCAGTTAAGAAAGCACAGGGAGGGAAATTACTCCTGAGGCCAAGTGGATTTTACCCGAGCCCGGGAGTCATCAGGGGCAACCAGAGAGCAGCCGAGGAGACGGAAGCCTCCCGGCCCTACAGCAGTTCAAGAGGACACGAAAGAATCACTCATTTGGTGCCTCCCTCCCCTCCCCCCGGCTGCACCTGCACACCGAGAGCGAATCGAAACCAGCCTGTTCTGAACCACGGTCTCGTTTCTTTGGAGGGACCCAAAGTGAGAGCGAGGCTCAGCCAGCATAACCAACAGAGAAACCGGCGTTGCAGCACGGTGGCAAAGCCCTGGCTGTCACCAGCAGGATTGCAACACGAGCTGAAAGTAGGGCAAGCCCATTAAGCTCCCCATCCTTCTTCAACTGCCACGAGAGTTTGCACATCTTTCTCCTCTGGGTTTTAGCCATAGTCCAGCCCTTTTGGACACCATAACACAGCTGAGCGGTTTAGCTCCTTTGTTCCAGCTGACAAACAACCTATCCCTCCCCTGCCAGCAACAATACAACTGGAGCTGGGATTTGTGTGTCCTCTGAGCAAGGATACAGGCTTTGTGCCTTGCTGAGCTGTCTTTGCAAGGACTGCCAACACTCACAGTTGATTAAGCCTGCAGTGCTGCTCTCTGCTTTCTCCCGCTCACAGGCAGATGTCAGAAACAAGCTAAGCGAAACAGCACAGGCAGCTAGAGCTCTGCACCGAGGAACATTAAAGCAGGCTATTAGGGATTAAATTAAACCGGAGGGGAGCTTAACAGATTCTCTCAAGATTTCGTTTCTACCTGGCGTGCAATTCTGGGTTAGAAACACCCGGGTATTTCAAGAAACGCTGTGCTCTGGAAGGCGGCCCAATTCAGCTGATGGCAGGATCCTATTTGTAAAGCATTTGCCACCACCACGTGGCCGGAACGGTGACTGCAGGCCACCAAGGCACTGACCTAACGGGTTCAAAACGCCAGCGAGGACCAGTCTCACTGCCAGGGCTAACAGGGGGAAGCGATCATAGGTTTTAGAGCCATCCCACAAACCTAAACAGAGAAAGCATACAAATAAGCACTACACATTTTATTAAACCTAAAAATCCAAAACACGCTATTGACAGGCAGTAAGAACAAGGCACAAATTACTGCTGACAGGAATCTGTTAGTTAAATAATTATACACGACATCACATGCCCAACTTGCAAGAGACACCACGTGCTTTCAGGATGCTGCTCCAGTCCAGCTGGCTGCGTTCCATCTCTGGTCAGCCCCAGAGCGCAGAGCCTCAGCCCTGAGGATGCGGGAGGGATGAGTGCGGCCCTGCTGCTCTCTGAAGCTGAACTGCCTGATTTGCAGAGGCTTGCTGGAGGCCAGCAACTTCCATTTTTCTTAGATTTGGTTCTTTGAGAGCATGAGAGAGAAAAAAACCTATTCTGTGGCTTTTTAATTTGGGAACAAGGACTGATTTCCACCAGCAGATGGATGTTTTTCCTTCCGCGGCCCACCTGTCAGGGCTATAACACCAAGTACTGCTACATTCAGTTACAGCCCTCTGAATTTCTTGACTCAGGGAAAGTCTGACCTCTCCAAAGAGCCAATCCTTGGTCTGCAGGGAGCGACTTGCAGCAGCACAGTCCACAGCTGTTGAAATCACGTTATCCTGGGCTTAAGAGATAGAGCCTTTTTCTCTAAAGATACAAAAGGAAGCTAAAGTGCTCGATTATCTTCTTCAGTCCCTTCCTCCCTAGTTCTGTACAAGGCATGGAAATGCTGAGCCCTTCAGCAGGCAGATGCTCACACAGCTGGATCCTTAACTGCCAATTGCAGCATATCGAGAGGCTGCAGGACAGCCTTCCCCCCTCCTTACTCTCTTGGCGGGGAAACAAAATCTGGCAGTGAGATTCCACGCTAGTCCAAGGTGCTATATTGCAGTTGAAAGGAAGCAGAAGCCTGCTGCCTCACCTTGAGTATTTCTGGGCTACAGACGCTAAGACACTCAACCATGCTATGCAGCTTTTGGGATAGTGGCTTATTCTTCTGATATTCTCTCATCAAAACATGTAGCTCCTGGCCACTGGCAAAGTGGCTGAAATGCAAAATTCATCACAAAATGGGATTCAAATGTAATAACAGATAGGGATCCCTAATTCATACTACCCTCCCCTCACCTATACCTTATCCACTCAATAGGAATCAAGCTTTTTTGATAGACTAGCAACTACAAACAGCTCTGGAAGAGTGGGTGTGACAAGTCAGGCAAGAAAGGTTCCCAATGTGATTCCAACCGCAGCAGCTTGAATGCCTGGAAGCAAAGAAAAGTGATGAACCTGGATGAATTCTCACATTAAGAGGCTAATCACTAGCAGAGTTCCTCATCAGCAAGCTGAAGTACAAGGCAGAAACTCCTGGAACGCAACCAGCACAGATCTGTAACATCCGGATAAGTCGCTGAGCGGTGGTAACTCGTATCCCTTCCAGCTGGAAACAAAATGGAGAAGTTATTTAATCAATAGAAAAAAAAAGAAAAGCAGTGCTTAGCTGTGATAAAAGAAAGCACCGGAACCAGCGCTAAGTATGGTTCAGAGCTGCTCGTTACAGAAAACACCCATAAGATCCATTTACTCCCCAAATGTTAGAGGAGGTGCAGAGTTATGCCAGCTGAAAACCCTAAGAAAGTTTCAAGTGCCCAAACTCTCTATTTCTGATTTGCTGAGAGAGGGAGAAGCAAACAGAGGGATTGCTAAAGGCACAGATATCATCTGCTGATAAGGAAGCAATTCCTGAGGATGAAATGATTATTAAATGGAAAAGTAAAAGCGTGTCACTGCTGAATGCCAAGCTCTCCTGTCAGCTTTTCAGACCAGGCAGTTAACTGGAGAGAGCAGCGTATCACACTGCAGAACAGCCTGTGATGCAACAAAGCCTGGCTAGCTGGAACGCTGTGTGGGCAAGAGAGTCACGTGGCAAACAGCTCAGGGGCCCCCAGGAAGAGAAAGCGCTTTGAGGAACAAATGTACCAAGGCTTTGCACATCAGAGAAGTTTTTCATAATTTAGACTTGGTTTTCTGAGGCTTTGAAGCAGCACAGGAAGGTGTAGGGAATCTGTAAGACTCGTTTCAAGGACAGTCAGACTCTTGTACCTGTTGTAGAAAGTCTGCTCTCTGGCACCACTTACATGTGAGATATGCACATACATTATTGCTAATGTCATGATGTTACTGAAGATCAGAGAGCAGCGGAATTCCCAAATCCCTTCAGACACCAAATAGGCACCTCACCTCCAGCTCACAGAGTATCACAGGACTGCAGTAGTCTTCTCCCAGTTTCCAGATGGCGTTCATCTCTACGCTGCAGCTATTGACCCTGCCAACTACACCAAAAGTTTTTCTGCATTACAAGCTCTATTATCCACATTCAGCAAAGAAAAGCACCAAGCCATTCCGCATCCACACAACAACCCATAGCTAACTTTGACAGCACCGGAGAAGGCAAGGCAACAGCGAGCAGCGCAAACAGAACGGTACGAGACGCGTGATGGAAGCAGCACAGAAGTCTTTCGTAACACTGACAGCAGGAAGAGTATCGCCACATTACAGAGTACTGCAACATTAACATTTGGGATAAGGGACCAGTCAGCGCGCTGTCAGCGGGGCAGAGCCTTCCACTCGTTCATCAGAAGCCCTCCTGGGGTATCACGGGCTGCTCGTGTCTCCAAGGAGTTCGCTCCATCAGGAGAGCCATAGCACAGGACAACACCAAGGCTCTTTCTCACCCCCAAATTGGGCCTCCTGAACTCCAGGGGCATCTCTGTTCTAACACCCAACAGGATGGGTTGGCCCTCCCAGTTCCTCAGAGCTGAAGTAGGGAAGTGATGCAGAAAAGCACACTCTCCACTCAGGAGAGAGGCAGAGAGAATTATTAGAGACACAATGGGGCCAGACAGCACACAGCAGGGACACCGGTCTTGTATTAAAACTATACTTAATAGTTTAGTAGCTCATCCATTTAGATTCACTTTATTACCACAGTATCATACGCTCCGCACTGCTAATTGAGACTATCGTTAAGGCTGATCTGCCAGAGCGGACAGAACAGACTGCTGGAGCGGCACAGAAAAAGAATAGCACGATTCATATTCAGGAACAAGGGACAGAGAAGAGAGGTCTGATCAGCAAAAGCAAAAAGGAGAGGGCAAGTGAGCATGAGAGAAGAGAACCATGTCTTAACTATGGAAAAAAATAAGCAGATGAGCTCAGTTGTACTTAAACAAAGCTTTGATGAATCCACTGGCCGCTTTTGTTTCGTGTCAAATCGAGCCGCTGCTTTGTTGTAAGGAAAGCACCAGTGAGCTGTGGTGCTCAGAGAGGCGGGAGGGGGCAGATGCCATACGTACCCCCGGTGACAAGGAAGCATACTTTCCCCAGGAAGAATCTGACATCCACATAAGCTAGCGAAGCTTGAACATTCTTCAAGCTGTCAGAAAAGCACAGACAATCCAGTTGGACAGGGAGGTAAAACCAGCACAGCACGAGGACAAAGGGAATAACTTTCAGAAGCACAGTTGGAAAACCCATGATGTTAACATCTGCTGATCTGTGAGCCGGCAGAATTCTGCTTCATGCTAAGTGCATGGCATCAGGGACCTCCATAGTACCCACAGCTGTTTAATAATCCATAAAATATCCTTTCTACCCAAGACTCAACAGTTAGAATGGCGTCCTAAAAGGTTTGTGAACGCTGAGCGTCCAAACTCATTAACATCCAATGAGACTTCAGCACTACTCAGGCTCTTTCGGAAAAGCTAACCCACACAGTTCTGCAGCACCATCTGTGCTGCAAGCACGCAGCTGGGCCTGTCATTTGTGGTAAATGAGAGCCCAGGATCATCAGTCTAAAGTGAAGTCAGTAAAAAGATGCTGACTTCTGTGCCTTAGCAAGTTTTTGCTTATGGCCTGGGGACACCAATATGATTTCTACAAAGACCAGAGAAAAGAGATCAAGCCCTGCAGACCTTTCTTCTCCGACTGTGCCCAGTGCGCTTCAGCCATCCTCAATACTACAGAGCTTCTTCCCAAAGCTCAGCTCCTATCACCCTCTGCCCAGGAAAGAACTCTGCTGCAGCACCTTCGTGCACAGCAGGCACCTTGCTGGGCAGAGTGGCTCGGTCCCAACCCGCTGCTGGAGGCTGGAAAACCACCACATGGGTCTCTGAGCTGTTCTACCATAGCAAGTCTTGGGTTTAAAAGCCAGCAATTCAGACACAATAAAAATGTAGACTTAGGCATAGGGTTTGAGTTTTGGGTAGGCTTTTGCAGAGCCAGGAGTTGGACTCAATGATCCTTGTGGGTCCCTTCCAACTCAGGGCATTCGGTGATGCTATGAATCCAAGAAAGGCTATTCGCTTCCCCCTGGTATTTTCACCCTTCTTTTACCTGTATTTGCTCTTGATGTCAATAACAAACACAATCAGATCGATGCGGGGCCGAAGGTGATCCCTCTCCGAAGGCAAGGGGAGGGACGACGCAAGGTGACTGGAAAACAATACATGTATCAGTTTAACCAACAGCTCGGCAAGGCAGCATCCACCCAAGCCCAACTGCTCAGCCATCGCAGCTCACCACGCAGCAAGGTGCCAGGAAGCCAGCTAATTGGGAAATAATTAGGCACCAGGGAAATACGGTGACTCCTCAGGATTCTCATCTCTCTTAAGCCTATTCGTAGCTGCCGACAGCCACAGACTTGCTAATCCCAGATGTTTATAATGGGAAGCTTAACTGAGTACAACAAGACTCACAAAAAAAAGTTTCTCCCCGCAGATGCACATGGCAGTTGTTGTGTTTAACTCTTCATAGACCTCTCCAACAAAGTGAGCCCTGATGGATGCCCTGTGGGTGTATTTTGTACGTTCACACAGAAGCTACTTTCTCAGGTGTTCGTGTTACAGAAAGCCGTGCTGTATTTGGAACATCTCAAACCAGAAACGCACCGCTCGTCCAGCTGCACAGAGGAAGTACAGCTCAGGAAGAGCCCAGTGCTCCTATGACACCACTCCTCCCCCTTTCATCCCTTTCACCCAGAAGTTACAAGGATAGTTCAGGCGTCCTACACAGCAGTGCCACTGCTGGTACAGCTGTGGGAGGAATTATTGGGGTTTGTGTCTCTTCCAAAGGCATCTGTAGTGCACATTTTGGCCTTCGGCAGGGCAGAATATTATCAGCACCACAGCTTTGGAAGCTTTGACCTGGACAGGCTTGAGAGCTGGGCCCATGCCAACCTCATGAAGTTCAACAAAGCCAAGTGCCAGGTCCTGCACCTGGGTCGG
>WBMW01002489.1:1141215-1169975 GCA_013396635.1 Penelope pileata | reverse complement strand
CCCTCCCCCGCTTCGTCCCGGCGGCGGCGGCGGCGCGGGCGGGGGGCGGCCCCGTCCCGGGGGGAGCGGCCCCGTCCCACCGCCCCGGCCCGAGGAAAAGGAGGTAGGGGGCTGCCGCAGGTGGGGGGTGCGGTGCGTGGGAACGGGGTCCCCGCCCCTGAGGTGTGGAGGGATGCGCTGGGGTGAGCCCGGTGCTGCCCATNTCCCCTTGCAGTGAGCTCCCCCGTTGTGTCTTTGTGGGGACCACGGGTGCCCCACGGAGGTGCTAAGATCGAGCGCACCAGCGAGGGTTAATGCACATTTAGAATCAGCAGAGCTCCTCCGGAAAGGTGACATCGTCCCTAATGAAATTCCCTCTTCTCGGCGTTGGCAGACAAAATCCACTCCTCACCTGAGCTCACCCCCCTCCACCCCCCCCAACAACACGGAGGCTGTGGGGCTGCGACACCTCTCCCGGTTTGGCCACGGCCAGGAGCCTTTGCTGGGGGGCACGGGGACGGGCAGGGGGGACAGGGCGCAATAAGCAGTGCTGATAAGGGGGAGGGAATTATATTTTTTCCCTGTGATGCTGACAATTTCTTGCTTATGTTAGCAAGAAGCGCAGCTCGTTTCAGATCTAACCCTGCGACAAATAAATGTTAATGGGAGGGCAGAGACAGCGGTCGTGTTCATCCTCACGCTTCCTGTTGAAACGAGCAGGGATGGGGGCTTGCAGGGCTCCCCCAGCTCGGCCTCGATCAGGGTTAGGGACATGGGAACTGTGGAGAAGGTCCCAAGGGAGCCCAAATGGGGCCCAGGCACACGGGGGTGCAATGGAGCATGGAGGTGAGGAGGGGTCGGGACCCACTGCTTGTGCTCTTTGGGTGCTACACGAGCATCCTCCCCTTTTCTCCAGCAGCCATGCCGCACTTCTTGGACTGGTTTGTGCCCGTGTACCTGATGATCTCCATCCTCATCCTGGTGGGCTTCGGAGCCTGCATTTACTACTTTGAGCCTGGCCTCCAGGAAGCCCATAAGTGGCGGACGCAGAGGCCGATCATGGAACGAGATCTTCGCAAGACGCTGATGATCCGGGACAACCTGGCCTTCGGGGTGCCCGAGGTGTGATGTCCTGCCCGCCAGAGACACGCTCTCAGCCGGGAGAGCCCCTGCAGGCGGGCGGAAGGCCGGAGGTGGTGGGAGGGCTCTCATCTCCTGCTCACCGCTCACCCTCCGGCCCTGCACTCGTGGTCCATCCTCCAGCCGAGGGCTTCTGCTCCTTCCCACGGATGATGTCTCCTCCTGGAGCCTTTCACACGAAGGGTCCTGTGTTCATCACCAGATCTGCTTGGCTTCTTGGCATGACCCCGGTGCTCTCTGCAGGGTGCTGGCCTTGCTGGAGCTCTGCCGTGAGCCCCAATGACCACACGCCTTCATCCCTGCTAGAGATGCTCCGTGCCGTGGTCCCCAGCGGCTCCTTTGGGCAGCGGGAGCATTGCTCAGCCCCAGGGGCATGAGCTGGGACCTCGGAGCAGTGCAGGTCCCAGGACAGGAGGAGAGGGCACTGGGCTGATGGGGTAAAAGGCAACTTTTAGCACTAAGGGTTTTGGCTCGGGAAGGAATGGATCAGGACATCCCATAGATATCCGAGGTCTTTCTGGCACATTTCATCCTTCAGACTGCAGCAACACCACCATTATCCTCCCCACCAGAACCGGGCTCTCTAGCAGGAGCTCGGTCTCTGCTTCAAGCCAGAGGAGCTGAGGGGCCCTCTGTTCACCAGGGGCCTGGATGTCAGTACCCAGCTGGGGAGCCTCGCTCAGCACAGACATGGAGCCACTGGGATTGCTCGTGTGCCAAAATCTGCACTCACCGAGCTGAGCAAAGGCTGGAAGGGCAGGGGCAGCCTCACGCAGGTGCATTCCGTGTTTTTGTGCCTTGGTCACTCAGGGCTGTGAAAGGGACTGCACTGCACGGCACCAGGTGCCATCCTCAGCTCCATGGATCACATTCCTGCTGCTGGGGCAGCGCCAGCCCCCAGCGCTGCTTCCATGCCCTGGCCTCGCTGCAGCTCACAGGTGGGGTAGCAATAAAACCTCTGCGCTTGGGACAGGTGCTCCGTGCCATCAGGGATGGGCTGCACCACCCCTCCCCACCTCCTGACGCAATGAGCCAGAAGAGCAGAGAGAAAGCTGCCAGCCTGGAACGTGTGGGAGGTGCTGGGCTGCAATGGGTCTCAGCCCCTCAGCCCTTTCCCTGCTCCCTGGCATCCTCCCTGGGCAGCTCTGCCCGCCTGTAGGAACCAGGCAAACAGCAGCGGCCAAACAGAACGGGGCTGTGCTGTCGAGGGACTGTTGACCTCCCCTGGCTTATGTTCCACGCTGCTTCGCCCCAATGCTCTCGGCGTTCAGTCAGGCACTTCCCACGCTCCCTATGTATGTCAGCAGTGCCCATGGCAGAATAAAGGTGTGTGCGAACCGTGTGCCCGCTGCGTTGTTTCCATGCAAGGAGCACTCCGTTAGGTTTCTTTGGAGCCCGGCAGCTCCCTGCTGGCAAGGTCTCAGTGCCGGGCATGCTGAAGGGGGGTCTGGGAACAATGAAGCCAAAGGCAAATGCTGGCTGAAAGCTGAGACAGTCTCCTCTGTGAGAGCGGTGTGGTCCAGAGAACTGGAGGCAGAGGGGAAGTCCCAGACACTGAACTGCACTGCGTGAAGCACCAGGGGAGACACTGAGTGCTGGAAGCACGGGGCAGCATCAGGTTGCTCTTTTCCCCCTTCTTTAGGAATCACACTGCCTGAGCTCCATGCCCATGCGGTTTATGGGGCGATGGTGCCCCGCAGCCCCACAGCTGCTGTTTCACCCAGCAGGATGGCATGGCTAGAACAGCTGTGTGTCCCCAGAGCCATAAAACCCACCCACCTCTGTGCTCCTGCTGCGGTGCCAGGGCACTCCCAGCCACACTGAGACCACCAGCCCCATCCCTGTCCTTGGCCATGGCCACGTGAAGGTGGTTGGGCAGCTGAGCATCGCTCACTGGGGGCAGAAATCATTGGACTGGAATTTGCCATTTGAAAAAAAAAAAAAGGAGAGAGAGAGAGAGAGATGAAGGGAAAACATTTCAAAAATTCTAAGTGTTTCGCTATCATTTTAACGGCACTCCCTTTTCTCAAGGGCCGGCCTGCCACCAGCGGGCCCACAAGCGCGGCTGTACCGCCAAGGAGGCCACGGGGCCATGGCGTGGGGCTGCCCCACAGCAGGGCAGGGTCTGCCTCGCTGCCATGGGGCTGGGAATGGCGGGGGCGGGACGGCCAGGCAGCGACTGTGGGGGCACCTCGGGCAGGCCACAAGCGGCCCATTGTGGCGGCCGGAGGCGGGTGCTGCTGCCGGTAGGGCCCAGGCTGCCCGGGAGGACGGCAGCCGCCCGGCAGAGAGGCCCGGGCAGCCCTCAACCTGACAGCATGTGGGGGGCTCGGGCCCCCCGACCGCATCTGCCCTGCTTGGCCCAGCCTGACCCATGCCCTCGTGTCTCTGCCATGGAGGAGGACATCGCTCCAGCCCTTCGCCCACCCGCCTCGAGGCCAGCTGGCTCCAGCCGCATCCCGGGCCCATCGCTGCGATGGGACCCCCCCCCGGTGCTCCCACCCGACGGAGCTGCCTCTGGGTCACCCTGCGCCAGGGTGCTGGGGGGGCTCCCTGGCAGCGGCTGCGGGGCCCTGCCATCATCACTCCCGTGGCTCCGTGCCCACGGCCCACCCCGGGGCCTGGTGGGGCTGAGGCCGCCCCGATGGAGAAGATGCCACGCACTGGGGACCCACGCACCGGTGGGTCTGTGCCATGGGGCAGGCTGGGGGTGCTTGGGGCTCAGTGTGGGGCAGGGAGGGGGGCTTGGGGTGTCCCCTCCACCCTGACGGAGCTGAGGAGCAGCGGGGGAGAGCGGTGTTTGGAGGGAACCATGTCTGTCTGTCTGTCTGTCTGTCCATTCCAGGCCTGCTGGGCATGCCGTGTCCCTGTGGGGACAGCCACCGACCCCCCACCACACACACGGGGACGGCTGTGCCTCCGCACCGGGGGCTGGCAGCCAGCGGTCGCGGTGCCAAGGGAGAGAGGTTTCTCACGCCTCCGCAAGCAGAGCTGAAGGGCAAATCGGGCTCGAGGAGCTGTTCCCAATTCCCTCTCTCCAGAAGGCATCGCCATTCCCTAAAATAAAGAAATATCCGGGGGGGGGACCATGGTTTCTCAGCCACAAAGGGGTAAATATCGCCTGTAAACAGACGGCTGCATCCAGGGATGCTTGGGAGGGAGAGGGCGAGAAGATGCGATGTGGGAGGGGGGGATGTGTGTGCAAGGCCCCCCCCTGGTATGGAGCCCATCCGTGGTGCCCCTCTGTCCCTGCAACCGTGCCCACCCCGCGGGGAAGCGGGGATGGAGCCGGGGAGGTGCGCGGGGGGGGATTTTGCAGCGATGTTTAATATTCAGGTCACATGACGATGGCAGCAGGAGCAGCACCAGCATCCCCGCTCCGCTGAAATAGCCGCTGGAGAAGGAGGGGAAGGAGAGGGGGGAGAAGAGGACAGGAAAGAAAGAGCGAGGTAAAAGCGGAGCTCCGTAGCCCCCCGCCAGGCTAGGGAAGTGGGGGCAGAGCCACCCCCTCGGGAGAGCGTTCGCAGACAAAGGAAGCTTCATGTTCAAAGGTAGGATGCTGCGGGCTGCGCAGGGCCAGGCGATGCCGGAGGGACGCTCGGGGTTTGTGCACGCAGCCCCCGCGGTGCCAAGCTCCGGCTGCTGGGGATGAGCATCCCCGAAGGGCAGCGGGGGGAATTGGCCCTGGCTCTGTGTTTTCCCTTCTCCTCTTTCACCGAAGGAGCAGAGCAGGGCTGGCGTCTGTGGTGCGGATGCGGAGTAGCTGTCGCCAGGGGCTGCTCTGAAAGATAGAATCCAGCTGGTCCAGCACTGGGGAAAGCCCACGAGCGGCTCTGCCACTGCCTTGTCCCCTGCCACTGCCTTGTCCGCTTCCACTGTGCAGGCGGGCAGGGGACAGGCGGCTCCGGTGGGGTGGGTGCCCCGGTCCTGGGGTGCTCAGCATCCCTTGCCTTGGGCTGCAGCTGGGGATGGAGGCTGAGGACGTGCCAGCCCCATCACCTTCAGCTTCTGCGTCTCCAGAGAGGCTCCAGCACACGCTGCCCTAGATTTGGCTGTGGCCGCAGAACAGCCCAAGCCCTCTGCAGAGCAGCGAGGGCACAGGGAGGGAGGCTGCTGGCAAGGGTGTGGTGGCCCAGGAGGTTGGGATAAGTCCCCCTGCCCAGCTTGGGATGCCCGGTGATGCTCAGGCTGGGGGGACGTGGGAGCGACATGGGTGGGAGTGTGACACGTGTGGGTCAGTGCCTCTGGCCAGGGCAGGGGGTCCTGTGCCACACCAGAGAGCTGCAGCGGGGCCATGGATGTGTTACGTGGGGATGAAGCAGCCTCCAGAGCCAGGAGCTGGATTCGTGGTGGTGGCCGGCTGCTGCCAGCCCTCCCTCCCTCCTGCACTCAGACAAAGGACGGGAAGGCAGGGGGAGGGGATAAGGCTGTATGTAGGTTATCGGGTCTGCTCTGCCCCAGGACACCGTCGGTGGAAGTCCCCATCGCTGAGCCCGTGGCCGGCCTGCAGGGCTGCCTCCATGGGTGCGGTGCGGTAGCAGTGCCCACTGCCAGCCATTGCCAATGGCCTTCAGGGAGAGGTTTTGGGGTGGGTTGGTGGAGCCCACTGGGGCCTCCCCAGGAACCCAATGTCCCCATAAGCCCCAGCCCTCAGTGTGGCAGCTCTGCCTGCAGCCAGGAAGCAGAGGTACCAGCAGCAGCCGCCCTCTGAAATCAGCATCGCTCAGCCTGCAGAACAAAGCAGCGGGGAAACGGGTGGTGATGCAAACAGCGAGCAGTTAACCTTGGCTAACCCTCTTTTCATTACAGCTGTGCTGCCCATTGCTCCCTGTCACGGATCCGTGGTGGGGACTATGGGACTATGCAGGACTATGGGATGTGCCTGGGGTGCATAACGCTATCCCTTGACCATTCGGTCAGAGCTGTAATGGGGCTTTGCAGCGGCGTTCGCATCACATCCCCTAACACAGGGTGGGGTTCCACATCTCGGGGATTTGTGTCTTGAGGTGTCTCCCAGCTCTGGCCACAGCAGATAGCAACAGCTTGTCCTCAGCCTTTGGTCTCCTCCATGGCCATCCCGACACTGGAGAGGCACTGAGCAGCGTGTGGGCACTGCAGGACGCTGCAGCAGGATTTGGGGCATGGCCCAGCCACGCGACCGCGGTGCAGGTGGCACGGGGCAGGCAGGAGAGGACGAGCGAAGGGCAAGGTGCAGGAGAGCTGTCAGGATCAGCCCTCCATGCGATGGGCTTCGCTGGCTGGCAGCAGCTTTGAGAAAGCTGCAAAAAGACACGGGGAGCCTCGGGGGAGGCTCTGTCAGCAGGAGAGGCACAGACGAGCTGTGACGACTGGGGGAGCGGATCGCAGCGAGGAGTGCTCAGCCAGGGCTGGCTGCCTCCGCCGGCAGCCTGAGGTGTTCCCAGCTGCCAGCCCAGCCTGGCCAACGCTCCACCCTGTGCTCTGGCACCCCTGGGTGCTGTTTGCTGCTGCAAGCAGAGCTGGAGGTGGCTCGAAGCTGAGACCCTTAGGACACCCTACCCATGGACATCCTCTCCCCAGGCCCCACTGTGACCTGGCGGAGCTGCCCCTGGGACCCCAGGCTGGTGCTGTCCCCAGCCCATGTGTCCCCCAAACAGCAGCCACCTGCCCTGCTGCTCGCTTGCTTCTCTGCAGCCAGTGGGATCTGCTGAGAGGAGCAAAAAAGCCCTGCTGAAATGATGGAAAGGGATAATTTAGTGAGAGAGACTCCAATGGAAGTAGCATCCAAAATAAGAGGAGTGCTTACCAAGCAAAACCTCATGCTGTCTTTGTCCTGGAAAAATAACTGTCTAATGAGACAAAGCACAGCGAGTCAAGCAATTAGAGTGGGAGAGGCTCCAGTTTGCAGCTGGTTTGTATATGAGGGGTGTTTGATCCCCATCCCCTTCATCTTCCTTTCCAAATTCACCCCCACACCTCCCTTCCCCACCAATTACAGCTTCTCTTGGTGCCCTGTCCTCTCCCAGCCTCCAGCTTCCTTCCGCGGTGAGTGGGAGCTGCTCACTAATGAGGGAAGAGATGGAGATGAATGGCTGAGGCCTGCCCCAAGCTGTGTGTGCCATCACCCGAAAAAGGGTCAGGGAGGCTGGGAAGCCCTCGGGGCCTTTCTGCCTGCCAGTTTGTTTTGTGTAGAAGAAGCAGAGAGGGGAGCAAGGACAGAAAGGCGCAGCTGATTCGTTTCTGGTAGGCATGACAAACCCCACCGATCTGCCATTGTAAATTTCATGTTGAACTTGGAAGGGTAAAACCTTGGTGATCCTGGTGAGAACTGGGAGGCAAATCAAGCAGGAGACAGAAAGGGGCGTTCTGGCCGCTGACCAGGAGCCCAGCCACCTTCACTGCTGCTGCTGCTTGGAGGCGGTGATCAATACGTTCCATGCTGAAGGAGCCCTGACTGTCCAACTCCTCATCCACAGCGATACGTAGAAGAGAATGTTGGAAGCTCAAGTGGACGTTCCTTCACGAGGAGCCTTACTGCTAAAATCCTACCATGTAGTCGTGCCCAGCAGCCCTTGAAATGGACACTCAGAGCTGCCCTCCACCCCTGTGACAGGGCAGCAGGGATGTCCTTATTACACCTGAGTGATGATTTCTCAATCTTCCTCCCTGTGCAGGACCAGTGGAGAGCAAAAACGAAGCAGCCATGTCTGAGCTAGTCCCAGAGACTCGACAAAAACCAGTTGTGCCGATGAAACCCATGGGCATTAATGCCAACCTGCTGGGCTACATCGGTATTGATACCATCATCGAGCAGATGCGCAAGAAGACCATGAAGACAGGTTTTGACTTCAACATCATGGTTGTAGGTAGGCAGGGACCAGTGGAGGAACTGGGAACCACGGTGGGATGCTCTCCCGTGGGGTTGGGTGGGAGAGCAAGCCCTGAAGGGAGGGCATGAGGGATCAGACAGTGGAAGGGACACCTCACACAAGGCAGGAAGACACCTACAGCCCTTTCCTCTGCCAGCCTTGCTCTGTTCTCTGGGTCTGCTGCCATTGCTGGGCTGTGGCAGTTGTCACAAGCTTCCTCTTTGCAATCCTCAGGTCAGAGTGGGCTGGGAAAGTCGACACTGGTGAACACTCTCTTCAAATCCCAGGTGAGCCGCAAATCTTCAGGCTGGAACCGGGAGGAGAAAATCCCCAAGACAGTGGAGATCAAAGCCATCGGGCATGGTAAGAGCCAGGCTGCTGGGGTGTAGGCAATGCTAATGCTTCAGCACGGTCCTGTAGAAGAACCCAGTACTCTGTGCAAGCAGTACTTTGCTGTAAGGCAGCCCTTTCCCCATGGAGCAGCACCAGTTTTAGGTGACCTCAGACACAGCCAAGGCTTTCTTATGCAGTGATGCATGTCACTGATGCCACAGCCAAAAGAGGTAGAAAAAGTGTTACAGGTATTTTCCCCGCCAAGACATTAGTCTGCATGTGTGGATTAACCCTTGTGACAAGTCATTCCTAGCTGCAGACATTTAATGGTCACTATCAGCTGCACCGGTGGGTCCCATCCCAAACCTGGTGGAGCACATCTCCTCAAGGCAAAACGTCAGCACAGCTGTTAAACAGTGCAGAGCAGTGAGCATCATCTCAAATTCGGGATGATGCATAGAGGGGAGGATAAATTGTGTAAGGCAGATATTACCTGTGGGCCACAGATTGAGCACAAATCCATTTTCCTGCAGTAGAGTGGCATAAGATGAATTTGATGCAGGGGTTACCAAGATTTGGAGTCAGGAACTCAAGTAGGGGTCACAACTGTTGAGGCGTGACCCAGTCTGGCCTGGTTGTGCTCAGTGAGCAGGGACGAGGGCAGAGCACTCTTGTTCCCTTGTAAGACACAGAGACACGCCTCATGATGGAGCAGGTCCCCAGGGAGGTGTATGACGGTTTGCAATTTCTTCCCCAGTTATTGAAGAAGGTGGTGTTAAAATGAAGCTGACAGTGATCGACACCCCAGGATTCGGAGATCAGATCAACAATGAGAACTGGTGAGTTTTATCCAGTCAAGACCCTGTGTCCCAGAAAGGGCTGCAGCTAAGCTGATACATGGAGTGATGCATTGGAAAGTGTCTGGGATCCCACTGCACTCAGGGATCAATAATGGGGACGTGGTCCTGTGAGCACCAGGGGTTTGTGTGCGTGCTCAGAGGTATGCATACATTACATAGCGAGTGCCTATTTCTGTGCTTTAAAACTCTTGTCCCCACTCAAACACTTAGGAAACACTTGCCCTCCTTTTGCTCTCAGTCCTTCACCCCTTTACAGGTAAAATGCAGCCACGCTGCCAGACCAACTCACTGCCAGGAAACCAGGCGAAAAACTGTAATCCCCTTCCCAGACTGAGTTCCCCCAAATTCTACATATGTTCCTCTAGCTGAAAACGGAGCTGTTCTGCCCACAATCAGCCAATCCAAATTCTTCCAAGATTTCTCACAAAGAGCAGCCTTCAGCAGCCCCCTGCCATGGCAACACCGGGTCTTTCCTTCCCTCCTCCACTGATTTGACTGCTGATCTCCATAGCAGTTTGCAAAGGCCCCTCATCTCGATTGGAGAAACTCTTAAGCATCTCTGCTGGTGGTGAGATGCTGCTGGTGGATATTTTTTATGCCAAAGCCTGCTCTGCTGCTGCCAGAGCTGGGAACGCTGTAGGCAGGAACACGAGGAGATTTGTACCTGCCTGTTCATCTCTCTCTCCCACCTTAACAGCTGGGAACCTATTGAGAAATACATCAACGAGCAGTACGAAAAATTTTTGAAAGAGGAGGTGAATATTGCAAGGAAGAAGCGAATTCCAGACACGCGAGTGCACTGCTGCCTCTACTTCATCTCCCCCACGGGCCACTCGTACGTATGCAGCCCCCTGTCCTTCCTCACCCCCTTCGTGCTGCTGTGGCAGATACACACCCTGCACTGCTCTGTCTCAGCCATGGACCCAGGGGTTCGATCTGCGAGGCTGGATGCTGTTTTAGCTTAACTTTAGGCACTGCAGGGCTCGAAAGGGTCTGAGATAACAAAGGCAGGAAAAACACCACTGTGTTTTTTTGGGAGTGGGCAGGATGGATGGGAAGGAGGAGGTTTCACTGATGCCCTGATGCTGGGAGAGTCACTAGGATGAAGGATGAGGAGGGTAAAGTGACTCCTTCTGTGCTGTTCCTTCTCGGGCTGCAGCCTGCGGCCCTTGGACCTGGAGTTCATGAAACATCTCAGCAAGGTAGTGAACATCATCCCGGTTATTGCCAAGGCTGACACCATGACCTTGGAGGAGAAGACCGAATTCAAACAAAGAGTGAGTATCTCTCCTCCTACATGGGATCCCTCCCTGCCCTGGCTGGGAGATGGGAGAAATGAGCTGTGTCTTTCCTTCTGGGATTTAGATTCCAGCATTGGGTTAGTGGGTAAGTCCTGGCACTGCCCTGAAGACACAGCTGTCCATGGCTCTAAGATCACACATGTTAGAGGGGGCAGAAAGGTGTGCATCCTTATGACATCCCTGCCATGGGAACTGCAGAGCCAGACAAGTAGCTGGGGCTGGGAAAGAAGGTCCTGTTACTGCTGCCATGTGTCCTCGCTTTGCTGCGTACTCCCTGGGGAGAGTCCTCCAGCCCTTCCCCACTGGAAGAATGTCCCAGACGGTCTGCACAGCCATTCTGCCTGCCTTCCCTTCAGGCTTGTGTTGCTTTGTGCTCTGAAATGTCTCTCTGCTCAGGTGCGCAAAGAGCTTGAAGTAAACGGGATCGAGTTCTACCCCCAGAAAGAATTTGATGAGGACTTGGAGGATAAAACAGAAAACGACAAAATCAGGGTAGGAAACATTTTATTGTGGGAGGGGAAAGGGGGGAGGAGGGTTGCTCAGAGTTAATGAGTGTAAAACAGCCACGTGTCACTAGGTTAGGGTCACCTTGTGACTGACTGGCACATGGGGTCCTTCCCCTCCTTCAGCCATTGCTTGTGCACAAGCTCAAAAGTCATAGCAGAAATTCTTGGTGTTACTCCCTAAATGCTGCTCTTTGTGCCTCAAACATACATACATTTTCCTGGAGAATAACCCAGTCTGCCTCTGTACTGACAACACCTCCTGGCTTTGTGACGCTGCTGCATTTAGTTATCCCACTCATCATTTTTATGGCTAGACTATTAATGGAAATTCTGTCTTCTGCGACAGTCTTCAAGAAACTCCAGGAGTAACTAACTGCCTTGCAGCCTGACACCTGCCCTTTCAAGCCCCCCAGCTGCCATAGCCCCAGCAGAAATTCCCACCTCCCCCAGCTTAATTAATCATTTCCCATTTGGCAACACATCACACAATCTGGGGGAGACCAGATGGGCTTTGCTTCCCCTCCAAACTGTTACTGTTTGTGGGGAAGGCACCACAATTTGTTCTGCACCTCAGCCTAATTGCCCTAGGTTTGGTAGTCTCACATGTAAGAAATAAATCGTCTTTCAAACTCCATTCCTGCAGTAATTGCAGCCCAGGGATACCCAGAAAGCAGGATGAATCTATAAACAGCTGCACAGCCTTATGGATAGTAGGATCCCTCACACTCTGTTTTCTAGAAACAGGTGCTTTCTCCCTGTGTGTAGAGATATCTTGATCCTCAATAGCCTCACCTACTCTCCCACTTCCCAGGGACTTCTGGCCTTCCTCAGTACAATCATTTCAGCTATTAAGCTTTGAATGCTCATGTTTTCTGCTGAGGGGGTGATTTTGAGTTCTTCTGGTGAAGAACTACAAACTTGCTGAGAAATTCTCACTGCAAAGTATCCCTGTGAGGAGCCTTGGGCTGACAGATCCTCTCCTCTCCCCTCTCTGGAGCCTTTGGCACTGCTGCAAGCTACACACTAAGCTCAGGGGGTGCAAGAACACCCGTAAAACAAGAACCCAAAATGCTAGGGATAGCCACGATGGGTGAAGCGTTGCCCTGGGGAACCTCCTCCCTTGCAGAAGACTTTGCATTTGGTTAGGTGAGAGGAGGAAAGGTGGGTGGGGAACAGTGACGGTGCCGCTCTCTGGAATGGGTTTGATAGCTCTCTCCACATCTCTCCCTAGCAGGAAAGCATGCCCTTCGCAGTAGTGGGCAGCGACAAGGAATACCAAGTGAATGGCAAAAGAGTCCTGGGCAGGAAAACACCTTGGGGAATCATTGAAGGTAAGGAAACCCTTGCTTCTGGGAGATGAAAGCATCTCTGCAGGCCCCAGCAGCAGACCAGGGTCCTGTTAACATGTCCTGTGGCTATCTTCCCATACCTTTTGTGTTTTTTTGAAACCAGGCAAGAGGAGAACTCTCAAACAGAGAGTCCTCCTCTCTGCTTGGAGAGAACTGCCATGGTCAATGCGGTACTGCTATCACTAACTGGCAGAAGCTTGAACAGCTCTGGATACCACGGAGTGTGAAGCTGAGCTTCTTGGTTTTCCAGTGAAAATCCACCTGTGATCACTCAGCACCTGGCAGCATATCCGCTCAATGCCTGACAGCTTGTCTGGTGTTCTCACAACTGCCCATCCTTACTGAAGTATGGAGGCTCTGCCCACCTGAAGCATGTCCCACAGCAATGGCCTTTCCCATGCTCTGTAACCACAAAGGGGTTGCTGAAAAACCAAACATAACATTTCCTTGCTTTCTTTTCAGTGGAAAACCTCACTCACTGTGAATTTGCCCTGCTTCGAGATTTTGTCATCAGGTAAGGCCATGGTCATGCCCATGACTTCTCTTCTCTTGAAGAAGGGAATCTTCCCGAGACCCTCTTAGAGTGAAATAGCCCCTACGGAAGGGAGGAAAAAAAAAAAAACAAAAAAAAAAAACAACCACATATTTCAGGCAGTAAAAGGCTTATGTGGGGTAGGGTTGGATTGAGTTAAGGGGTAGGTACTTTAGTGCCTCTCTTGACCACTATGTCAAGTATGTGTTGGTTTTCATATATAATCTGGGCACCTTAAGAAAAGAGGGTAATAGCACCTTTCTCGAATCCCATAAATTACATAAGGTCCCAACAACTTCTAGTTGTTGTGGACATATGTACGACATATATGACACCCTTCCTATGTGCCCTCTTGCATGCTGATATTCCATCTCTCTGTTGCTTTACAGCACCAGTATGGAAAGAGGGTATGGTATGTTCCCTAACCAGACTGACCGGAGAAATCTTCCATTTATCTCAGGGAATAGAGTGACAGGCAAAAATCTAACACTGACAGTGCTGATGTTGATTACTGTATACTCTTTCCAACCCCACCTTCACTTTGTCCCTTGCAGGACCCATCTTCAGGACCTGAAGGAAGTGACCCACAACATCCACTATGAGACCTATAGGGCCAAGCGACTGAATGACAACGGAGGGCTGCCCCCCATGACCGTTGAGACAGAGGAAAACCATGAAAGTAACCTGTGAACGACCCCTCTGATGTCACCTGGTGTCTCTGGATAAGAAAACCCACCCCTGCTACCCCTGGCTCTACCATGGGCCTGTCTCTGAAGCATGTGGAACATCCTCTGTGTGCGTGAGAGGATGCATGTGTGCGTGTGTGCGTGCCCACCTGTGTGCTGGAGGGGGACCAAACGCCTCTCCTCCATCCTTCCCAAACTGTCCTCATTCTTGGTTTGTTTTTTTTTTTTGCACAGTGGACTGTCCGTCATCTTCCTCTCTCTTGTTTCTGTGTCTCAGCTCTTTGTGTCTTGTCTGGGGGAAATGGGAGTGGGGGAATGACTTATTGGGGCAAGAGGGCTTTGGAGATGGGAGGTGTGGGGCATGCTGGGGTCCTGTTTTTATCTCTTGGGGACATGGCACGGAGAGACTCCAGAACAGATGGTGGAGTTGGTGCATACAGTGTCTTCTTGCGACAGCTTTCTCCTGGGTCCTTGGTGGGTGGGAAGGCAGCTGACTGCTCAGGCAGGATGCTGGCCCAGCATTTTATCCCCATTTCTTGCTGTGGCTTGCCAAAGGGAAGTGGCAGTTTGGAAGTGGATAGATGGGAGAAGTGAAAGACTAACGGGTTTTGTGGTTCAGAGAAAGTGAGTGAAGGGAAGAGACAGAATCAGACCTTGGGCTGTAGCATCTGAGAAGCATCAAAGTACTTGTGGGAAAGAGCCATATTTTCCAGAAGTAAAGAGTAAAAGAATGTCAGGATGTCTTCCTTGGTGTCCACTGGTTGTGGGAACACAAGAAATACCGTCTACTCACCAAAATACCTTTGTTACTCCAGCAGCCTCAGCCTGTGCTGCTCCCCTGTCCCTCCTACTGCTCTCCTACCTCCCATGTCCTTTCCTTTACTTTTGCCCTCATTCCCTTTTAGCCCTCTGTAGCTTTCTTCCTTTCTCTTTCTATCTCACTTTCTCTGCTCCTAGCCCGTTCTGTCTCTCCTTCATTTCCTCCAAAGTCTTTCCTCTTCTCCAGACCCTTTCTTCCTTCTCTATCTCCACCTCCTTCTAATCAATGTGCCTGTTGTGTCATGTTGATAAGCTGTTGTTTCACCTTCCCTTGGAGGAAGCAGGGAGAGAAGGTAAAGACCCAGGAGCAGAAAGAGATGCAGCTTTACTGGAGGCTAAATCATAGAATCACAGAATCATTAAGGTTGAAGAAGACCTCAGTTACGCAGTCCAACCACCAACCCACCCCCACCATGCCCACTAACCAATGTTCCTCAGTGCCACATCCACACACCTCCTGAACACCTCCAGGGACGGTGACTCCGGGACGACTCAGAACTGCCAGGAGTGTGGCAGCCTGCCTGTCACCTAGCAGAAGCATGTCACCCAGCTGGCAGGGGCTGTCCCTCCAGAAGAACAGCCGGTTGCATTGACAATGACACGCAGAAGGCCATGGTGTGGGATGGTAGTGCTGCGAGTATGGGGAAGAGTGACAGGTTGCGATGTGGCTGGGAAGGCTGGTGTGACTGAAGCAAAGCCTGAGGTCTGGGGACAGAGCTGTTCAGGGCCAGGATGAGGGTGCTCCAAGCCTCAGCAAAACCATCTAAGAGCTTGTGTCCATACCGTGGCTTTCTGTGGTGCTGTCCTTGCAAAGCAAACGTCTCTTCCATCTCACTCGCATCCATCCACACACATCAGCCACTCACCAGGATGCGAGGGCCCTCCTGGCCCTTCTCATCCCTTCCACCCACCGCGCTCATGGCTTCTGGCACTCCATGCACAGACCTTGCGAAAAATACGTGGTCATGCCACTACAGACACGTCGGCCATCACAGGGAGGGAGCCTCCTCCCAGCTTGTCCCCACCAGCCGGCCACTCCAACTCCCCTCAATGTGTCACCAGCACCACCAGAAGCATCCCAGCCTTGTGTGATACGCTAAACCCTGAGCCATGGGAAAGGCCATCAGGGCACCACGCCATGCTCCATTCTCCTCATGGCAGAGGGGCTCCTCCACGTAGGCCTCACACGGTGCCACCGCTGCGCAGGGGCTCTGTTGGACTCTGACACCAGGCTGTGTTACTCTACCTGTGACAGTCACTCCAAGGGACACCTCGGTAGTGCCACCTCCATGACGCTGGGCCCTGCCAGGGGACAGCAGAGAGATGGGAGCTCGGGCAGTGGAACTGGAGGGGCTGTGGGGACAGGGCTGTGTGGGGACAGCACTGTATGGGTACAGCACTGTATGGGGACAGGGCTGTGTGGGGACAGGGCTGTGTGGGGACAGCTTGCTCCGTGTGTGTGTAAGGTTTGGGGGGCGGGGGGTGGTGCTGGTTGTAACGGGGCGGTTTTTAAGCTCTGCTCTGTAATTTCCTACAGTGCACTGTTTCTAAAGGACGCATAAACGCCTGCTGAGAAATGCGCTCCGTGTCCCTCGCTGCAGACACCCGCGTGGGGCGGACGGGGGCAGGCGGGAGGGGCGCGGACCCACGGCGGAGGGTTGGGGGGGGCACTCTCCGGGTAAACGGCACAAAAACACACAAAACCCCACAGCGCCAGCGCTGGGCCCTGCCCCAAGCAGGCGTGGTCCCCGCCCAGGAAGCGGCGTCGGCCGTTGCGGCGCGGCCGGGTGTGACGTCGCGGGGCGAGGCGGGCGGCGGGGCAGACATGGCGCTGAACAGGAACCACTCCAAGGAGGGCGGCGTCGTCGTCCCCAACGCCGAGAGGTAGCCCTGCTCCCGGGGGGACGGGCCGCGGGATGGGGGGCCGGGCTGCTGCTGGCGTGCCCGGCCCGGAGAGGGGCTGGGAGCTGGAGGTGCTGCCGGCGTCATCGCGTCGGTGTGGGGGGGTTGACCCCCGGAAAAGCTGAGGTCCCCGGGTTTGTTCAGTCCCGAGGAGGCTGAGGGGGGGCCTCATGGCGGCCTGCAGCTTCCTCACAGGGAGCGGAGGGGCAGCGCTGAGCTCTGCTCTCTGGTGACAGCGACAGGGCCCGGGGGAACGGCATGGAGCTGTGTCAGGGGAGGGTTAGGAAAAGGCTCTGCTGCTGCTCTGCCTGCCGGAGCTCAGCGCAGGGCTCAGCCGCCAGCGCTGGCGGTCCCGTGACGGCCCCGGGCGGGTGCAGAGCTGCTGGGCAGCGTGTCACACCTGCTGCCGGCTTACGTGACACCGGGCAGGAGCGAGCGTCAAGTGACCGCACCGAAATCCTCCCCGATGAAGCACGCCGACCTGGAATGCAGCCGCAGTGTGTGGTTCAGGAAGTGCTGCGGTGAGATTCAGAGTGTCCAGGAAATCGTTTTGTTTATTTGGGGAGAATATTTCCCCTTCGTGTCCTGTATATAGGAAGGTGTCTGCTGTGCCTGTCCCTCCCAGCCAGCATGAAAATCTGCATCTACCTGAACGATGAAGTAATGTCCCCAGAGACTTTTTGTCAGGGCTTTTTTTCCCTCTCATTAAAGCTTGGCTTTTTCATGCCTTCCTTCTGGGACAGCTGAATTTTTCAGATATACCTCTACACTACAGTGTATACAGTGTATAGCAGTACTATACTGTACTGCTACATTTTCCCCAAAGACCACGCCATGTGAAGCTGCAGGGCTCCTGGTTGTTTTCACGTGCCCTGGCCCTGCAGGTTCCTCCCAACAATTCTGTAGTTTCCTGACCTGATCTCATTTCTGGGGTGGGCTGGTCAGGGTAAGAACAACTTTGGATCCAGTGTTGAGTTAGGGTTTTGCTTTTCCTTTTCCTGTGCCCTTGAACCAAAAAACAGCTCTGATTTTTCAGCCACTGAAACAGGCTGCGTGCTTGTCACACCCGAGGCTCTTCTGTTTATGCTGCAGCTTTCCTCCCCAGGTGGTGTGTTTGGGGTTCACCCTCTAGATTCAGTGATGCTCTTTCCCAAAATGATTCTTAAAATTTACCTGAAAATATACTTACCCACCTGGCGCTGTTAGCAGACTCCGCTCGTGTTCCCGGAGATGTCCAACAGCAATAACCGTATTGCTGACATTGTGGCTCCTCCTTTTGTTCCTCAGCACGGCGCTCTTCATCACAAACATTTGCTTGAGTCATGTGAAGTAGGGTCACGTGTGAGGGTGCTGTGAAGCAACTCCCTCGGCTTGCACAGCGTTACAGCAGCTCTGTTTTCCCCCCTGGCTGTAAACGTGGACGCGGTGAGGGGCTTGCTCTGAGGTCGTACCTTGGCTTCAAGGGTGCGGTGTCAGAAAGCTCATCCCTTTCTGTGCCCTGACCTTTGGGCTCAGGCTCTTGCCTTGCAGAGAGCAATTCCTTCAGCCTGATGGTTTTGGAGGCAGCTTCCTGTCATTTAAAGTTTTCCTTTGTGGAGGAGAGCTTGCCATAGGAGAGAGGATGAATTCTTCCACTCTGCATGAGTCATCCCTGCATATCCACAGGAAAAGTGTCCGTGTCAGAATTGAGTATTTTGGGCTAACATTCAGGGTTTGGGTGGTGGATGTCTGCGTGTTAGAGCTGTCGCTGAGGTTGTCTCCAACTGCTGTCGTTCCTCCTGCAGTATTCTCAAACAGTGTAAAGATGTGGAGCTCTCCTTCAGTGACGTGACGGGCAAGCCTGAAGCCTTCAAAGGCACCAAGAAGGGGATGCTGTATCTCACCCCGTACAGGGTAAGTCTCATGGCTTCCCCTTTCTCCAGGGGTCTTGTGGGCTTTCGACAGAAAACACAGCTAGAGATGGGAGAAGTTAGTTTTGTTATAGGAGGAACCACTGAGGGTCCCCAGTGGGAGAACGGCTGGTGGAAGGGGGACAGCCCATGCCTGTGTCACAGTCTCAGTTGCCTGCAGAGGCATGTGTGAACCTGAAAATCACTCTGTTGCAAACGTATTTCGTATAATGTATCAACAGATAATTACTTTATTTGAAAACTGTCGCAACTTATCCTTTAAAAAGTAAAACAGTAAAACTAAGTGTCTCTGTGTGCCCTGAACACAGTATGCTGTTCTGGAACATGATGCTTCAGATGAGTGAGCCATGCCGTGGGGTCTGCTTGGGGTTCCATGCCATGAAGGCCATGAAACAACACAATGCATACTGATAATAGGGGTTCAATTATCCTCTTTATGGATGCTGCTACAACTGCAACTCCATAGCCACGCTTTATATCGGATTAACTAATTCCAGAGTGTTCCTTCCTGTCTTGCAGATGATCTTTGTGTCAAAGGGCAAGGATCCCATGCTGTCTTTCATGATGCCCTTTTATTTGGTGAAAGGGTGCTCTATTGAGCAGCCTGTTTTCTCTGCCAATTACATCAAAGGACAGATTCAGGCCGAGGCAGGAGGTATGTGCCCACGCTTTGTACACTGATCTCTTCCCAAGTGTCACAGGTCCTTTTCTCTTCTGCTGAATGTGTCAGTGCACAGGACAGCTGGATGGTGTACCTACAGCAGCATGGTTAGCATGTCCGTGCTAAGGTGACTTGTGTCTTCTCAACTTTAGCCTCAGTGTTGCCTTCTGCCCCCAAAGCTGGTGACTGACTTTGGCAGGATGGCTTTTTTTAATCCTGTAACTTCTCTCTTGCTGTGGATGCCATGTTTACTTGGTTTCCGCCTGTGCTCATTTTCCTCTGTCTTTGACCTGGAAAGGTGGGCAAGTGGCCACGTGGCCAGCCATTGAAACTGATAGCAATAGCACCCATGTTTTTTGGGAGATCAGTGGACACTCAGCAGCTTGGGTGCATGTCGAGTGCTGCTGATTTTGCCTTATTCCCAATCTGATGGTGAAACTGGGGTGAGGCTTAAAGTCACGGTCACGATCAGATATGGGGAAATGCAGAAGGTAAACAGGGATTAAAACCAAGACTTCTGGTTCAAGTTTCTTCCGTCTTCAGCTCTAGAATTAGTTTATGTGCATTTTGATGGCATCTGGAGAGCTTGCACTGTTGCTTCCTGTTGCTAACAATGCTTTGTGCCCGGCTTCTCTGAATTGTCATCAGCCTGCTTTCTTAGGCTGAAATCTTTCTAAGTCAGTGGTTTTGAAAGTTCTGAAATAAGGAAGAATAAAATAATTTGAACACTAACTGTTGCCTTGACTGCTCCTGAGGAGGTTAGTAACCTATTTCAATTCTAATTCTCTCTCCTAGGTGGCTGGGAAGGGCAGGGGACGTTTAAACTGACTTTCAACAGTGGAGGAGCCATTGAGTTTGGACAGCTGATGTTCAAAGCTGCCTCTAGTGGTAAGGGATCTTCACAGCCTGCAGCTCCCCTCGTTAGAGTGCTCTTCTTCAAGTTCTTGGGCTGGGAGGTGCCCTGCACATCTTCCACAGCAATGTGTTTTTTCTTTTTCCAGGGAAGCTTCTATTTTTCTTTCCAATCCTTTTTCTTTATTTTGACTTAATGCATTATGCAATTCGAATGTTCTGGAGCCTGAGCTTCTTTTTCTATGGAATCTGATTTCTCCTGGGGAAAAACATTGAAATATATGACGGTGAAAAAACTGATCCATGTATCTACCCTCAGCTCAGTTTTCTAATAGTGGAGTGAGATGGGGGAAGTTAACATGTCCACATTTGGAGAAGGGGAAAATAAATGTTAAAAAGTAATCTTGTATTGAAAACTTCTGGAAGGAAAAAGATGTACAATCTTTTCTGATAAGGAAGTTTTAAAAAAACACCCTACTGATGCTTTTTTGGAACAGTCCTTCCTTCCAGCTGTGAGAGCCATGTGTTTGAGCTGTTAGCTGATAGCCAGTGTTTTTGCAGCTGGCTTCCCTTAGCACCCTGAGAACTTCCAGCAAGGAGGCTGCATCTCAACTCTTGCTAAGCACAGTACTGTGCTGGGACTGCACAGTGAGCATCTCTAGAACTTAAACGATGGGAAATGGGGCTGCATGACAGCACTATTTTCTGGTTATTCTATACATTTAGTTAAAAGGATGTCTGGCTTACTAAATGCGTGCTCCTTAGCTTCCAGCGGAGTTCCTCTCCAGCCCCCTGGCTATGGATACACACCTGTACCTGGAGGGTATGCTCCTGTCCCACCTGCACCAGGGGGCTACGCTCCTGCACCGGGGGGCTATGCACCTGCACCGGGGGGCTACGCTCCTCCTCCACCACCGAATGGTCCGTATCCGTATGCACCACCTCCAATGAATGCCTACGGACCGGCTCCGCAGCCCATGGGATATCCGTATGCCCAGGCTCCAGGTATGGAAGTTGGGTGGTGCTGCGTGGTGGGGTGTTTCATGTTACTTGTAAAGAAATGTTAGCGCAATGTTGAGGGTTGCTCTAGTGTTGTCTTCATCAAGGATCTTTGAGCTTGTAAAATCTGTCATGTGCTCTTGATCAGACCTGTGTGTCTCTAGTTGTAGCTGGAGAGAAGGTGAAAAAGCAGTATGTGAATTGTGCTGCTGCTTGGCAGAGAATTGTTACCTGCTGGCGTGACAGGCACTAGCAAAATGCAAAATCACAGCTGTGTGCATTGCTGCTAAGCCTGCAGAGCTTCCCTCCCTTCCCCAAGAGTACCCTTGTCCAGGGCTGGGCCTGGGAGCTGCTGCCCCTCTCCACTGTGGCCACAGTCCAACGCATCAATCTGGTGTCGTCTTTTTTCAGGTATTTACCCACCTCTCCCCAACATGAACCCCACAGCTGTGACACCTCCTCCTCCCTACTCTGGGCCGTCTCCTGCAGGACCCTCAGCCCCACCACCTCCTACAGCCTGGGTGGACCCAGGGATGCCAGGTAAATAGGGCTGGGGGCCAGCCAGGATCTGGTGGACAAAGGTGCTTGGGGCTTTTTGCCATAAGTGGCACTGGGGGCACGGCTGAGGTGGGGAAGCTGTTGTTGCAGGAACTGTCATCTTGATCTGTTATTTGAGATAACAGGGCTGGCAAGGCACTCAGCCCTGTGCTGTACAACTTGTGGTCAGCTCGAGATGGCTTGCAGCCTTCCTGAACTTCCTCAAAGTCAAGGCCAGCTTGGAGTGCTTGCCCTGTCTCTTTGGATATTTGTTGCCTCCCCAGAAGTGCTGTGGCTGGGCTGGAGGTTCAGGGCTGGGGTGGCTGTGTAAGACATGTAAGGTAGGCACGTCCTATGCTCCCTCTTTCCTTTCTAGGGAGCAGTAAGGCCATGGAAGCTGCTTCCAGCGCGTATTACAACCCTGCCAACCCACACAACGTCTACATGCCCATGGTAAGCATTGTGCCTGTGGTCTGAGCGCCTGCTCGCTCTTCTGACACTAATGGAGACAAAAGCTTGCTTTCCTTGTAAAGCCTAGAGTGCCTTCATTTTGAAAAACCACACAAAGTGTGTACCCTCCTGGAGGAGGCGTGGGTGATAGCGCCATGAAGAAAGCTTGTTATATCCTTGATCAAGAAAGGAGGAGGGCATTAAGATTAATCCAGCAGCAGCAGCTCAGTACAGGCCTTGCTCTTAAATGCGTAGAATACTTGCATGTGCGCAGAGAACAGAGCTCTCTGCTTCTGTAGCGCCTGGAAGAGGGGAGAGTTAGAGAAGAGAGGGTCACGTAAGGACAACAGCATTTGGGTTTCATCACTTGTGCTTTATCTGGGCTGTGGGGTGATGGGGAGGTGCATCATGGTTCAGTGAGTGGCAGCTGGTAGGTGGGTTGTAGCCATGTCTGCCCGTGTCCTCAGCTGCCTTACGCGGCGCTGGGCTGGAGACTGGAGGAGCAGGGGAGCTGGCCCTCCGGCCAGGGGCTCGCTGTCTGCTGGGTCAGAGTGTGAGCAGCTGCGGAGATAAAGCCCTGGAAGTGAAGATCAGTGTAAGACAGAGCATTTGTTATCTGTCTTTGAGGGGACTTCCACTGGAAATGTTACAGGAGGTAGCAGATACCCTGGAGCATTAACTGATCCTGTAGAGGAGTGATGTGGTGCAGTGGCAGCTTAAAAAGCAGCACCCAGCTCTGGCAGTAATTTCTCGTAAGCCAAGCCTGAGAATTTCTGGGAAGAGCTCTTCATAAATCAAGCAGGGTTGTTGACTGCCATATCTCCTTCCAGGATCAGCCGCCTCCTTACTCACCTCCCGAGGACAAGAAGAACAACTGACAGACGGAAATTGCAACCGGCCTCCCGCACTCTCTCTCCCTGAAGACAAACTGGCTGTCACTACCCACCGGGTTAGCATATCTCTAGGTCTCTTTGTGTGTATCCAATGTGCGTAGCGCTGGGCAGCTGAGCACCTGCCCTCCTTAGACGTTAAGTCACCGGCAATACAAGGCAGAACAACAGCACTTTCCTGCTTCTTTGCTTTATCTCATGGGGTCGAAGCACTAACCTTTTGCTCTGCCTTTGGCTTGAGGAGAGAGATGGACTTCTTAAACCAGTAGACTGCATCACTAATCTATGAGTAAAAGCTGTGGCACCTTGGAGTAAAACTGCTTGGAATGCCAAACTTTTGACTTCTTCTGAAGCGCCATTGAAGAAGAAAGTACAGAAAGCCATGAAGTTTCCTTGCATAAACCAGAAAGGTGTTAAATTTTCTTAAACTGTGGCACAGCTCAGCCTGAGATGGGACTCTGGAAATCCTGTGTCGTGCTGGAAGCATGTTTCCTGCCCTGGACTAAGTCAAGGGGTGACACATTTGGGATGTGCATCCTGAGAGACACTGAAGAATTTGGGGGGTGTAAGTGGGAAGGGGATGGGCCCCAGCGTGGTGAGGCCAAACCCAGCAGCTCAGCACCGGCTCTGCATCCTGCTGTGCTCCTGACAGCAAGAGGACACAGGCATGCCTGCTTTGGGTGCAGCAGATCCTCTGCTAGTATTTATCTATCTGCTTCCCTATTAAACCTCACCCTTGCAAAATAGGGAAGTGCTGAGGTGCTGCACTCCCTGGTGGAGGACCACCACTGCCTGATATCTCCTCCTCCTCCTCCTCTGCTGTGAGATGCAGCTGTAGATACTCTGTCATCTCGTGCTGACAGCAGACGAGCTGTGAGAAATGTAGCTGGAAACAAGCAGTGACCCCATAAAATCAGCCTGCCTTTGCAGATATTGACTAGAAAAGCAAACAAGGGTGTGCTGCAGAGCAGTGAGCCGAGCTCAGCAGGCATGTGAATTAGTCATCCTTTCACTCTGCCAGAAGCAGGTCCCATATCTGTGCAACGATCCCATGTCACATAGCTGTTCTTCAAGCGTAATGGAGTCGAGTGCTGAGCAGAAGGCTGCTGCCTTGGGGCAAAATACGTTATGTTAGGAAGATGACCTGGCAGCGGCCTTGGCAGGAGACAGGTCCTGCAGCCCTGGCTCCCTCTGCTGAGGAAGCTTGTGCCACCATGATGAGGAAAAATGGCCTTTGTCACTTCCTTGGGCTGCTGCAGCCAGGGTGTGCATGCCCACATCGGAGCAGCAAGGGTGGGTGCTGCAGCAGTGGCATTTGGTTGCTCAGGGTGCAGTGCTCAGGTGTGGTGTTACTAACACAGCTCTCTTGCAGAGGCTGTGGCTGCTCAGCCACAGCTTTTCCTTCCTCTTTAGGACATAGTGCCACTAAACCCGCTCTGACGGGCGCCTCTCTAGTCTGGTGGAGACCTTTGTGATCCTTTAAATATGGGATGGTAGTACTTCTCACAGCCTTCCTGCCTTCACAGTGAAGGGGAAGGGCTGTCTTCTCTCTTACCTGTGTGTGTCAGGACCCTCCTGTAAGTCAGGCTTGCGTGACTTACACCTTTGAATTCCTCAAGCAGCCCTGCCTGGGGCTGGGGAGGGAGTTCCTTCTTTAGAAACACCTCTGAAGTCTGAGATAGAGATGTTCTAATGACTCTGTATTTTAAAAAGTTTGTAACTTTTGAACTGCACTTTAATACAGAAGAGTTGATACCTTTAGCTGTCTCTTCACTGTTGTGTGTGTGTGTATGTTGCGTTGACTGTCCTCATTCCTGCCTGGTGCACAGGAGGCTGGAACAAGTGTAACCACTGCTGCTGTCCTCAGTGGTGGGGCTGTCCCCCTCCCACCTTGCTGCGTGGCCACGGTGGAGCTGGAATCAAGCAATCAGGTGGGGCAGAAGCACTGGCTTAGGCTCGTTGTCTTTGGAGGGGTCAAAGCTGATTGGTGCATTGTTCTTGTCCACGTCTCCAAACCTGGCGCATAGTCGTGTCCCAGGGCAGGCACAATGCTACTGCTGTTTTCAGTACAGGATACATAATATATATAGTGAAGGAAAAGGCAGCTGGTGGTGGACTCTGACATCCGAGTTCTCCCTGGAAAGCCAGTGCCTTGCTGAGCACGGCATAGCTAGTAAGGAGCCCCTTCCTACTCTCTGTGAGCCCCATCCAGTTCTTCGTGCTTTGAGGAACTGACCTTAAACTCCTACATTAACCAAATGAATAAATGTGAAACAGCCTGCACCCTGCTTCCCTTTTATTTCAGTTAAATTGTCAAAATAGCACAAACAAAGCCAGCTCTTGCACAGACATGAAATGCACCCATCATTTTTTCTAGCACTGCAAAGCATACCGTTCAGCATCTTGCTGCTGCGCCGCAAAGTCCCTGCGAGGGGCTAAAATCAATGACATGGTCCTACAGGAAGGGCAGAGAGCGGGCTTCTGACCCTGAATAGAAAAGGGGAAGTCCCTTTTCTGGCTAATGTAAAACGTGGTGGTTTCCTGCTCTGGGGTTTAATCTTGTGTGGGTCTCCCTGAGCTGCCCTGTCCTTTGAAGGGGTGATTTTGGCGAGTGCTGCACTCCTCCTGGGATGGGCAGGGGAAGGCACAGCTCACCTGAGAGCCACCTGCTGCCAGGTGCAGCCGAGGGCTCCAGTGTTCGTCCCGCCGCTCACCCCGAGCCCCTTCTGTTTGTGCAGGCTGCTCCTTGTGATGGAGCACTGCGTGAAGCTGCCCTTCAGAGGAGGAGCCTTTCCCTGAGAAATGCTGCAGTGTTCAGCCTGCCAGAGGAGCTGGGTCGTGCTAGAGTGAGAAGGAGGTGCAGCTTGCAGCTGGGCAGCACCCATGACCCTCTCCAGCTTGAGGCCACCGAAAATGAGCATCATCAGCATCTTCCAGACACCACTCGTGCACAACGCGCTATGGCTCTGCAGTTTTTCATGTCACACCATAGTGAGACTACTGGGGTTGTGCAAGGGCACCTCAAGTTATTGCTCTGCTGTAAGGAGAGGGGGTTCAGTACAATGCTGGCACGTTTTGCTTGGTTTTCTTTTTCTTAGCATGTGTGCCTTGCAGTATCTAAAGGGAGGCTACAAGAAAGAGGGGGACAGGCTCTTTAGCAGGGTCTGTGGGGATAGGACAAGGAGGAGTGGTTTCAAATTAAAAGGGGAGATTTAGATTGGATATAAGGAAGATTTTTTTTTACAGTAAGGATGGTAAAGCACTGGCACAGGTTGCCCAGAGAGGTGATGGAGGCTCTGTCCCTGGAGCCAGGCTGGAGGGGCTCTGAGCACCCTGACAGAGCTGTGGCTGTCCCTGTGCAGTGCAGGGGAGCTGCACTGGATGGCCTTTAGAGGTCCCTTCCAACTGAAACAATTCTATGATTAGAAGGGAGCTCTTGGTCTCGAGGAAGGTACCTGGGACAAGGGGTGCAGCGCTGTGGACAGCCCTCTACTCTAAGCCAAGCAAAGGGAACAAAGGTGACCACGTCTGGTCCTGGAGGTCACAGAGGATGCTCCTCTTCCGCAGGAGGATCTCAAAGCGCTTTGCAATCAGGGAGGTATCGTGCTTTGCACGCCCTCAGGAGGGAGTAAGAAGAATCCCTGCTTTACATGGAATGAGTGGGAATCACCAGGAGGTACGAGAGGAGTGACCCACACGTCCTCCCCTGCACCGCTGGCCACACCAGCAGAAGGCACTTGAGCAGCACAGAGCTGCGTCCCGGGGCTTGCCTATGGCTCTGGGCTGGCCCCACAGGCTGAGCCCCTCACAGGAGGGGCAGGCGGGAGGCCCCAGCTTGCTGCTGGACAAGGTGCCAGGGCTGCTCCTGCACCGCTTTGGGATAGAGGTACCACATCACCACCCCCGAGGGGTTGACAACCACCGTGAAGTTGTCTCCCGTCTTCAGGCCGCTGATGGTCTCCCCGCTGTACACGTCTTGCACCTGGAAGAGACAGCGGGTGGCTGCCAGGATGTCACAGACCTTCACCTCGAGAAGAGCTGGAAGGAGGGGCTCACCTCGTACACAGCCCCCTCAGGAAAGCTGAGCCTGGCCAGGGTGGTGGTGTAGCGGAAGGGCATGTCCGTCCTCCGGCTGAAGAAGACCACAGCGCTGGCAGCCTGCGACAGCGGGCGCAGGAACACCTCGATGTGGGATTTCTCCTAGCGGTGGGGACAGGTGGGTGAGGTAGAGCTGGTGGGTCCCCACTTCCCACAGCTCCCCTGCTCGTGCTCCTCTACATTATCCTTCCCGCTAACCTTGATGATCCTTCGGCCCTGGATTCCCAGGGGGTCCTGGTTGATGCGGATCATCAGGCGGTTCTGCAGGATCTCCTTGGCGCTCGGGGAGATGGTGCGCAGGTCCGTGGACATGAGGAGCGGGGCGGCCATGATGGTCCACAGGGCCATTTGGGAGCGCGACTGCTCGTAGCTAAGGCCGAAGTTCCCAATGATGAGCTGCAGGGGACAGGGGGCAAAGGCAGTGGAAGCAGAAAAGGGTCAGAAGCATGTCCACGTGTCCTGCCTGGTGATGCTGCTGCCTGCTAGGAGCAGGCATGGCACACCACACGTGTGCTGCTGCTTCCCTACAGCCTGGACATCCCATCTTCGCTAGATGCTAAGCAATCAGCACACGTTCACAAGCACTTACGGATACCCTTCCATTCATCACTACCTCCCCCCGAGGCTGTGAAGGACAACAGAACACAAGGACAGGCACACTCAGGGTGACAGGTTCATTGCATACCATGTCCGGGTCATTCCAGTGGCCAGGGCCGGCCGCTGGCTGCAGCACGTCCTGGTGTGAGAAGAACCAGTCCACGATGGAAAGCACGCTGTCCCACGAGTCCTGGATGTCGTCGTAGTTACGCCACAGGTTGCAGATCTCAGCCAGGAGGGTGTAGTTCACCTGGAGGGGGGCACAGGGCACCGTTCGTGAGAGGCAGGGACAAGGGGCAGGCAGATTTGTTGGGAGCTGCCAGCATCTAGGAGGTGTTTGCAAGCCAGAGGGATCTGGAGAAAGGCAACATCATGTAATTAAGGACGATGGAGTCATATCCCAATATGACTGGGCACATCCCAGTATGACGGAACATCTGGCAAAATGACCACAGAGGCCATGGGGAAATCAGATTGGCTGCAAGAAGGGAAGAACAGCAGCTTGGGATTGACTCAGAAAGCGGAAGGCAGGAAAAAAAAAAAAAACAATGTACTCAATTCTCAAGAAACATTACAAGGAGGAACACCCACTGGGGAGGAGCAGAAGTCCCATTCCAAGCACTTAAAACAGACAGGACTTGTCCTAGCAGGACAGGCTGTCAGGATCAACCCCACATGGGCTGAGCATATCCCACGGCCTTCTTCTCCAAACTCCCATCACCTCGCTGTGTTGGGAACCCCAAATGGCCAGAGACGCCTGGCAGGAGGCCACATCCCCTCCAGGCACCTACAGCCCATCCTGCCAGAGGTGGAGCAGTGGGAAGGGTGCAGCACGCAGGCTGGGCAACAACAGGCGGGACAGCGCTCACCTTGGGGGGCAGCCCCCCCTGGTAGGCCGGCCAGCTGCAGGAGTAGACGATGGGGCGGCCGGTGGCGTTCAAGGCCCTCGCCATTTCTGGGTAGCCTTTGGGAGAGAAGCAAACCGGTGAAGGAAGCGGATGGCCAGAAGAGGAGATGCAAGGGAAGAAGTGAAGCCAACCAAGCACCCAGAGGGTGGGCAGCCACCCTGAGCCAAGCAGAGAGGGGACAAACGCCGGCCAACAAGGCAGCCATTACCCNTCCGCCATCTCGAAGAACAGCCTCTCGCTGCGGGGAGGGCAACGTGGTCAGCCGAGCCCCCACCACCGGCGGGGCCATGGGGGTCACCGCACGGCACCCTCGGCCGTATGTAGGGCTCTGGGTCCATTCGGTGGGGAACAACACCCTGACGCCCTGCACAGCCATCGCCCTGGGGGACCCCCAGCCCCAGCGCGGTGCTCCCCGCCGTGCCCGCAGCAGCCACCCCGCCCCGCAGCGGTGCGGCCCGCGGCCCCGGGCTGACCTGATGCACTGGCGGGGCTCGGCCCGGCAGTCCACGTTGCAGCGGAACCGCTCCCAGGCCAGCCAGCCCATGGGCGGGGTGCGCGCCAGCCCGTTCTCCAGGCCGCGGGCGGGCAGCCCCAGCCCCAGGG